>NW_001799634.1:113600-355138 GCF_000165425.1 Paramecium tetraurelia | reverse complement strand
ATAAATTTCCGCAATTTTAAAACTAAATTTATTGAATCTCTATTAGTTATTTACTCCTAAGACAAAGAATTTATAGCAACTGTCTTAAGTAAGGAGTCCCTCTCTAAAATACTGGTCAATAAAACTAAATTTATTAAAATTTACAGATATTTTGAATAATCGATAAAATTAAAAACAACATTTTCTGAAAATTATTTTACAATCTTATCAGACTCTATACTTCTGGGTATTTGTAATTCATTTTTAACTTACATATGATAAATTTCAGACTTCATAATAGGAATACATAATGTTTTTTTTTCTAATTTCCAAAATTCCTCAATTTTGAGGTTAAATTTTGGGTTGTTTAATGAAATTTAAGAAATATCTTCCCTATAGAAAAGAGTCGATAAAAGTTGAAATTGTGCTTTGTAATTGAAATCAAGTTTGATCAGAACAAAACCAAATGTTAATTCGAGTATATTAAATTTAGATCACTTGAAAATTTAAAGTGAGATCTCATTGTAAATTTCAAATTTATTTATTGTTGTTTTATTTTAAATTTAGTCTTAATATAAGATTAATAAGTAAATAATTGGCAGCTAAAAGTAATTTTTATAAGATAATTGAGAAAATAAATAATATAATCTTGAATTTTAAATTTTAGGAAAATAATTATTTTTTATAATCATTTTCCGAAAACAAAAGCATTATGAGCCTTGTACAATTCAGAAACTGTGCGTTGTTTGTAGATATGTTGTAATTTGAAATCTTTGATAGTTTCCAATAAAAAGCAGTATATTTCAGGAATTCTTGACTCATCCACAGTGGGAAACAAGTGATGTAACGTGTGTTAATTGAACCCTTAAAAAAGAAACATGTTAAAAGGGAAAACCACTTGTGGGTCGTGATCTTAACTTGTCTATAAGGTGTAGATGCCAAAATCTCTAGAAGGCACTATAGAACAGCCATCAGTATAGCATATGTTATTATGATGAGTAATTATGGAATACTTGAGGGTTAGGTAGCTTGAAGTGGATTGAATAATCATAAAAAATATAAATCCTTACAATATATCTCCGCAAAAATATTATAATATTAAACATTCAACAATTGGAATAAAGTATTCTTTCCTTATTCTCTCTTCTCCTTTTAGCACTTGTTGAATAGTGGATACAAATTACATAGTACTTACAAAAGCAAAAAATATATCCATATAGTAACACATATATTTATTATTAGGAAGTTTAGATTTTTGGGTCTTATAATAGGGTTCAAATGAAGTCACTTCTAAATCAATATTACTGTTGGTAAAATGATGATGAGAAATACAATGTGTAATTGCCCAATGGAAATGGGAGAAGAATGATAAATCGGCTAAGTATCTTCTAGGCTCATAAGAACCTTAATGCAGGAAATTATGTCCTAATCCAAAACAAACATAAAGTGTATATCCACATAGAAATGCCCATAAATAACTTTAGAATATACAGGTTAACAAGAATGTAATAATGAATGAAAAGAGAGCTATAAAAACAACTAGCTTCATGATCAGTGTTGGTCCCTTATCTCTAGTCTTGAAATAATCACTTACCTTTTTATGAAGTGTGAGGTAGAATCCTTTTTCATCATAGTCAAAATATTATTCAATCTTGTCTGCATCTCTAACATAATATTTTTGTAAAATAGCATCGCATTTCTCCATGTTTAAATGATGGCTATAATACATTTCAGTTATATCCTGTCCTTATGTCAGTTCTAAGAAGTAATCTCCTCCTGGATGGAGTTTAAGAAATTGGGATAAATCATAGATCTTACCTGATATGTACCATAATTTGGAAGGCACTCTATATATTAAAGCAATATATACCCTGTTCTTTATCTATCTCTTTCTGCTTTCTCTTTTAACCACACAAATGGGGACTCTATCAGCTATTTATTTCTGGAAGGTAACGATTAAATCATATTAATAAAAAATAATATTGACTTATTTTTAAGATATTGATAATTATTATATTTTATCATATTTTTTCAGCAACTCTTTTTCGATTAATTTGTTTTAAATATCTTATGTCTCAAATTAATATCTTTAAAATAAATCAACAAGCCTTAAAATCCTTGTTTTAGACTAATGTCTATGCATCCAAAAGATTAATAAAATTCAATAATTTGTTATCATTCTAGATATTATGTAAGAATAGAAGTTAGATACTTGGGTATTAATTTCAATTAGATATTATTATATTTTAAATATGGGAAATAAATCAGCAAAAGTTGAAAGATAAGATTCTTCTGAATTACTCTTAAGTATATTTTCTAATCACATCAGGCCAACATACGAATACTATTGAGTCATCATAGGTTGAAAATTCTAAAATATTTGTTTAAGAAAATAATTTATCGTATTGTTTTGCATGTTGCAACTGCTTTGGCCTAATCAAAACTCAAGTAGTGGAGATTTAATTATCTTGGATTGAGTATACTATAAGAAAATTAACCAGAGGCTAATTTAAACACTATTAATGGTCGGACCTCATGTAGCTTAGATTACAAAGTATCGATATTAAGAATTTCGAAGAATTGCAAGCTATCTATTTAAATAAAATAAGATTGATTATAAGTTGTTACGAAACAACTTCTTCATTTTATTAAAACAAAATTTCAAACCATTTTGAATAAAATGAATAATCTAAAATAAATATTTTTGAGTACTATGAAGAAGAGGTCAACACAATCTTTGAGGATAGAAAGAAATCTGGTTTGAATGAGAAAAAATTCTTCAGAGAAATAATGGGAATGATATACTAATAAATTTAAATTGCTGACCATCCATGTGGATTAATCTTATAAACATTTCAAAATTATATTGTAAATTATACTGGGCCTTAAGTGTGGTTTAGAGATTCATTTAGAAGAGATAAAAATAAGAATCAATTGATTAAAAGCACAGAACTTTGTGATGAAATTATTGAGTTCCTTAAATTCTTTGTAAATTGCATAGAAAGTTACTATATGATAGATAAGTTTGTCCATTAAACTCAATTATTAAACTGCTTTACCAGTACAAACACTATTGCATTTGTGATTAATGTCCTATTTTTAGATGAAAGAATCTATCAAAAAATTTTGAAGAGTTTCTCTGAGCTTTATGCATATGAGAACTCTTAATATTAATTTAACTTGAGACTGATAAAGAATAATAAGATTGATGAGTTTGATGTTCCTTAATAATTATTGCTGAACTAACAACTTGAAATAGCATTTCAACCTTAAAATGATTAATTAAAAGGTAATCCATCAATCCAATTTTCTGACTTTGAAGATTATAATCAACCATACTAATCAGCAATAAATACTTTAAAGCAACTGGAATAAGTACAGTCTCCCACAAACTAATTGAAAATTATCTCCAAAACTTTTACAGAGATTCATAGTTGCATAAAGGAATATTATGATAAGCATCCTGAACTTGAATCTATTAAGAGCTACGGCACAGATGACATTGTTCCTATTTTGACATATGTAATTGTCAAGTCCAATATACAAAATTTTGGAATTATGTTAAAAGTATTATATATATTTTATAAGATAATTGAAGCTTTCACGCCTAAGCAAATAATGACAGGAATACTTGGATATTATTTGGTGACCATTTAGGGTTGTTATATGAGAATTTCCTAATATGAAAAATTTGAATAGGTTAGGAAAACCATAAAAAAGACAAAATCTGAAGTAGAAGCAGTGGATTATAAATAATCAAAGTAAAAAATTAAAAGCTCTGATTAATTGAATTTTTGATACAATTAAGATTTAAAATCACTTTATAATGTAGATCTGATTATCAAAATATAATTTTCTTAACTTTTGTAATTACGTTAAGGGATTTAAAAGTTAATACGGTTCTTCTTTATCTCTATCTTGATTATTTGATTAAACTTAAAACTCTGCTATTAGCGAGCTAAAATTATGAGATCAGAAATATAATAATCAATTTATATAGCTTAATTATTTTTAATGGGTTGTTGTAAATCCTTTCCAAATGGTTGTTGTGCTTCAAAATCATTAGAAAACTAAACAAATTCAGTTATTCTTAAAGAAAATTCAGAATAATTTTAGAATGAATTCATTCAAAGTGTTCTAAATCTTGATGCTAATTGCAGTGTTTAGAAGGAAAAGGAAATAAATTTTCCAATTAAAAATACTTCTTATACTAAAGATATAACTGATGTAGAAATAAAATAAGAATATATGAAGACGAGCTCTAAGCAATGGAACATTAAGCAAACGATGTTCGTCAGGGTCAATTCAAAAAAAAACATTAATGAATCATATCTGATTAAAGAAATGATTGGTTAAGGAGGGTTTGGTAAAGTCTATAAAGTCGTCCATAAATAAACTGGTAAGTAGCATCACGACCTCTAACTTAGGAATGATAAGGGCCGTGAAAATGATACTGAAAGAGAAGATGAAACAAGAAGATGAGGAACGGTTATTAGAAGAAACAGCGATTTTAATGGATATAGATCATCCAAATATAGTCAAATTATATGAGATATTTTCTGACACATATAGCTATTACTTGGTAAGTGAATATTGTGAGGGTGGCGAATTATTTTAAAAAATTAAACTTGTTTCAATATTAACAGAGAAGGAAATTGCCAATTTTATGAAATAAATATTGTCAGCCGTCTCTTATTGCCATTAAAAAGGAATTGTTCATAGAGATTTAAAACCAGAAAATATATTATTTGATTAGAAGCATGATCAAGCCTCTATTAAAATCATCGATTTTGGTGCAAGTGCAAAATTATAAAATTGTGAGAAGCTGCAAAAAAGAATTGGGACTGTAACTCATTATTATTTTTTTAGCCTTTTTATGTTGCCCCGGAGGTACTTGATGCAAATTATGATGAAAAATCTGATATATGGTCTCTTGGAGTAATATTATATATTCTTTTGAGTGGATATCCTCCTTTCATGGGAACTAATGAATAGGAAGTTCTTATAAAAGTAAAAAAAGGTGAATATTCATTTGATCCAAATGATTGGGGAAAAGTTTCTAATACAGGAAAAGATTTAATTAGAAGAATGCTTCTATATAATCCTACTAATAGGATTTCAGCTGCAGATGCCTTGAATCATGAATGGATCAAAAATAATAAAGCGAAAGGACAGATAAATAATTTGACACTTAGTAAATTATAGGATTTCGATTCGAAAAATAAATTAAAATATGCAATCTTTTAGTTTATTACTGTTCAAGTGGTAACAAATCAAGAAAAAAATGATCTTCTCAAGATTTTTCAAGAGATCGATAAAAATGGAGATGGAACAGTCAGTAAAGATGAACTATATTAAGGTATTAGAATTCCTTAGTTCTAGCGTATTTAAAGATTCACAAAGGGAACAAATTAGCTGCTGAGACAGTTGTAGAGGAACTATTTCCCTAATTAGATGCAAATGGATCTGGAATTGTAGATTTCAGCGAATTCATAACAGCAACAATAAACAAAGAGAAATCTCTAAGCAGATAAAGAATTGAACAGTCATTTAAATTGTTTGATTTAGATGGCAATGGGTTGATTACTAAACAAGAACTTAATGAATTATTTGATGAAGAAATAGATGAAGAAATGTGGTAGGAAATTTTAGATCAATGTGATAACGATAATGATGGAATGGTATAATAATTATTTATAATTAGATTAATCTTAATGAATTTATAAATTTACTTGAGAATAAAATATCCAAAACTCCTTTATTTAAATCATGAATCTAATTTGACTATAAAAATTAATTTAATATGTTGAGGACTAGAACCATATAAATTTAAATTTATTTCTATTTTATTAATATTGAAATTCTTTGATTTTTCAAAGTAATCAATAAAATTCAATTGTCAGCTAATTTTTCTGGGTTGCTATAACAAGTAGTTGGCTATAAATCTAATAAAACTTCTTAATCATAATTAATATATATAAGTTGCAACTTTATTCACTTCAAGAGTTCCAATTAAAAAATGAATTTTGCATTTCAACTTTAAGTTTTTATGCATAGATTTCACGAAAACTATTATAAGAAGTATACGTATTGATATATCAATTAAAATACTAGTTGAATATTAATATCAATAAAATTAAAGAGCAAATGTATTATATGTTTTATTCAGATAGAAGGTTGGATTTTTAAAGGAGTTGCATCCAAAATACTCAGGAACGTAAGTTCAGGATTGAAGAAGATGCGAATCAATGATGAAAGGAAAATATTTGACCTCGATTAAAATTAGTTTTTAGCAAATTATGACTTAAGAGCAGAACAAATTAATGTAATATTACTTGTTATAAATTGAATGGGGGATCATATTGTGAACCGATAAATAATTGGAAAATAAATTGAGTCTTATAAATGTTATTTAAAATAATAATTTTTAAATTTAGAATAGCTGTTAAGTTATAAATACAGAATCTTATTAGATGGAGAAAGAATAGGAAGGGGAGATATTGATTAAAAAGAATAAAGTATGATGTAATATAATTTATAGAGGTTATCATTTCTAAATAAAGAAGGAAAAAGCATTAAAGTTTAGAAGTAAAAATGATGTATTTCAAAAATAATAATGAATAATACAATTTAGATGTCAAACATATGTTAGAAATGTATTGTCATCGTGTTTCTGGGGTACTTTTTGTTTTGGTTTTATGTCTAAGGTTTTCTATTTCATAATTCGATGATCATCCTAATCTAGTTTTTATGCTATTTCAAAGGATCTTTTCATCTAATAATTACTTTAGAGTATACTTATTTCAAATCCCTTTGATAGGAACAATAAATAATTTTTCTCTGTTTGTCAAAAGATTATTCTTCTCTTTTCTTAATGGTAGGACATGGTTCTGTCTTTTTGATAATTTCTATCTTAGGCAAAGCCAAGCTTTTGCTTCTTGTATGTCTCTTCTAGAAATCTTGAAAATGCATCTCTTAAAAATAAAATTCTCTTTCAGCTGACAAACCTACTCATATTAATATCTAACCATTTTTGTTCTTAAAGTCTTTATTTCCATCTAAAATTGTAGTCACATGCATATTTGGCTTTGCTTGCTAATTGTTTTTATTTTTGAAGATTATATTTTTCCATTCTCTCTGTTAGTTAATCATATAAATATTCTAAGTTGGCTTCCTATTAGTAGAATAGTTCTTAATATCTTAAGCGTGCATGTTTAATTTGTTCGTCACTAGTTTTCATTTTACGTTCTAAATTAAAATTTAACTGTGATACTCATGGAAACTTTTCTTTCTTTGTCAGTTGGAATAACGAAAGCCAATTCAGTATTGCATACTATAGGGCGCATTTTAATAATCTACAATTTAAGATGAGGAGATTTTTTCATTAATTAATAATAAATTTAGTAATAATTGTAATCACCTAATCCATTTATTACTGCATGGTAGGATATGGATAATATTCATTCATAACTCCGAAGCCAAAATTTTCAGGTTCTTCCTAAGTGTTATTATTGTTATTTATTAATAATTTCTACTTCAATCTCAGATTAAGCAATTCATTTTGTGAAATTAAGAGTTCGATGTTATTTCTTTGATTGATACTTTATTATTTTTAGAAATTCAATTGATCAGTGATACTTCTTTTAAGAAAATTTGACGAGCTTTTTTTCGAATCTTTTGATTACATCATAGCCACCTTTGGACTATCCTGCTCATCCTCAGATTCAATGGGTTTGAATTGTTAGGTTTAAGCATTTAATTTTATCTTTTTATTAGAACCTTTCTTACTCTCCTCCTCCTTCTTAATAATCTCTTACCAGTCAAAAACATTATCATTATATTGCATTCTATGCATCAACCCTTTTAACAACTTTCTCAAGTAACCGTAAGAAGGTTCAGTATCATGAGAAACATTGAAAATGTAGTTGAAATATCCCTCAAACTCTCGAGGTAATCCCACACTAAAATTACATGAAATCGTTTACCACAATGACATAGGAGTTTCTCTCATCTTCTTTTACCCAATTAAATAAAATCGCTCCTCTTTGGTTTAAGCTTCGACCTTCATCCAAGGGAGAGAACCTTTTAAAAAAAATATGGCCAAATAACCTAAAGACTCTAAATCGCTTGCTCTGCTTTAACTATATCCTTAATGAGAACAGATTGGGGTAAAGCGAGCAGTTCCTACTAATGGTTGGCCTTTTAATTTTGGCAACAGTCTCTTTTATGAATCATAAATTGGGGCGTTGAGTCCGAAGTCAATGAGATATATGAGGTTTTCATTTGGAGGAATTCCTATCATGAAATTCTCTGGCTTAATGTCTCTGTGAATATACTAGGGCACTTTATCTCATTAAATTATTTACCCCTTAGGAATGAAGATATTCTAATCGACTAATGGCTTGGTCCATAAAGAGTAAGACGGTTTTCAAAGAAAATTTGTGGTTGCATAAACTATACAATTCATCAAGGTTCCTTCCTAAAATATTAATTATTAAATCAATACCCAATAAGGTTTCAACAAGCACCCTCTAAGTTGAATCTTCAATATAATAGTATAACCTAGGGATTCCTCTTTCACCATTAAGTTTTTTGAGAATCTCTGCCTCCAATCTCAAAGTCTCTCCCTTTTTTTATCTATGTTCTTAGGCCTCAATTTTGACTGCATAATAATCTTGTTTAATTTAGTGAATAGCCTTATACACCTTACCAAATGACCCTTCATTAATTTTGGATACAATAAGGTAATTTTTGCACACTACCTTTCCTAATAGAGAGTCCACAGGTGGTTTTAAAGAATGATTGGTATTCATTTGAGAATTGCATTGTGATTAATATGCCATTATAATATTTTAATTATTTTTAAACAAGTTTATAGAATTTCATTGATTCTTGGGTTGTTCTAAAATCTCAAATTGCTCGGGTTGTGGATCCTTTTTCTGTAAATCGTTGAACTTAGTCTTTAAAAAGTTCCAGGCTGACAGAGTTCCCTCTTTAACAGTTTCGTAACTCTTTTCTGCAACAACTTTAGTTTTTTCCTAAAATAAGAATGCAAGTTTACAGCCACTTCATTGGTTTTCTAAGAGAAATCGGTTTTGAACTAAGTTAATTTCTATTGAAATTCCTCATCATTATATTTATCCTCCAATTTCTTCTTGGCTTCTTTGGCTGCCTCTGATGTTTTTTAGAACCCAGCAGAGAAGAAGGTCTTCATCTTATCAAGAGTATCGTCTTCTTCTTCTTTCATCTGCATGGGTTAATATTATTGTTATTGTTCTCCCTTTCTGGGCAGGGGATTAAAATTAGATTTTGCCAATTGAGGATCTTCTTCTAGAGCTTCCTCGATTGGAATAAGTGGTGGGACTTCTCTTTCTTCAGTCTTTGCTTTGATCTAAAGGTTAAGAATTATTGAATTACACATTCTCTATAATAGGATGCTCCTTTGGTTCTGTATTTCCATGAGATGTCCTGTTGTTTGGATGGGTCAGCATAGACTCCAATGGAAGTGAAGTATTCTTTGAGTTTATCGTTCCCGCCCATCATTATCATTTTTAATTGTTTGTCTGACCAGCTGTCTAAATTTGTAGATCGAACAAAGGACACATGTACACCAAGACTACGATGTATGCCAGAACAAGGCAAACAAAGAAATACAGAGTTTGGTAAACTCACCCAAGTTGGATTTGGTGCTCCACATTCAAAGCATTCTCTATTCAAAGGGGAGTCTTATTGCATTTTTTAAAAAGCTTAGGTTGTGATCAATGAATTAATCATTTATAATATTATCAATTTTTTTTAATTCCTTTTCTTCTTTCTTCATCTTCTTACTATTTAATTCTTTAATGTATAAAGTAATGACATTTTTTATATTTCTTACCTGAATTACAAAAACATTGCTTATTCCCCAATTTTGTCAATTTCGCCATCATTTATTCCATCGACAATCCATCAAAATCCTTGGAGATATTGTCATCATCCTCATCACTAAAATCCTCCTTCTTTTTAACTCCTCCCATATTATACATATTAGCAACATCCTCTTCAGTCATCTATCCCATCAACTTCTTATATCCTTTATTAAATATGCTATATGCACTCAAAGTGCCTTTTTCTCTAGTGCCTAAATTGGTAAAGATAAGTGCGAATCCTGTTATTATTACGTATAACCCTTGCATTGAATAATGAATTGAGATCTTTTAGATTATTTTATGATTATACTCTCCCACCAATCAACCAGATAATACTATATACAAAGTATTTCAGAAAACTCCATTGACAATATGTTTGTAACAGATGTTTATAGTATTTTGAACGATCTTTGAATTCAGATGAATCTACAAGTTCAACTTTGTACATAAAATAATAATTATCAAATATTGCTAAATTTGAGTATTCGACTAATAGTATCCTTTAGTTCTGCTTCATCTTTGGTTTAGAAATACAATTCAAACGCTCCTTTAAGAATTGGCTCATCTTGATTAATATTTCTTAACAAGTAGGTTAACTATTAATTATCACTAAAATACTTACATCAGTTTTTGATCTTCCTAATTCAATTAAGTTTGCTTTCAATATACTTTTCACATTAGATTTTAGGATGTAATTATAGATTAACTGGATATTTTCTACTAAATCTTATTTATCTAAATTGTAATCGTAGACTTCCAATGAAGACTTCAGCATAATATTATCCTTGTCAATCGCATCCATCAAAAGATCAATTTATTTGACCTTTGACTTTAAGAATTTAGCACAGATGTCTTTTATTAAATCTTTATGTTAATTATTTTAGTCGATCTTTTTCATGTAAGGATCCATAGATTAATTGTCTTTTTGCTTTTCAATTTGACTATTTGCAAAATCTGATAACTTCTGGATGAATATCCTCTGATCTCTCTATCTAAGGAAATCCCTAAAGAGTTTCAATAGAGTATTATCACATGATATCATGTTCTAACAATATAATTTGATTTATTACTTGTTCCAATGCCAATCTTTATTCTTGATTCAAACATCTTCTGTAGGCAAACAGAATGGTTAATTACTGTTCAATCAAACTATCGAATTGCTCGATTTCATTAAAGTCAAATCTAGAAGAGGATGAATACACTTTGAATATGAGGTTTAGAGTATTTAAAAACTCGTCTTATTCTTTCGTTTCGCAATACACTTCATAAGCTGCCATAACAGACATATCTTCAATTGAATATAAATAATAAAATGCCTTTGCTTACCTTAAAGTAATGACTTTATCAATTTCATATAGAAAATTTATAATAAATTTGAAATTTTAATATTTATGCATTTTTGGTTCAATAACAGCCCCATGAGTAGGTGAAGGGATTTCATCTATTTTTTTATTTTGTAATGTTAATAAATCATTGAGATCTGATTTAATGCAATCGATATCATATCTTTACCCATATTTATCTAAGATTTCTAGTAACCTTTAATTTTAAGCAGTATAGTATCCATGTAATTTGGCTTTTTCGTGTTCATCACAGAATTTACTACATTGATCATAAACAGTCATAAACAGTTTTTCATAATCTTCATTACTGTATTTTTGTAACACTTTGACATGATATTTATCAATGAAGTTGATTTCTTTCTTACTCTCCAATACTAATGAATCGACACTTAATTTTCGTTCTTCCTATTAGTTAATTTAAGGGAAATTGATATGGAAATGGAAATGTTCATCTTGACTATCCTTACGTCGTTTATGCATCAAATAATAGGAATAGCTATTTTCTTCTCTTAATTATTCTTCTAATTGTCCAACATTGTCTTTCAGGAACTAAAATAGCTCCTATAATTATCCATTTTATCCAAATCTTTGAAATCCCTCATAAATAGGATTTTATTTATTTGCATTTTCTTATAGAAAGTACTCTACTTAATGAGAATTGAAGGTCTTAGTTATTTCTTACTAAAACAGACTTTGGAGATATTGTCTTATTATTTGGAGAAGAACCTTATAAAATGGGATATTATTGTACATCTTGAGGGTATTCCATTAGGCTTTTTACCAAATCGTCCAAATCGCTGTCCATTCTCAATTCTCTCAACATTCCAGACTCAATTGAATCTAAATCTCCTGAATTAAGTAATTATTCCATAATTGTTACGGTTGATCTCAAACCTGGAGTTGGATTACAATCATAGGGGAAATTAACAGATTAATGGAGATCACTCCGACTGGGACTAGTGATGAATTTGAGATTGTTTTAACTATTTAACAAAATATATCATTTTTACAACGAAAGGTTATTGTTGTCCTCCTGAGGTAGTAGCAATTTCAGATTTCTAATGAAATTCTCGTCGTCCTGTTATTTTTAAAATAGTTGATATGCAGCAAAGACTGATTAATCTTAGCCTATAATTAATCCTAAGAGGTATTCATATTCTCTGGATTCGAATCGATTTCGAAATTTGTCAACCGCCTTCTTTACCCTCATTACACTTATTAACAAAAATTATACCCATGTGTTCTTTTGCCTTAACTTGAATGAAAGTTATCATTGGCCTCCACCTATAAAATCTATTTCTCGTTCCCCCTGGTTACAATCAAGGGGATGTTGTTGTTTGCATTACTATTAGGAGTTGCAAAACTACCTTATAAGATAGGTTCTGGCTCTTCTTCCTCACAAAGCAATTGCTCAATCTAATAGCACACATCTTCAGCTACGGAGTGATTAATTTTCATCTCCATTTCATGTTTAAGAATTTAATTTTCAAAAACCGTTAATAACAATGAATCAGATTCCTCCTCCTAGATTATTGTGTAATAGGCTTAGAGAAATGCAAATGTTTTGTAGATTCTCATTACTATGGGTTGGCCGAAGATGCCAGCCTAGTATTCATTGTCAAATACCAACACTATAGTTAAAACTGGATGTTGGGGACTAAATGACTCTTCAAATATACCTAAATCTGATTTGCTGGATTTCTTATAAGAAGGCTCCAAATTCAACATAATATGAAGGTTCTTCATTTGTTGTTAGCACTCTCGAGTTTTTACTCTTATGAGACTTCCTACTCTGTCTTTCAGCTTTTCTTTGTTCGGTCAATATAATGTAGAATTTATCCTTGTGAGCGTGCAGATTATTGCAAAAATAATGCAAATCGCAAATGTTTCCTATTATATTATTGCATTTACCTTACGCATCTTGTAATGCTGTGATTGTCTTATCAACCTAAAATGCAGAACGAATCAAACGACAAAAGGAGGCGACATCCAAATTTGAAACAAAGAATGATTTTTGCTCTCCGTCCAAGGAAAATATAAAGTTATGTTTTCCTTGCATTAATATTTTATTTGATAAAAATAATATTGTTAATTATATTAAATATAAAACTAAGCCTTTTCAATAAAATTAATTATGTCTATTAACTCTCCATTATTTAAGCTAATTAATAAATATATAATGTAATAAAAGGCAAAACAATTCTTTGCTACTTACGGCAAACTGGGGATCGGTGTCTACATTTCCTATTCAATAGTCAATTATGGGATAGTTTTCTTTGCATTGAAATAAGGAGTCGATGTCAAATAAGTTGGATAAAAGTATTTCCTTTCATTTCTCATTAGACTAGGATTTGATACAACATAAGGAAAATGGGAATAGTTTGAGACATATGGTACACCCACGGCAGCATACATTATTTATAAACTAATGGCTCCAATAAAATGGCCGATAGTCATAGGAACTACAGCTTGGATATGTAGAAAGGGGAAAAAATGAATGATTATTAAATAAATTGCAAAGAATTCTGAATATAAAATTGTCAATGAATCCATAATATCAATATGACATATTTGTGATAGGTGGAGGTTCAGGTGGTCTAACTGTGGTAGATGAAGCCTAAAGGTTAGGCAAACGCGTGGGATTAGCAGATTATATTAAGCCAAGTCCACATGGAACTTAATGGGGAACAGGAGGAACATGTCCCAATGTAGGGTGCATCCCTAAAAAATTAATGCATATGACAGCATTGATTGGAGAAATTAGACATGAATTGACAGCAACTGGGTGGTAAGGAGTCGATCCTCATTCAAAGAATGATTGGAACATTTTGGTGAATGAAGTTTAAAGATAAGTCAAAGGAATAAACAAAGGCAATGACGATTGGTTGATCGCAACCAATGGAATTACATATTATAATAAATTAGGTAACTCTCTTTATCTATATACACAATAGGTAAGTTAAAGGACGATCACACAATTGAACTCATTGATAAAGACGGGTAATCTGAGTTTGTTACTGCAGAATATATTGTTATTGCAGTTGGATCCAGACCTTCTTTTCCAACCGACATTCCCAATGTTAAGTAATTGACCATTACTTCAGATGATTTATTTTCTTTAAGTATTCGACTTTAAAATAAATCTTTTAGAAAAAGCACCTGGAAAAACATTAGTAGTTGGAGCATCTTATGTAGCATTAGAATGCGCTGGATTTCTAACAGGTTTGGGCTATGATGTTACTGTAATGGTGAGAAGCATTCTTTTAAGAGGATTCGATTAAGAAATGGCTGAAAGAATTGGTGAGTTTATGAAAATTCATGGAACCAAATTTATAAGAGGAACAATTCCAAGTTCAATAGAGGATGTAGATGGTAAAAGGTTAGTGAAATGGGTATTGAATGGATAAGAATAAAGTGAAGTCTTTGATACAGTGTTGCTTGCCATAGGAAGAAGTGCAGACACTTAAAATCTAGGATTAGAATAAGTGGGTGTATAAACCAATAAAGAATCTGGGAAGATTATAGCAAATGATGCTGATTCAACATCTGTTCCAAATATCTTCGCCATTGGAGATTGTGTCTAAGGAAGATTAGAACTGACACCAACAGCTATTATGTGCGGAAAACGCTTAATAAAAAGGTTGTATTCCAATGGAAATCAAATTATGGAATATTCAGATGTTTCAACAACTGTCTTTACACCTTTAGAATATGGGTGTGTCGGATATTCAGAGGAGGCAGCCATTTAGAAATTTGGAAAAGATAATCTTAAGATTTTTACATCAGAATTCACTCCTCTGTTTTGGAATTTTGCCAACAGAAAGGGTACATGTTATGCTAAATTGATTGTCAAAAAGGATGATGATGTTGTTATTGGATTCCATTATCTAGGACCAGATGCTGCAGAAGTGACATAAGGATTTGGTGTTGTGATCAAATTAAAAGCAAAGAAGAGTGACTTAGATAATGTTGTGGGAATTCATCCATCAGTGGCTGAAGAATTGGTTTAGATGTAAACATGGAAATGAAGTATAATATTAAAATTATTATATATCAACATCTTTTTAAATATATTAATAAAAATAAGATATCATTATATCAATTTTACTTATTTTCCAGATGCTCTCAAGAATCCCAACATTCCTTAACTCTACAATATTTATTTTTAGTATTCTAGTTGGTGTTATTAACTTTCTTCATCATCAATAACAATTTGCAAAAAACTAACTGGATTTCTTCTCTTAGATTTTATTTGATGCTATATTTTTTTTTTCTCTTAGGATTTCTTCTCCTCAATCAAACTGACATCCTAATAACTAATTACTCTTTGACCGCAATTAGTGGCGACTTCTTAAATCTATTGTTACTTTTTCTTAAATAATTCATAGATTTCGTTTTAATAATCCTATTGCATATCACAATCTTATTTACATAATCATTCATCACTTTTTCCAAAAATAATATCATATCTGTTAACTCATCTATAATTTCATCACATAATTCAAGTTTTCTTTGTCTTCTTTTCTAAGCATCCTCATCCTGATTATCCTACATTTCAGTTGCCATTGAAATTAGCTTACTGATTTTCTAATCATTAACTATTAAATCATACGCTCTTGAATTTAGATAACTTATTTCCATTCATTATTTGAATAAATGCATGTGTATTCTTATGAGCTTTTCTCTCTTTCTTATGGACTAAAAGCTAAGGAATTTCACCTGTTCCCCACCCAAAAGGATCCTCTTCATCATCTTCATCCACTTTTTCCTCTTGCTTTACTTATTCTTCTACTGCTTCTCCAGTTTTTTCTGTTTAAGCATCTTGAACCTAAGAGCTACTTTCATTTGTCTAATTCTCAGGTTCTTTTTCTTTCTCTTATTGGAGTTCTAAGAATGAAATATAATTAACCTTCATCCAAACTTTCAATAAATTCCCTAGCCTAGATGATCTTCTCTTTCGCCTAAGATAGAACACTGTGATCTTCTTGCATTTCAACCTCACCTTCTTCTAAGATAGTAATCCAAGGGAAGAATCTTTCATTAAGTTTTTCAATACGCTTCATAAGTGTTTGTATATTCATCATCTGTTTTACAATTAGGAGAGTCTATTGATGCAGGATCAAAGTCAATCGCCTTTTGAAGTGATTCGAATTCTATTCCTTAGATGACAACCAAGCACAACAATAAATATGCAATTTTCATTTATAAATTAATTCGTTTTATTTCCAAGTTTAATATTCTAAATTACATAAATTCTAAATATATCATTTGCTTAATGAAAAACCACTAATCGGGACTTCAAATTAATAAACTTATCAAAGCACTCATTTGTAAACTAAACAACTCTTTATTTCTAAATAACATAATAACTACTAGTATCATTTGTTGTTAAATTTAGAAATCTTACATTATTTTCTATTATATTTAAGTGTTAGGTATTTTAATTTTTAATAATTAATTCTCTAGTCTTTTGTAATAGTTGATATGGAAACACATTCTTTAATGTAGTTTATTTACACATGAACAATAATTTAAAAGTTAAAATAAAATAGGAAATATATAACATAATGATATTCTTGGTAGCTTGTAACATAATACACAAAAAACTTAGTATTTCTTTGCCTTTATAGAGCTAAGTTCTTGGGTATTAAATAAGTTTATAGAAAAATAATAATACTTATAAACAAAAAATGTTATATAAATTTAAGATACAGCAAAATTATTATAATTTAAACACGATGTGGTTCTTTATTGAATTCAGTAAGTTTGATGTTTCTTTATGAGAATATGCTACAACCATTCTTTCTAAAATGTAGATGTGATGAATCATCAAAAAGGTGAAGGCAGGGCAGATCATTATTAAATGATTATAATTTAATTAAAAAAGTGTGAATGATATTCAATGATGTATCATTAGAATATGAATTAATGATAAAGAGAATTCAAACAATGTAAATAATACGTATTAAAATTGCCATCTTATTATTTAATTATTATATAATCGGAATGTCTGAATCCATATTCAAAGTTCGTACTAAGAAATATTTGAAACCAATCTTAGAAACATAGATAATTGGTATATCTAGAGTAATTCTTGGATTGCCCATTGATCACGTATTTGATAGATTCAAGACTTTACTTTAAGCTGAGAACACTCAATCATCAATGAAATAATTACTCAAAGATACTTATCGAAGGAACGGAGTTCTCAAAGGAGTTTTTGCTGGTTTCTCATCCCAAATCAGTATTCAATTGTTTAAACAATACTACAGGTATATTTCAAATATCAACAGAATAGATGGCCAATGATGATATTGATCCCCAAATACTATAGGGAACTTTTACCATAAACTTGGATTGAGTATCATCCTGCCTTACACAAAGGATTGGCAGGTGCAACAATCGCATTATTTGAATCTTTTGTCACTTGTCCTTTGGAAAGAATTAAATGTTAATTGATGACTCAACATTAATCAAAATCAAGTAACTTTCAATTAATATCATTAGTACTTAAATAGTTATGGAGAAATGAAAGGTCCTTGTCTCATTTTATGAGGAATCTTTACACCGGCATGGAAGCAATGGTGTTGAAATAAATAGTATCTTGGACGAACTACCTCTATTGGGACCACAAGATTAGATACTCATTTAAAGAGAGCCCAAGTCAAGCTCTAACTTTGCCTTAAATTGCAATGTGTAGTCTATTGACTGCAATCCCAAACATCCTTTTTGTCTAACCATTTGATGCTGTGAAGACGGCGTATTAAATGGAACAAAATGGAAATTACAAATAATTAACTCTTCCAAAAGCCTTTATCAAAGTTTATATGGACAAAGGCTTCATTGGGTACTATGCTGGTTGGTAGCTGAGACTGTCTCAATTTATGGTTTAGGCAGCCTTAACTACTCCAGTAATGGATTATTTGGAAAGATTACATGGTCTACCATGTGAACTCTGAAATTAATTAATAGTTAATATTATTGATTATAATTAGATATTTATATATTATCATTATAATTAATCATTAATGATTAGATCTTCTAGTTTCTACAATGGAACCAGTCTGTTGTCTCTACCTCTATGCTTAGGTGCCTGATAATCTTACTGCCACTTATTGTTAGGCATCAAAATGATCTGAGAGTTGCTAATGGATATCTTATTTGGAATTATAAGGAGATTACTCATGATTATCTTGTAACTGCTAATAGTTGGAGATAATTTCCTATTATCCAGTCAATTACTTTGTCAACTCTTAATCTCTAAGAAGTTAAGATTACCTAGGTTATGGCTAGTATTTTGATTGATTCTGATATTATTAAGAATATTATTATTGCTAAAAGGATTTGGCTTAATCAGTATTAATTGATTCAAATAATTATTATTATGAAAGCGTAGTTGCATTATAAATATTGGGTCTTTGTTCTATGGTTTTTAAATTGGAGGGAGTAAATTATTCCACAACACTTTGCTTAGGCTTGTCCTCAATTTCTTATTAATTATAATCATATTGTTCATGTTCTTGGATCTAAAATTGATTAATTTCTTGTTTTTGGTAATTGGCATGCTAGTGATAGTATGGAGATTGTTGATTTAAATTATCTTGCTTGTAATCGCTTAATTATAATTAAAGTTCTTATTAAGTGATGGGAGTTAGATTGCTGTATAATTAGCAACTTCTAGTTTGTTCTAATTGTTTGCCTGGTGTTTTTTGGCACTTATTTTAAGCATCCTAACTTCTTTGAAGTGCAATTTTAGTTCTTTATTCCAGAAGCTCTAATTGTTCATAAACATCAGTAGTGTCTACAACTCTGCTGACCACTTATTACTCGATTTTTTGATTACTATTTTGCAATCTAAAATCAATAGAATAATTAGGTAAGGTTTCTTAAAGAGTAGATTGCTTAATAGGATGAACAAAATACTCTGAAATAATCTTCAAGTTGAAATCTGTAACCAATTAACAGATCATTGGCCTGTCTTGAATTAGGTCTAGTTTCAGGGGCTAATTATAACAATTAACACACTATAGAACATAACTGTTCACTATACAGTGTTTTCATCTCTCGTATGTAGGTATCTAACTTCTCTGTATTAATCAGATAATGAGGGTAGTCATAAATATCGTTGATACTTTTCAGTGTTGTCATCTACAGGGCGGTTAAGCCGATGCTGAAGACATCTGATTTGTTCATATCATATGTGGGTCTTAGCACTTTTTGTTTAAGAAATTGCAATTATTCAGGACTTAAATTGTAGTTTCCCACTTATTTGGACACACATCGTTTGAAAGCATTTAAGTCTGTTAGTGATTGAATATCTGTTAATTTATAAATTGGGTATGGTTCATGTTATCGGATTGGACAGTTTTTAGGAAAGGATGTGACACTTATTGTGAGCGGTCTGATGTCTCCATGTGACCTTTGTTGACTGCTCAACTTTTGAATGGCTATCAACTAGAATGAAATGAATAAAGATAATACAGTACAATGAAGCATGGCTGCTATTTCTATTTCTTCAAAATGTTGCTTAGATGCTGCTTGTTCTACAATCAATCTTTCCAAGTATTCATCAAAATACTCATATACACTATGTGCTTAAGTCATCTGAGTGCATAATTCTTTTTCGGTGATAAATTACAAATCCAGCATTTCTATTAAGAATGGATCTTTCTGTCTAGATTACATCTGTTATTCTGCCTGTTGTCTAAAGAGATGCCATTATTCATCATCTTGAAAGATGTGATCTTTTACAGCAACAGCATGGCCATCATTTAATTTGTAGACTTTGATTTCACCATACCGAATGTCATTAACTGATTTCCAAAACTGTAATTAGTTGATTTTTGGAACACTCATACGTGATTGTTCTAAATTTTGGGATTGCGATTAGCCCATACTGTTAAAATATTAATTAATTTAATACAAAAAATCTATTATGATCAAAAATGTCACACTATTGCTATGTCACAACATAACTTACGAATTGCTCATTGATGTTAATTAAATCTCAGAACGAATCTTATGTTGAGTGGCGTAAGAAATCTGATATCCTTTTGAATACTATCAAATCGGTATTAATTAGTATGAATACTAAATAATTCTCAAGTAAGTTCTAGGATTTCTCTACTAAATCACTTTTAAAAAATTTTGATTTTATTTTCACTATGACCATCAAAGTATGATGTTTCTATACTAAATTTGGAATGCAAACAACATTTCCCGTAGATATTTCTAGATTGTTTCAATGTGTTTCTTGAGTATTTATTTCAGAATATCAAGTTCTCAAAATACGTAATCAAAATTTTAAGAATGCTTTATGAAAGCATATCAATCACTCTTTTAAATTTAAAAGGAAGTATGAAAATGTGAAATGCTCTCAGCATATGAAAGAATTCTAAACCATTTACTTAGATCGCTATAATAAATTATCATTTCTATTTAGATGATTATCCAAAGATTTAAGTGAAAATGAGGATAGTATTCTTCAAACTTTCATAATTGATCAATGCTTGTTTCTATAGAGCATAATTAATGAATTATTCTTCAAAGCAATTTGTTTTTGAGTTTGAAGGGAAGACTCAACTTAATCTTTGATTTAGTATAATTAATTACTACATAAAGTTGCCATATAATATAATCATTTGATTGTTATACATCTATCTTAAGTTTGTGATATTATTTTAACAATGCCAACATTATCCAGGTGATATTAGGTCATTGAATATTAATGTAATAATTCGTAAATGTATAATAGCGTAATCAATGAGTTAATTTACATTGACATAATGCGTAATTTTTTAATATAGATATCAAATTATTTAAATATTTATTTTACGGTCCATGAGTGCGTCAAAAGTTCAAAAGGTATCATCATTTCATTTATATGGCAGTTATTCTTCCGATTTTCCTATTACAAAAATCTAGACCTCACTAGTCCATATCCCTCCTTCTAAGTAATTTTCACAATCCTAATTTCTAGGCCAGGGATATGACAACCACTCACACCATGCATTACATAACAAAACCACCTTGTGATCCTAAAATAATGACTTTTGGAGCATTTCACACAGATCATATGTTAGAGATTGATTGGACTGAAAAAATGGGGTAATCAAATCAATATTATGGTTAGTTGGTCACGTCCATAGATTATTCCTTTTAAAAGCTTTTCGATCCATCCATTTGCTGCATGCTTACATTATGCCATTGAGTGTTTTGAAGGAGCTAAAGTAATTTCAAAATAGGATTATTATTAGGCATACAAAGGACCAAACAAGACAATCAGAACGTTTAGATTGGATTGCAATATGTACAGAATGAAACAATCAGCAAAGAGACTTTCTTTGCCTGATTTTGATGGAGCAGAATTATAAAAATGCATTGAAGGTTTATTGAAAGTGGATCAGGATTGGATACCTGACAGACCAGGATTTAGTTGTTACATCAGACCAACCATCATAGCAACAGAGGAAGCTTTAGGAGTGAGAGCATCCAGCAGAGCAAAATTGTTTGTTGTTTTATGTCCTGTCGGTCCATATTTCCCATCTGGACTCAAACCCGTTCGAGTATTTTGTAATACCACAACAGTAATAATTCGCTTGTATAATATAGATTCGTTCAGCTCCAGGAGGTGTTGGTGGATATAAAGTTGCAGGTAATTATGCTCCCACTGTCATGCCTTTGAAGGAAGTTTAAAAAATTGGATTCCATCAAAATTTGTGGATGCTACCAGATGGATTGGTTTAGGAGATGGGAGTTTGCAATTTGTTTTTCTTCTGGAAGAACAAGCAAGGAGAAAGAGAATTGGTTACACCTCAACTTGATGGCACCATATTGCCAGGAATAGTCAGAGACTCATTACTTGTATTATATTGAATTTAAATTCAGGAATTAACCAGAGAGATGAAATAATTCAAAGTTATAGAAAAGAAAGTGTACATCTAAGAAGTCATCGAGGCTATTAGTGAAGGAAGAGTAACATTAAATATCCTATATGTAGATGATTGAAATGTTCGGATCAGGCACTGCTGTCAGCATTCAACCAATCGAAGCTATTGGATACAATGATAAAATCTATGAAGTTAAGTATGATCCTAAGTTAAATGCTGGTGAGTTGTCTCACTAGTTGTTTGATATGATCACTGAGATTCAAGTATTCCTTTATTATTATACCTTTAGACTGGAAGCAAACCACATAAATGGATTAATGTTGTGTGAATTATTTTATAAGTTTATTATTAATATGAGTAAGGAGATTCTTCCAATAATTCACTTTGATAAACAGACTCTTACGACCAAATCAAAGACTTAAATGAGTTCCCAAAGTAGGAACCTCATTTACAAGACTCTCTATGTACCCAAGGATGAGAAGAATACTCATGTTAACAGTTCCATCAAAACTGAAAATGAATCATATGATTATGTGGTGAACTAATTACATCAGCACAAGTAACTGAGACTGCCTCCTTCTAGATTAATTAATTAATTAAGGAGATAGAAGATGAATGTAGATAAAATCCCCAGACCTAAAGCAAAAAAGTTATCAAAACCATCCTTTTCAATTAATTTAAATACTAAAGATAAACACTAATTATAAAAATAAATATGTAATTATGTGTAATAAGCAAACAAGTTACAATAATATAAGTTGTCTTCTATTCATTCAAGAAGATAGGATTTTAAGCCCTATTTTAATTTTGATGAGTTTTCATTCATGGATGAAATATTTCCCCATTCGAATCTGGTTAAAAAGAAATTTGGATTAAATGAGTAAATCATGTTCAGAAATTCTATGGGTTTGGAAAAAGTAATTTTATAAAGGATTATTTAATCATAAGAGGATGAATGAATATTTATTCGTATTATTATTATTAATATATTTTGAATTCTCAATATTAAAAAATCTTAAATCAATACTATAGTATATTTCCTAAAACAATTCATTAAAAGGTTTTCAAATCTAAATCCTTATCATTATAAATGAATCAAAAAAAATTCGATCAAGCTATTCACTATCTAAAATACATTAACGTCTTTGTCAAACCAGTCGATTTGTTCCTCCTTAAGCAAGGGGGACACAGAACTTTGCTGGGCACCTTTATGACCATGGGGATAATTTCCGTGCTTTTAATCCAATTTATCAATATCGTTTCGTCATTTGTAATACACGACAATCCTACTTTACTTACTAACCAATCATATTCACAACAGCAACCCCCAATATATTTATCGAAAGAAAATTTCACGATTACTATCAGTTCTCTAAATTATGATCTTGGAGATTCATATACTGTTTCAATGTGGTTGGTGTCTCAAATATTTGAAGATAAAACAAACTCAAAGATGACTCCTAATATTGAAAGAACAAATATCCCTCTAATTAAATGTTAAAAACAAGAAGGCCTCCACGATTATTTTGTCAATACTTCTCTGGTTCAATATTGCATTGATTGGGAGTCAGTTCCACATGTAATTATAGAGGGTAGTTTGGATTCAGACTATTATAAGTATATAGAAGTTTCTATTAATCAATGCGAAGAAACGTAATTTTATTATTTAATTAAGTAGCAGTAGATGTCCCTTAATAGAAAATGATGAAATCATTATTAAGACATTATCGACTTATGCAGACACTATGAACTTTGACCAACCCCATCAATTATATGGCAAGACATTTAAAAATGTTATAAACTAATATTACACCAAAAGATTCAACGGTATCTTCCAAATAACAGAAGTCAAATAAGATCACGGATACATCTTGCAAGAATTAGAAACCACTAAATCTCTTTCGATAAATAATCTATATGAGAACTTTGACTCCCAAGATGAAAAAGTATATGCGACATATCGCTTCTACTTAGATAATTTGACATAAATTTATCAAATCTCATATCCCAAAATTCAATAAAGTCTAAGTGACTTCGGTGGTCTATGTGAAATCTTCATTTTAGCTGCTTTATTTATTGTAACTCCCCTAAACGAATTATCTTATAAAGTCACCCTCTTGAATGAATTATTCAACTTTAACCTTAACAATTAAAACGAAGAGTAGTAACAAAAGATACACCCAAGTAGTACTGCTAAATAAAGGTTGAAGTCAATTCAATTGAAAACCTCGCAATTAGAGAGGATAAATCGATAAATGACAACAAATGGGAGGAATTCAGAGAAGAACGACCATAAGTTTTTGATTAATGCCTTGCAGGATAGTATCAAACGATTCTTCGATGAGAGAAATAGTAAATTAGAATTATCTTTTTGCGATTACATCCCTTGTGCAAGAGGTTAAAAGTAATAATTGATCTCGTATTCAATGAGCAAGATTAATAATTCTCTTGATATTACTTACATTGTAAAGAAATTGCAAGAAATTGATAAATTAAAAATGATTTTATTGTCCCCAGACCAAATAAAATTATTTGATTTCCTACCGAAACCGAATATAGATTTGCATTCTAGTAATAAGCAATCCTATTTTTCAATTCTAAAGCCTGAGTAATCAGAACTTGAGAAAGCAATTGAAGCTTAAACAGCATTCAACAATCTTGCCAAATTTAAGGATGATCAAATTAACCAACATTTGGTTGAATTCTTAGATGATGATATTATTCAACTGTTTAGGATCAACATGAGAAAGGAAGTCAAAAGTTTAACTAACTTTTCTCCTGTTACATAGACACATTTTCTGTCCGACCTCCCAAGTAGAATGCCCCAAATTGAATAATAGGATGATTCAGATTCTGAATCTTCTCCCTCAATCAAATCTATATAAAAAGTAGATTCATGACTTTATTATCAAAAATATATCAAATATTTAAATAACAACGCTACTAATTTCATATAATCTGGATCCAAAATTCTATTTTCCTTTCATTTTAAGGTGAGGTAAAATTTAAAAAAAAAGTATTTACAATTCAAAACTGACTAAGATTCTTGTTATATTTAATTTAAATAATTTTTCAAAAAAAGAGAGAAATATTAAAATTAAGAAATAAATTTATTTCTAAATCATATTAAACATAACATGAAGCTCTAATAATTCATATATAAAAATCTATATTTTAGGAAGAATTTGAACTCATAGTTATCCGTAATGAATTTATTTTTCTTTGACTAAAAAATGATTGAAGATAGACTATCAATAATGCTAATTTTGAAAATATAAAGTCATTATCCATTTATACATGGCTATAAAGAAATACAATTTGTGATCAAAGGTTATTCGTCTTGCTGTAATATCACTTGATTTTCTAGTTTTATATTATAATATTGTTGTAAACTCATATCAGCAGTTAATATTTTATACAATTAAAATTCTAATTCATATTACTATTTCATTTTTCTTATTATAATTTTATCTTTTGGTCCTAAAAGTCTTACCAACCAAATACTAATGGGTATTTCTAAATTTAAGATGCTCTTTGAATTATGTTGTAAATCTGAAAAGGACATTGGATTTATGATTGGAAAACTTTGTAATTCTGACTTTGTAAAAATGCTTTCGCTTTGATACTTAATCTTTACGTAAATAATATTATCGTCGCTATTCTACTCTTCTTCTAACATGATGTAAATCTTTCCATAATTCAGATCTAATATATAGTAAAACAAATTTAAGAAGAGTTATTTCATCTTTGCATTATTAGAGACAACAAATGAACTTTTTAATTTATTTATAATTTCCAGATCTACGGCATTATCATGATTATCATGATGCAGATACTTAACTGCTTATGTTAACTATTCAACCATTAGCAGAATATTGAAAGTTGCCAATGGGTTGATATTGCATGATAATTGCATAAAATCTACCATATTTCTAAATGAATTCCAAGCCTTATTCAATTAAGTATGATGTTCACGAAATATTAATTATTGCTATGAAGTTATATTGATATCACAAAATTGATTGAAATCTTGCAATATTGTTAAGCATTTCTTAAAGGAAGAGTTAAAGATGGAAATAAAGTATTTTATGATGAGCTTATAATTTTCTTGTTTGAGTTTCAACTTCTTGATTTTAGTGGATATCTAATGTTATTTCAAGATTATCAAAGCTTGAGGAGTCTTATAGTGATGAATTTTATATATTACAATTTGCTTGGAGTTGAATGTAGAAATTTCATTCTATCCTAAATTGTTAACTGAGATTTCTTCAAGATCAACTTTCAATTTGTTCTTGAAAGACTCAAATAATTTAAAATCTGCTTTTGGCTTTATTCCTTTTAGGTAGTATAGTAGAAATGTTTCCAAATTAATTTTGTTCATTTAAAATTGATTCTATTAGCTATTCTTATTCATCTCAGTGTTATACTTTTTAGGATGAACTAATATTTTTCTTATTCGTTATTTAAAATCTAATTATTAAAATTCATTAAACTTTTGTTTTTCTAATAGGGATGATAATTTTATAGACTTAACATTTTCATCGAATTTCACCTTGAAGATGTCAAACAAATCTTAGGAGTTGAAGTAATTTTGAATTATTTTATTGCAATTCAACTTGGAAAACTATTTCCTTCTACAAATTTCTTATTGTATTCCAAATTGAATGTCCATGACTGTCATAATCCCAAACTTCAAGAATTGCGACCACAGGACTGCTTCAGTGTAAGGCCCTACGTACAAATTAAATGCTAGAATGGGTATCATCACAATGTATTTTGCATAAGCCTCCACACTATTAAGGATTCTAAATAGGTATGATGAATATCTTACGATAATGAACCGAGGCAAATGAAGTAGCCATCCAAGTAAGTATCTTGATTTGGAAGTGTACCCATGTAGCGATTTAATGGGTAAAACATATTAAATATCAAAACAATGACCAAGAGCAAATATTTGTAATACATGGAGGCTTTTTTCACAAACTTGAAGGATATTGTAATGAAAATGAATCCAAATATATTGAAGGTTAATGAAGTCCAACTTTTCTCAATTCCTTTTTAAATTGTAAAAACACTTAATAATAGAAGGATTAGAACTTTTTATTTATTTTAAGTTTTAATGATTTATTCATTTTGGAAGCAATTATATTATCTCTCAGTCTCAGCATCTAAAAGTTTATGAAAATAAATTGTCATTAATTAATAATTAATTTTTCATATTGTATCTATTGATATTAATGAGTTAATTGTATAGATTCTTCATAAAAAAGTTGTGTGCAAAAAATACTTTCAATATTCTTGATCCCAGTTAGGATCTTTCGCTTTCTCCTTTTTATAGACTTGGGCGTTCAGATTTTGGAGTTCTTTCATTATTGGAGTACCCTACACATCTTTACCTGTAGCTGGCATCTTCTATTAAGGTGGCATATAAGGAGCCTTCATTTCCTTATCATACAGTTTATCCTTTGAAAAATACAATTAAAAAGTACCCAATCAAATTAGTCAAACCATGAATTGGCCTTCAAACTGGCATAGGACCCTCCCAATCTCAACTCAGGTGTTTTATTAAGCAATTGCTCCATAAACTTCTTAGCCTTTCTGTCTTTGAGAAATTGAGGATAGGATAATTGCTTCTTTTAGATATCCTCATAGATTTCATATGGATCTTCAGCCTCTTCAGCATATGGAACTTATCCACACATAAACTCGTACATACAAATACCAATTGACCAGATGTCAACAGGGAATGTATAACCCTTGCCTTGCAAGATTTCTGGGGCCATGTAATGAGGAGTTCCAATGATAGTATAAGTTCTACCACTTTTATGGTTTAGAAACTTTGCGGTTCCCATATCAATTAGTCTAACATATCCTTTTTCATCAACCATGATGTTTTCAGGTTTGATATCTCTGTAAACAATCTTTTGTTTATTGAGATACTCTATGCATAAGATGAGAGACCCAATGTAGAATTGAGTATCAAAAGCACTCAATAGACCAATATCTCTAATCACATCAAAGAGTTCCATTCCTTTGATGAATTCTACAAGGAAGAATACATGATTGGAATCCTTGAAACTGCAATAATATCTCATTAAAAATGGATGATGCACAGATGTCAATACTTACTTTTCTTATGCTAAATGCTTTTCTAGATGCTAATCAACAATCTATGCTTTGGATATGCATTTCAAAGCATAAAAATGAATAGGATTGTCCTTTGGATTTTTGACCAAGTAGACATTTCCAAATTATCCTTATCCCAATTTCTTTAATGAAATGAACTCTTCTAGCTTAAGATGGGAATAATCATGTTTCTAACTCTCTTGTTTCTTGTGTCTATAATAAATTATGTTGATCTCTTTACTTCTCACTGATTTTTTAATTTTTATTAATAACTTGATCTAAGGCACCACCAATGACTTCTTCAAATCGTTTGAAATCAATCTCTGCTAGTATGCATTTATCTTTGGCAATGACTGGGTCACTGAGTTGTTACTTATTGAAGTAAGCGTCACCAAAAACTTAACCTTCACTAGCGGCTTTCATTTTAGACCCAGTCTGCCTTAAGTATAAACGTAGATATTTACAAATATTAGTTCTCCTTTTAACACAATCACCAATTTCTACACTTTATCCTCAAAGACAACAACACCTTGTTCATAATTGAATTGATTCAAATTTTGGACAATTTTTTGAATTTGGAGTTCAGTTAATTATCCCAAGACTTGATGTTTTTGAATAGCCCATATTTATTTATTCGTGAACATAATAACTTAGATTTTATCTCCTAAGATTTTAGTTAATTCATCTCTTGTGATCACAAGACATCTCACATCCTCTTCTGCTGCTTTTACTGTGGCTCCTCTTTTAGAATTCTAGAATAATGCCATCTCTCCAAATGACTCGCCTTTCTTCATCTTTCTAATCTCATTGTCATTCTATATCACTGAAACTGATCCCTTTTTGATGATGAAAAATGAAGTTGCTGTTTCATCTTGTTATACTATAATCTCTCCTTTCTTAAATTGCACTGTAAACAACACACTTGAGATGGCTGTTCTTTAATCAAAAGTTAAAAATTCTATTGGATATATATTGGATACTTTACCAAATGATTTCAAATTTTCTACGAATTGTCTATTCTCCTCAAATTCATGCATTCTCATATCCTCAATCATTTTTCTAAATAGATTTCTATCAATAGCCCAAAATGCACAATCCCCTACTGCTCTCACAGATGCAGATCTAGGAGCATTGTATAATAGTGCTCTCTCTCCAAATGAGTCCGATTGTTTTAATACTTTCTTCACTTCTCCATCTATAATGATCTGACACTAGCCACGTTCTTCAATATTGAGCAATAATACCAATTAGAAAAAAGGAGCTTGCCTTCAAATCTCCCTATCGGAATACAAATTGACCGTCTGATGTAGTGCAATAAAACATCTATTCTAAAATAGCTTCCCTGAAAAATATTAAATATTCTTTACTGTTCCTATTGGGAAAGGGATTAAAATAGTGAATTTGTGGTGAATGAGTTCAAAATAAGTTAGTAATCAAAAGGCGACTTTTTTTTATTACTTTTTTAGATGTTTTCAACTATTTCCTCTTGGTCCTAACGAGCTTCAACCTTAACCAACTTTTTCCTATCATTACGTTTAAGCTTTCATCATATAGTAAAAGATACTTCCACTTCTATTTTTTCCACAACGGCATCTGGTTCATAATCTCCTTTGTTTCCAGTGCTTCTCTTTTTTTAGATGATCTAAGACCCTCCTCCATGGTTTTAGGATATGGTGATGGTGTCTCCTTTCTTTTTTGGGATTAAACTATTAAGTTCATTTTCGTCATCTTGTTTCTTACAAACACTTCCCATCAGTTAATTTAATTTTTGAATGAGTATTAAATCAATAGGAAATTACATCCTCGGCAAAACCATTGGGGAGGGAACTTTCGGACAGGTCAGATTGGGTCAGCATACTATTACAAACGAAACAGTTGCCATAAAAATTTTGGAGAAGGATAAAATGAAAGAAGAGACTGATTACGAAAGAATTTCTAGGGAGATTAATTGTCTGAAGAAATTGCGTCACCCCAACATTATATAGATCTATGAGGTAAAGATCTCAATTATTCGAAGATAGTTTAAACTGTAAACTCATTGTATTTGATTATGGAATATGCACCAGGAGGAGAATTGTTTGATGTTATAATTAGAAACTAAAGATTGAATGAAAAAGAGGCAGCGGACTATTTAATGTAAATCCTCTCTGGAGTTCAATATATGCATGAAAATTATGTTATGCACAGGTAACCATATTTAATTATATTAGAGATCTCAAACCTGAGAATCTGCTATTAGATGAAAATAACAAAATCAAAATTGTAGACTTCGGTCTCTCAAATCAATTTAAGGATGGCCAACTGCTCAAAACAGCCTGTGGTAGTCCATGTTATGCTGCCCCTGAGATGATAGCAGGAAAGGAGTACGATCCCAAATCTGCAGACACTTGGAGTTGCGGAGTCATTCTCTATGCGATGGTCAATGGATACCTCCCTTTTGAAGACAACAACTAAAAATAAATGTATAAAAAAATCGTCTATGGAGAATACGCTCCTCCAAAATACATGAGTCCTTTATGCAAGGACCTCCTTGAAAAAATATTATAAGTAGATCCTCTCAAAAGATACAACATCCACCAAATAGTGAAGCATTATTGGATACAAACCTGCGTTACCAATCCGATTCTGACTCCTGGATATGGAGAGATTAACATCTGCAATGAGGTATTGCAGTAATTGGCCACCTACAATTTCAAATTACCCTAAGCATATGCCTACTTAAAAGCCAACAAACATGACCCCGTGACTACTACATACTATTTATTGTTAAATAAATACTTGAGGGAGAAGTAGTAGGATCAAGAGGAGGCATTTTAATATAAATTAATTTAAATTCCTCCCCCATAACATCCACAAGAAGCCATCCTAAAAGAGACTTCAAACATTCAACCATAAAGAATTAGTCAGGCTGACACTAAGGAGAATAAGACTCCACAAAGGAATACTCAGGAATAGAAATCTACCAACTCTATAAAGACTTTTAATATATAAAATTCTTAATAAGAAAAAATCTCACAAATACCTGAAACTTAGAATCTGAATGATATTGAAGAAATCAGTGAAAATTTCAAGGAAATCTAGAATTTAATCAATCTATCCTAAATCGAACCTGTTCAAAATAATCAATTTGAAAACAACCAAGATTAGCTTTAAGACAACGATACAACTACCAATAATTAGTTAAATTTATCTGCCCAGATACCCTTTCCTGATAGACCATCCATTCAAACATCATTAAATAATACTCCCATCTATCAATCACAATTCAATTACAATTACAATTAATATGATTGTACTTCTAGAGCTAGGCAGGTTTCTTTGAGCATTGAAAAAAAACCAGAAACTTTATTTCCTACTGTCGAACAAATCAAACTTAAAGCATAGCAATTTAAATAAAGAGCGCTTGAAAATGAAGATCGTTCCCCTGTGCCTTAAAAACCTAGGACACTGAAAACTCCTTAAAGATCTGCAGTCTACAGGGCTCCTAATTTTAACAATTAGCATTCCTATGAGAGACCACAAAGTCCCTTGATTGTAGTGAAGCAACACGAAGGTCCATATCATCTAAATTAACTTGTTTTTGTAGATCCTTAAAGGATGACTTAAAAAATCATATCTTATCTATAATAATAAAATTACGAAGTAAAAAGGAGCAAATTTGAATTGAAGATAAGTAAATGCGATTTCGTAATGACTTATGCAATAGCACTTTTATGCGACTCTGTTTATGTAATGAAATGTTAAAAAATACAAGGAGATTCAGAAGAATATGAAAAAATTTATAAATAAATAATTAAGTTGAGATGAAATTTATGTGTGATATCATTCTAATATACCACTACTATTACTATCTAATTATTATTTTTCAACATCTGGTAAATCTGAAATACTAATGGAATCTTTTTATTGCAAAACAATCCTTTTAGGCAATGGATTTATGATATTGAATTAGATCTTTTACTTTTTTGTTTTTTATTCTTCCTTCTATTTCTTAATCTTCTCCAACAACTCCACTAATTTTGATTGCAATTAAGTATAATCTTCATTTTCAATTGTTTCTTCTAAGACTTCGATTTCCCTTTCTTTTCTATATGTCCTTCTGAATCCACCCAATCTGGGCAAATTCTTAAGTTTACTTGCCTCAATATATTGGTTGCTAGCAGCTTTGAAAATAGATTGTTGAGTTTGAAAAGGAGATGGTTTTGGAACTCTCGAGGGTATAGAATTTCTTCTGGGGGAATTCTAAGGAGATAAGGCATTTTGAGAAAGTATGGGCATTTTAGGAGAGTTTTTATTTGACCCTTCTGATTCATGAGACACTTCATCAATTTTAATGGAAGGTTTGATGAAGTTAGACCTGACTGAAGAGATAAATGGAGTATCGGAGTTTGAATTTTCATTAGTGGAATTAATCTAGATGGATGGTTTTCGATTGTCATTTCTCTTTGGACTGCATCTGAGATTCTGGCTAATATATCTAACTTATTTAGGTTTAGAAGGCCGAGTTGGTTCTTCACTTTAGATTCTTTGAATACTTTTTTGTTATTGAGATTAATCAGTATCTTCGTTAAATTGTGAAATAGGATTTGGTACTTCTCCATATAATTTAATTTTATGTTCACTCTATCTTTTGACTTAATCTGGAATGGGCAAAGTGATTACTTTTTCAAGTTCTTCATTTTTTTTGTGGCTACTATCTGAAGCTACAAGGTTCTTTTAAGAAGTATCTTCTTGAGTATGTAATCGAGTAGTGAGAGATTCTTCGGGCATCAAATGATTGGTTTTCTTTTTGAAGAAGCCAAATTTGCTGGATCTCATTGATTTCATATCTTATTCTGATTCTTCACTGTAATCTATGAATTGCACGGATTCTCTCTATTTAATTGATTTATAGATGGATTGAGTTCTTTTCTTGTTAAAGAATTCAGAGGTTTATGAGAGTCCAGTTAAATCCTACAGTTTTTCAATGGCCTCTTTTTCTCTCTTTAATTTTTCTAAGGAGATTGTTTTAATTTCTTCAAAATATTCTGGAAATGCTTGCAATATTTTTTTAAATACATCCTATTCAATGGCCAACAATTCACATTCCAACTCAGCTCTGGCTGAATGAAAGCGTGCACTGTTATCAAATATTTCAATTTCCCCAAAATAACTACCTGTTACATATGTTTTAAAGGTGATTGAATAGACTCCAATAACCATATTGACTCTGCCGTTGACAATGAAATATACTTAATTAGGATATTCTCCCTTGTTGTACACAAATTCTCCAGCATTTATTTTCAAAGGTTATAACTTAGGAATGAGAGTGGAGATGAAGACTGAATCCTTGTTCTTAAAGAAGGAGACTCTATTTTTGAGACCAGCATACATGGCTTGGGCAATTTAATATTTGAGATTGGTGGGTATTTCGGATAGAAACTCATCCACTTCTGCAGATGAGAATATGTTAATCATCGAATTGTATTCCAAGACCTTCCTGATTTTGTGTTTCATCTATAGGGACAATTTGGTTTCTTCACAGAACTCATCCATGAAAGTGATCTTGCTCTGCAGATGAGATTCTCTGGTATCCAAAGTACCCATCAAAGTGGAGAGTGAACCAACTGTGAATGAATAGAATCCAACTCCAAAGAACATCCAAAATATACACACAATTCTCTCAGCTATGTATCATTTATACTTTACTGTCATTGAAAGCATGGATGTCTCCAAATCCCACTGTGCAAATAGTAGCTACAGCCCAATAGATGGAGGTTAAGTACAATTCATATTCACTTTTGTTCAGTAAATCCAATTCATATACCCAAGTGTTTGGACCAAAGTCATTCAGTTTAGCAACTAGATACCAGAGACAACCCATGATATGTACACATACAAGAACAGTTCCAAAAAACTTGAGCACTCTCACAGTGGTGGAATTCAAATTTATCAAATCCTGAATTGCTGAAAAACAATCATTATGATCTTGTGAATTCTAGACTGTTGACCACATTCTACTAATACTTATCAATTTATACATCCGAGGCAATCTGGTCAATCTATTATATTGTCTTAAATTAATATGCATACTTGAAATATTGAGGATAATTTTTGAGCCTCATTCTTAAAGATTTGATCAGTAGGAAATACAGCCATTAAATCGAATATTAACCAAGTTCTTAGATATTGGTTTGCTATCTAGGTAACGATCAACTATAAGGACTCCCTCCTCATTGAAATAAGCTGTATTGAAAGTGATCAAGATGTCCAAAAAAAATAAGATGTCTACTATTAATTCCAAAGTAAACCATACTAAGTTGAATTCTTCTATGAATGCTAACCGAATGGGAGTAATAAAGGCAGTGTAAATCAACAATATCATCAGAACATATTGCCAATATTTCTTGAATTTCGAATCCGGCAGGAAAGAGATGGCTCTATTCATAGACTATAATTGTTACTGTGTTTCTATAGCATCGGGCTTACTTATTTGCTGATTTCTGTTTGTTGAGCATCTGTTCCAGTTCCTGAATCACCTCATGTCTTTTTATGGAGGTCTCCACTCTACAACTTGTACCATACAATTTTACTTCGTCATATAATCGTTTCATCCTACCAATCATTCGCAATTCTTAGAATAACTCAATATACTACTTTTCCTCACTCTATCCCATTTCTTCATCAGATTCTATTCAAATATCTAATTGCTCTTCTCCTTCTGTCTAGCTATTGTTAGATCTTCCTATGCCAACTATCTTTACCTCTCCTTCATTTATTGAAAAACTTCGAAATCACTTTAATTGAATTCAAGAATATTGACATTTTACTGTTTTTACTCTGTCATAAATGAGGTGAAGTATTTCTAGAAGGCTTTGTGTCTACTCTTCTATACGTCTAGCTTCGACTCCTCTATTTCTGCCATCAATTTGTTATTCTCCTGCCCTTCAATTATTCTTTTGAAATTCAGACTATTGATCTGCACTTGCAGTTTCTTCTCCGCTTAAACTTCATCCTTGTGCAGAGGCAGTATTTTATCCATGTATTCCAACTTATTCAACTACTCAACCATAAGCTGCTTCTGTATTTATAATGAGTCCATTAAAAATATAAATTATTCAAGTAACTACTATTAAATTGCTATAATATTGAACTAATATATCAATTCACATCCGATTCCCAAAGTTCTCCCCCTCTCTCTCATCAACTCACCTCCTTTGGCATTCAATTCGACATTATTTATTTAAAATTTATTCGTCTAGTCTTATTCCTATCATCTATTTCATAAATTAACTGACTTTTCATTATTTTCTCTTAATTATTCAAATTCCAGAACACTACAGCGATCTCAAATTTAAATCACTCCTTCACAAAGAAAGATTATGTTACAGATTATTTGTAATTTAAAACTACATGTATAAATTTATAAGTAGGATTAACAATGTAATAAAATTCAAAAATTATCATTTGCATTGTTCAATCCCTCAAACATCCAATTAGTTTCGTCAATGAACTTTAATTGTGCTCTCAATTCATTCTATATCTTCTAGAGTTGATCCTTCTCTGAAAATTACTTAGCCTATTAATTTTGATTTTGAGGCATTTCTAATAATATATCAAGTATTTACTTCCAGTTTTTGTTTGGATTCGTTAGCATAGATCATGTCTGAAATTATCATCAACATTATGTTTATAATTATTTTATGGAGGTGTGTCCATAATAAATAACACTTATTTATTAATATTAATGAAAATTATTATGAGAAATTAAAAAATGGATCATACTTATGATGTTATAATGTATATATAAATTAAGAAGCTCTATTAAGTAAAATTGAACAACTATCCAATCCGATCAAGTAATTAAATAAATGTCTTTGAAATTAAATAATTTTGATGGTAATAATAATTAGATACATAGATAGATGTACATTATTACATAATTGCTTAGGTATATTCAATCTTAACACCCTATTTGCGAAAATAACAGTGCAAATATTGTGTTATATATAATGATTCAAATATATATCAATTAACGTATTTTGGTGTTCTTGGTCTAGCCTATGGAACATTTTTTTTGTCCTGTGATTTTAGTATTTGAAACGAGCACATCAAAGTTTCATCAACACTCATGAGTGCTCCTAAAAATGGTTGAATTATTAAATACCTGAATTATCAAATTCTCCACAGTAATTAGGTGCAGAGAAGAGGGTAACTAATTGTCTCTTAGCAAAGAACTCATAGCCTTCCTCAACGACTTGGTGAGCTCTGCAGACTAGATCCAAGTCGTTTTTCTTTAAGGAAATTAGATATGACATCAGTTCCAAAGATGAAGGAGACACCTCTTTCGTTATCTAAAATAGGAGATGATTTAGGCTACCTTGCCATCCTTAGATATCTTTTTCAGGATCCGACCATAACAAATCACACAATAACCCAGTGTCTGGAACTTCAATGGGTCTCATAATCCTGTGAATTTGTTCCAAGTTTGTCAGTTCAGGTGATAATCCCCCATGCATGCAGATAATCTTTTCGTCGATGACTGCGCAGACAGGCAAGCAATTGAAACAATCTGTGAAGGTTTTCCACAACTTGATGTTATATCTTCTTTTGCATTCATCATAGAATCCGTATATACGATTGATTTAGGAGCACTCATGATTTCCCCTGAGCAGGAAGAAATTCTCAGGATATTTAATCTTATAGGCAAGTAGTAGGCAGATGGTTTCTAGGGATTGTCTGCCCCTATCGACGTAATCTCCCAGAAATAAATAATTAGCTTCAGGTGGATATCCCCCATATTCAAATAATCTCAACAAATCTGTGTATTGTCCATGAATATCACCTTGATATAATGAGAGCGATTTACCACATATTTTGATGGGTGCTTCCAATTCCAGCAACATGGGTTGAGTTAAGAAAATCTCCCTGCTTTTCACACATAATGATCTGATTTCACTTTCGGTTAGATTTACTGGTTTTCCATTGCGAGCTCCTTTGCTTTCCAACAACTTCTCTATGATCTATGATGGAGATATAAATAACCTTGTCGACATCAATGTCCTTATCCATTATTATTATATATTAATATTTTATGAAAAGAAACAAGACTGAAAACCAGTATTCATATTCCCTTATTTAGATTCTCCAAAACCAACTATATACGCCTATTGAACCTTGACAAGATCCAGGGATCAGTGCCGACAACTCCAAGGAAAACCAAATTCAAGTCGCTTGTCCCAAATCATCAAGATGTGCAGAACCATCCCATCTTGCTAAGTCAATTGTTGTGTGACATTCCATTCATTCACACTCACGTCAGACAAATACCCACTCTTCCCTCCTCCAATCATTATTATTGCAAAAGCACAACCAAAACACACACTCCTACTGCCTCTTAAATTATGCAAACAAAAAAATTACAATTAAATCATAAACCATAAAGATTTGTAGTTAAATTGAATAAAAAAATCCCAACAATTCTCTCCAAATAATCCCAAATCGTTAAATCTTAAACTTATCGTCCAAATTAAACCACCACCAAGTTCCATTCCTTATCCATCGATCCCAAATATCAACTAGTAAGTGACATCACTAAAAGTGATTTCAAGTCCGAAATCCTCTCCAAACAAACCCAACCTCAACAGCCATCGGTCACTCAATTTACAAGTCCCAATCAACTCTCCAGATACAGGGATTGCTCTGAAATCGACGATTTTAATGTAAATAACATCTCTATAACAAGAACAAACTCTACGGAAGTAAGTAAATAAGAGGGTTACTCAATTTTCAGAAATTCCCATCTGAAAACATTCCTCTAAAACACAAATACAAGACAATCAGAGCCTCTTTGATTCAATATTTGAGACATTTGGAGAAGCTGAAATTGACAACGGCTGAATTTTTGTCGCACAAAGTGTTTCCCAATAAACCCTTTGAACACCCCTAGTCGAAACACTTCTTTCAGTTGTGTAAATAGGGTCAGGACAAGGAAATCATCAAATGCCTTGAAGACAACAAATACTTGGTTTATGAATACGATCATTTGCTCATGACCACTCTACATTGGTGTGCAATGAGAGGTTTGGAATCTACTGCCAAGATCTTATTAAAATATGGAGCAGATCCAGATTCTCAGGACATCGTGGGAAGGACTCCCTTGTATCTTGCTTTGATCCATAAGTAGAATAACATCGCATACTTCTTGATTCTGAACAAGGCTGACCCTTGGAACAAGATGAATCTCAACTACGACGAATCGGTGAGTGAAAATCCAGAGGGTAAAACTATGCTGCATCAAACTCGAAGGGTAAGATTTCAATTGTGATTTAGACTCATATTTTACTTCGTATGACTCCAGCAGATCAGAGACAATTCATCTGGCAAAAGGAACAATTGCAGATGTATGAACCAAAGAAGAAGAAGTTGGTTTCTACGCAATGAATATCTATTATATTATATATATTATACTAATTATCAAAATACATTTAATTTTGAAATCTTGGAGAGCATATTAAATGTAATTACTTTGATTCGATACTTGCTATATACAGGATCAGATAAAAATTAATATCATTTTGATCATAATAATTATATTATAAATGGCCAAAGAAATTGAAGAATACTTTATTAAAAGACTGTCCTCTTATCTCTTGGAATACTTACAGGATTTCTCCCAAAACAACATGGCAAAAGTAAATTGATTGTCTCTATGAATTTAGTTTTCTTTGGGAATTTCATCCAATATCGTATTAAAGAATTTGTCCATCAAAAAACAAGCTTTGCTTAATTTCAAATTCCCGCTCTATATTATTGATGGCAAAATCAATTCCATCACTTTGAATGTAAGTGTATGAAGTTTAACCCTTTACAGATGCCTCTTAACTATAAAAAACATCAACCGGAATTAATCATTGAGGGAGTAGAACTACTCGTTTGTACCATTTAGGAGATTAATAAATTCACTCAAAACAAAGATTATCAGTAATAAGGAGTAGAGAATTTGAAAAAGCATAAATTAAAATTATGGGAAGAATAGATGGCCAAATATTTTGAAAAATTATCCCCACCCAATTGGATCCAGAAGATAGTAGATGGGATATTCAACAATATGTCCATCATCATAAAATAGTTTAATGTTAGATTTTGCAATTTCTCAATTCTTGGATATGAGACCATCTTGAGAATTAAGTTCGATGCATCAATCAAAGCAACTGATAGTGAATTCAAATAAAACTTCAACAATGATCTCAACAGCACATTCAAATTGTTGCAAATCAATAAATTGAGCATGTCATTGAAGAAAGAGGCATCCTACATCCTTTCTAAGAAGGATGTACAAATGATTCTGATGCCAATCGACATCGAAATCAAGTACACTCTCAATAAAAATTATGAACAACTTACATAGCCTATCATGGTGTTAGAAGCATTAATCAAGTCTCCTGTCATCATCCAATTGAACAAGGAATAAAAGAACTATTTAATTAAACTGAATGAGGTACTATCATGTTAAGAAATAATTTAAGATAATTTTCATCTAAGACCCACAAAAGAAATAAAAAATAATTATTCAGATTGGTGGAAGTATTTCATTAATTCCATCATTCTAAAGCAAAAGAGTTAGAAATTGGATCTTAGTTTTTCATCTAAGAAATTGGTCTCAATGAAAAGATACATCTAATTATACAAGAGAAAATAAAACATAGTGTTGGTGCCATGGTTGTCCCAATGGACTGCAAAGGATGAATCTAAGTTCAAAATCTGCGAGGACAATTTGCCACTCAAGGATTTATTGAAATACAGAGAATGGGCATTTTAGGAAATCAGAATGGAAGCCAAGAGATATTGCAATTCAGCAAAGGATGGCCAAAACGATCAGAGTGTCAAACCACTCCTTGAGATTTGGACCAACACTATTAACAATCAGAATTCCTTTAAGGATCACACCAAAAGAAATGATGACATCCCAATTGAACTTGAAGATGATGAAAAAATCAATCTCTATGAAATCTTAGAAAGAGATAAAACTAATGTGTTGACTAGCTATTTGAAAGGAGAGAACAATCATCCCAATTAATTAAAAATTGATTTCAAATTGAAAATCCATTCTATCTTCTTTTTGATTTTTGAATAAAGGGAACTGAATTGTGTTAAATACACACCTGAAAACACAAAGATCTTTAAGTTCTGTTAATGCAGGTACCATCTTAAATTATTAAAAAAACAAGCATCTTCAAGAAAGAAGGTTAGACAATCATCTAATGTAAACACTCTAACTTAGGTCTATAATGAGATGAAGTAAGGTGAGGATAAATCATTTCATTCAGTCAACTACATCGACAGTTTTTATGAAGACATGGAAGATCTCAATGGTGTAGAATCAGAGATATCTCAATAGTCAAATAGCTTAGAAAAAGTCAACAATTAGGAACAAAAATAAAATGCCGATTAGCCTCTGCATTAGAAGTTTGTTCTATTGATCAGTTTCATTGGAATCAGAGTGCCACTTCACATTTATTAGAATGGAGGAATTCAAACTCCGCAACCCAAATAGAGGGAATTGGAAGAGAAGATCTACATAGGAGATATCAAATTGATTGCTCCTGGAATTTTACTGAAAATAATGGATGAGAAGGAACCTCGGAATTTACTGCAATCTCCATTATTTGGAAAATCGCCTGAGGAATTCCTGTAGGAGAAGAAATAATCAAATTAAAATTCGAAATCCTCGATCAAGTATTGTGAATTCTTCAACGAGATCTTCGAAATATCAGTTACAAAGGATTCATAACAATTTTTAAATAGCGAAATCTGTTATCAGATGTTGGGAGAGTTCCTCAAATAGAATAGGATGTAGAATATAAAGAGCTTTTTAGATGATTATGAGAAAGATAAGAACGGCTTTTAGGATTTCACCACTGAGTAATTTAAATCCTACGATAAATATTTCGATGACAGACCGGAAATTGAAGATCCTCTCTTCATTCACATAGCAAAACAGCAGTTGCCTAATGAGAAAAGTGAGAAAAACGAAAAGAATCATTGGGATTTTCTTAGAAATGTCACTATTAATGCAAACGAAAGAGAAAAGCCAAATCAATGGATTATCTGTGATAATAATAATAAACATGTGTTCCTCCAAGAAGCACACAACAAAATAGTTGACGTCATAAGAAGAGTCCTATTCATACCCTTCATTGAAGAATTCGGGGAGATGATCTTACCTACATGCATCAGCAATCTGAGGGACAAATTGACATTTCCTCAAATGCAAACAAAGAAAGAGCAGGATCAACAGATCTATGCATTATAGGTTTCTATAAATTTCACAGGGGAGCATTCGGAATACAGAATTCTCAGAAACAACGAGGTTAACAAATGCAATACCAAAGAAACTAATTATCAAAATAAAGCAAACCCAAAGAGTAAGATTAAGATTAAAATAACTGCGTTTTCTTTTCTATTATCCACCAAGGCTGTCACGTCTTTGATATATTTTATGGATCATTAGAAATAGCAAATTTTTGAATCGCCATCTTACAAGCAATGCAAAGAAGACAATAAATTATTATAATGCATAGTTAAGAGCAAGCCTTTGGCCAAGGAGACAATAAAGCAATAGTAATGGAAGTTCTCTCTTGAGATGCTTGACAAATTCAAGATACGAATAGTTACTGATTCTATCGCAAGTAAAATAAAAACAGAGCTGAAATTCCAATTTAAGAATCTGTTTATAAAAACTATAAATTTAGAGAAGATACGTCAGAATAAGGATTTCAAGAGTTTCTTCACATCTGTTGACAAAAATAAAATGGACAATTTCTTTGAGGAGTAAAAGTACTATAGCATAAACAAAATTATATTAGAACAGTTTCAAATTTCTCATAAATACTTTTCCATCGATTACAGATATTATAATGAAGAGATGAAAAACTACGAAAAGCAAATGCAATCTTAGAGAAGTGGCAAGGAGTAGTAAGGCTCTCCCCCATTGTCCTTCCAAAGAAACAATAGTGAATAGCTTTAAAGGCCTATTTAGTTTCCCCTGAGACATGCAGTTACATCTAAAAATCAATAGGAAGACAAACAACCGAATTTGCAATACAGTTTATAAAGCAAGCCAGTTAATAAAATATCAGGAATCAAGTCTATCATATTGGAATCGAGATTCTTGCTTTTTTCGTTTGACTCACTGGTAGAGAATCACCCCCTGATTACGGATAAGAAATTATACATCCAAATCCCATATATTGATCTGCAGATTAATGATTCTCAAATTTGTTTTATTGAATTACTAATGATTATCAACAAGAAGTTGAAATAGAAGGAGAAAAAGCGACCTCAAGAGTTCAGATATCAAATGAGTAAAGATAGTTTGATGAGGGCTGAATTGCTTGTATTGTAGAATGATCATAAAAAGCAAAAAAAGGATTGTAAACATTGCATTTTGAGATTTCGTAAGAGTCTCTCTTTGAGTAACATCATTTTTGGTTCAATTCCAAGGATTCAGAATGATATTAATTTATTTTCGTTGTTTGAATTCGAAAATTAGATGATCTATTTAAGAACACAAATGAAGAAAATAGAAGAACAATAAATTTCAAAGAAACATAGTCAAGTAACTTTCGTTGAGACTCATACTAACTCAGGAATTTCAATTTCATTCAAAAGCACTCCAAAAACTAGTAAAAGTGTTTGTTATGTCACTGTATTTGAGATGCCCCTGTTTATAATCACACATGATAAAGGGTATTTTAAGGATACCATAGCAATCCATTGTCAGAAATCCAAGAATGATGTAGAGATGTCTCAATCAAATAAATTGGAAATTCCACCACCTCCTCCATTTTCAGTTGAAAAATCGAAATCACATTATGAAGGTGCATCTTTAAGACCTATGCCATATCGCCTACCAGATGAGATTGATGAAACCAATATCGAGAAAACTCATATTGTCTTTGAGCCTTAACTTTTCGTTTAAGAATCCTAAATCTTAAGTGACAAACTGGATGATAAATTCATTTTCTATTGCAGAAACAAAGAGCTAGAGATGTTCAATCATGATTTTGCTGAGTATGAAGAGAAGGACTAGCAATCATAGAATAATTTAATTGATTAGTAAAGTGTTAAGGATCCCATCTATTTGTTATTCTACTTTCATAAGCCTTTGAGAGCCAATCTGCTCTTGAATGTGGCTGAAGATATTTACTAGGAGAGACACTCAAAAATGAAACTCTTCTTTGCTATCGAGAATATCAAAGCCACATTTAGTAATCAATTTGCCACCTACAATGTTATTACCATACTGAAAAACATATCCACAATAATGAACATCTAGGAAAATGCCTTTAATTTAGTCAATTAGGATCTCTTGAAAAAGGAAAAGAACAAAGTCAAATTAAAGGAGAATCCTTTGAAGGTCATTGATGACATGATTGTATGTGCAATCATCTAGAATATTTACTTGAAATCCAATGAAACGTTCTTTAAGCTTAGTCAATTGAGAGCCTTTGTCTAAATCTACTTGATGGAAAGATAGAGATTCAATCCCATACAAAAGAGAGCCATTCAAAGCTATTACCCATAGAATATTAGCAACATTTAGATTCCTAAAACCAGGTCATCTATCAACAATTACGAGGAGGATCAGATCTTGAGATGTGACACCATCAAATTTAATTTCAATTAGGTGTCTTAGGTGGACATTAAAATAGTGTTGGTGACCAAAAGCAAGGGAGAACTGAGTTTATCAGTCGATGACATCCAAATCAGTATTATGGGTAAATAAAAGGAGAACTTGCTAGTTATGCCAGGAAAGGATATTGGAGGATAAAGAGCTAAGTATGCTTTACATATTAATTTGTCATTCCAAAATTCGTATCCTTTGGTGAAGGCAAAGGTGGAATAAGCCAAAATATTGCTTTCTCAATAGAAGGTTTAGGACTTATTGATCGCAATCAATAGTTTCTATCTAATAAATATAGAAGAAACGATCTCATTGAAATAACATTTATTGAAATACATATTCCAGCAAGAACTTAATGCTTTCGATAGGGAAGAAAAACAAGTGAACATATTCGTTAATCAAATCAATAATTACAAGAAGGCTTATAAGTTTGCATCGGAACTTATAATTGAATCATTGATTGTTAAATTGCAGGAGTAGGAGAAGGACTTCTTTTTGTTCCAATTTCATTCAATTTATTTAAATAAGAGGAATTAGACCAATTTGTAATTGTCAATTCAACAAATAGAGATGAAACCATAGAACTCACCAGGAGAAAAAACAGTATATCAAAATTTGATTGAACCCATTGATAGTAAGTAGGTTGTGGTTTTCAACATAGAGAACAAGATAATCTCAATCAGGAACATGAGATTTTATTTGATTTCAAGATACATCAATGAACTTCAAGCATTTAAGTAAAGAGTGGAAGCAATATTGTAGAAGAATTTGGATGAATTGAAAGAAAAATATTAAAAAGACTTTGATTTGTAATTGCAAATAAAGCATGAGGAGGATTTCCTTAAGGAGAAGGATAATTTTAATTATTAAATTGAAATCACCAATTCTTAATTTGTACTACCAGAGACTTCCTAGGATTATAATGTGATTATTGCTACATTTAGCAGAGGGTAAATCAACTTGAAGAAGTAAAAGATATAATTGAAATTGCCTGATATCGACAATGAGCTCACATAGTAAGAATAGGCAATGAATGAATCTTTGTTCATAGATTATAGGGAGTAAATACAACCAGAAAATGGAGAGTTTTATGTCATCAATATGTTTGGTTGTTTTGAAAATGTGTTGGTCAAATATCAATTGAATAACAATTAAAAAACAGGAGAGTTATTGAAAGCCGGTATTTAATTCTATCTATATCATAGAATAGATAACTTCTAATATGGATATACCTAGCTTTGAATAAAATTGTGGTCAAACTCAATGGACTTTCAAGGATCAATGTAAATTAGAAATTAATAAGTTGAAAATGTCACTTGATTTAGGAAAATTGATGAAAATTAAGAGTCTAATGACTAAAAACTAAGAAGAACAATCTCCTTTGTTCCATTTTAAGAGACCTCTATTATAGAAGATAAACTTTGAGGTATTTCTATTTACATAAATTAGATTAAATTCAGTGATAGTAACCTTGCGTTAACAAGATTCAATCAAGGCGAACCAGAAAAACTTAAATAAATTAAAGAGAAATCCAAAGTCTATACTTAGTCCACAAGAAAAAGTAAGCACTTTTCTCCTCAACACTAATAAAAGTGAATATTCCTTACAATGTGTCATTAATTAGAATTAATATATTAATCATTGAATCTATCTTAAAATCAAAAATTATTCATAACCCTCTTCAATTTAATGTTATTTATTAATCTATATACTAATTATATTCTGTTTATTATTGCTGAAATTCCTTTAACTTTTATGACGAGAGAATCAACTATATAGTTTAAAGTGGTTAATTAATATTCTAAATTAATTTTTTGTTGGGTTTAACGAAAAGAATTGGAAATTAAAAATGATAAGTTAATAGGAGGATATCTATATAAAATCATCATGAAAATTTAGTTTAGAAGCGCACTTAACTGTGAAGTAGGATTAAATGCATAAAATTTCAATGCAACAAATATATAAAATCTTTGGTTATCAATTTAAATTATAAAATTCTTTATATATTATTTCAATTATAATTTTCTAAAAATTATTCTGGATCTAATCTTCAAATGTCTTAAATTAAATTCATATTTTCATTAATAAATATATTGAATTATAAAATTAGAAATTATGATTGCACTAGTTACAGGAGCTGAAGCAGCATGGATTGGAGATGTCTTGATTGAATTAGTTCCACTATTGGCCAATTCCATTACTTCATTAGTAAGACTATCAGACACATAGCAGACTCAAGGAATTAATATATTATTAGAGTAAGAATTGGAATTGGAAAGAGGATAATTTTGTAAGCAAATATTATATAATAATGAACCCATTAATGACATTTAATTGTCTGAAGTGATGAATGAGACGATAATTTAAATAGACAGATGTTGCTAATCTGTTTGGTAGTATTTTCCATCAGGTATTGCAACTATTTTTACATGGGCATTAACTGGATAAGCGATGAGACATGAATTTGTGATTATTGATACTACAAATCACATATGCTGCCTTGAATTAGTGAAAGTTTAGAATGAATAACAGGAACAGATTTAAAAATTGGTTTTTAACATATATGGGTTAGAAACACAGGAATAACGAAAAATTAAACGAAATCAAATCCTAGCAAAGAGATCATACGATAGAGTTTTAAGTTCAACAAAGCTCAACTATCAGTTGTATTTGAGTCAGATCAATTATTTTTCAAATTTGCTTTTAATTAGTTGGAGAAAGATTTATTAGAACAAAAGTAGAACAGCTAATTTTTTTAATTTATTTTAGAAAATGAGTAAATAATATGCAAGATCTATATATTATTTTTCATTAGAACAACCAGATTATGATATTGTACTTTAATCGATTTTTGGAATTTTTACTGATAAGCCACTCTTTTTGCCAAGATTAGATATGATTGCATTCGAAAAAATGCTTTGGCACGGATCAAAGATATCTGATTAAATGAGAAGTTCCATCAATAATTTTATAAGACTAGTATCCTCTATTAGAAATGGAATAGACTTTTCTTAAACCCTCGTCAATTGAATTAACATATATATAGATATGAAAATATAAAAAATCTTTTAATTAGTATTGATTTATTCATTTTATTTAAAATTAACATGATAAATATTTTTTATACAAAAATTCTATTAGAAATTTAGAACCTTATTCTATCAAGAAGATTTAAATGCGCTAATCAAAATCATAATTGATTATTAACAATATTGAATTAACTATTTCTAAAAAATGATTGTCTTAGCAGGATCAGAACTTCTTATAGCAAATTCCTTAATAGCTTTGGCTTCAGCATGTTTAAATTCGGTGACTTCATTGGTAAGGCTAGAGGAGGCATAAAAAGCCAATGGAATCAATTTAGAATTGGAAAAAGAATTGGAAAGAGGTTAATTTTGTAAGCAAATATTATATAATGATAAACCCATTAATGCCATTTAATTGTCTGAAGTGATGAAAGAGAAGATAATTTAAATTGACAGATGTTGCTAATCTATTTGGTAGTATTTTCCATCAGGTATTGCAACTATTTTCACTTGGGCATTAACTGGATAAGCGATGAGACATGAATTTGTGATTATTGATACTACAAATCACATATGCAGTCTTGAATTAGTCAAAGATAAGAATGAATAACAGGAACAGATTTAAAAATTGGTTTTTAAAATATATGGGTTAGTAACAGAGGAATAAAGAAAAAAAATTAGATATGATTAAATTCTAAAAAATAGACACTATGATAGAGTTTTAAGTTCAATTAAGCTCAACCATTAGATGTATTTGAGTCAAATCAACTAGTTTCAAAATTTGATTTTAATTTGTTGGGAAAAGATGTATGAGAATAAAACTATGCTGTCTGAATGGTACGAATTTTTTTAGAAAATGAGTAAATAATATGCAAGATCTATATTATATTTTTCTTAAGAGTAACCAAATTATCATATAGTGCTTCAATCCATTATTGGAATATTTACTGACAAGCCATTTTATTTTAGGAGAATAGATATGGAAATTATTGAGAAATTAATTTGGGCAGTAGGATAAGGTTAAAATGAAGAAATGAAAAGTTCAATTAAGAAGTTTATTGGCATATTAAAATTTATTAGAGAAGGAAGAGACTTTTCTTAAAGCCCATCAATTTAATTATCATCTATATATACCTAAAATTGATTATTTACATAAAAACATTAATCTTATTTGTATTGATACGTAAATCCATTCGAAGTAATGACAATACGTATTTATGATTTGAATAAATGAATGTCTATCTCAATTTGAAAAATAATTGTCTAGGCATTTAAATTATTTAATTACTTAGAGATTTAATATAAGAAGAAGTATTTTAAAATAATTTATGTCATACTAAAGATTTTTGTTTTTTTGTACAGTTTGATTTAACATTCTATTATCAACAAATCAATGCTGGGAATCAGAGTTTTATTTTCTTTATTTTAGTGCTGATTATACAATTTATAAGTCAAATATGATCAAAATAAATGATTTTTCATAAATATAAACGATGTCTTCACTTGGTTTTTGCCATAAAGCATTTAATTAGTGCAAGCATATCAAAGAATGTCCATCTAATTGCCATATCTGCTGCTCTTATAATTGTTTTACTCTTGCTCTTCAAAAGTGAACGTTTAGTTTGGAAATACTTTAGAATCTCACTCCTATTGGAATTGTGTTTTTATGATGCCCCATTCACACCATCAATTGTGGCGACTTTATACAGCAAAATTACCCATAAGTGGATATTACTAGTATTTTACAGCGTAAGAATTAGCACAATGAATGCATTTAATTTCGAAATTATAGACTGGGTTTATTTTGGCGTTCAATTTGTTGCTTTATTTATTTATTTGTGTGAAAAGGTAAGGATAATTCATATTATTTGCAGGAAAGAAAACCATTCTAGAGAAATTCATAATTGATAAATCGAAATCAAAATTATCTTAATATGGGATTGATGATGGAATCTGTAGAATTATACGACATCCTGAACAGAATCCCTTGTGGAGTCTGCTTACTTGATAATAACCTTTAAGTCGTTAGTTCCAATAATAAAGTTAGAAAATATATTTCCTCATAAATTGAAAACAATTTATAATAAGCATTATTTCTGATGATTTAAAGGTATTCATATCCATGATTTAGAGCGTATTTGCAATCCCAACAGAATGGCAGCTTTCGGAAAAACGAGAGACACAAGTCCATTTTTGAATCCTTAGATGAATAGTCAGATTTCCCAATCAAACGCTTGCAATCATTCTGCCAACAAAGAAGAGCGACCTTGTAATAATAGAAGACAACCAACGTTAGTAACGTATCTGATATAGCTCAAATCATACATAAACACAAAATTAAAAACCTGGAAGAAACAAAAATAAATGTATTAAAATATAAAGATACTAATACTGGGAAAACCTTTGAAATAAGAATATACGATATCGCAAATGGTTGCATGATAGTGATTGAAAACATAACAGATTTTGAATACCAGTAAGATATGCAAGAGAGATATCGATTTTATTCGAAATTGATCAACTCCTTTTCCCATGAATTGAGAACTCCCTTAAATTGTTCCTTATAATTATTACAGATATTAGATTAGAATCTCAAAGGAGAACTAAATGACTAATATTTGAAACCTGCAATAATATCCAACAAAAAGTTATTACATCAAATAAACGATATTTTGGATTACGCAAATTTTGAAGCCTAAACTTTTAAATTAAGACCTCAATTATTCAAATTGTCCACCATCATTAAAACAATTGAGGACTACTTTAAAGCAGAATGCGAATAAAAATAAATCACCCTTACTATAACAAGTTGTGATGATACATACATTAGTAGCGATTATGATAGAATAATGCAAATCATAGTGAATTTAATGAATAACTCAGTCAAATATACAAAATAAAAAGGAGAAATACATTTCGTAGTGTAAAGGGCTGGGTCTATATATTAATTTGAAGTGTTCGATACAGGTTGTGGAATTCCAGTAGAGAAGTTGTATTTGATAACCAAGATTTTAAAGAATTGCGAGTTAGATTGGAGTAGGAGGGGAGATGAGGACTATATGTAATATGTTGGATTAGGATTGAAAGTGAGTAGTCAGATTGCCAGGAAATTATGCGATACTGGAGATTTAAGTATTTTCAGTTCAGTTAATCAATACACGAAAAGCAAATTCTATGTGAAGGACATGAAGTAGTATTTGGATCAGACTGTCGAGCCTACAGAAGATCACATCCAAGAGCCTTACAAAAGTATAGGAAGGATCAAGTGTCAATGTGTTAGTGTGTTGATTTGTGATGATATTCCATTTAATCATCTGGCATTATCGACTGTACTAAAATATTTCAACGTGAAAGTTGATAGTGCCTATGATGGTTAGATGGCAATAGAGATGGCTAAATAGAAAGTAACTCAGTGTAAATGTGGGTACAAGTTGATATTCATGGATATTGATATGCCAGAGATGGATGGATGTTAGGCAACCAAAGAAATATTGTAGGTGTTTTCACATCATTAAATCTAGTGTGTAGTGATCATGTGTAGTGCATATGACAGTAAAGAGAATATTGATTACGCTATGAAATCGGGGATGAAAGAAATACTGCCTAAGCCTGTGGACACTAATTTGTTGAAGAAAATACTATAAAAATATTATTTCTGATTAATTAAAATTACATTTTATGTATTAGGACTAAATATCCTTGGCTGACTTCGTGTTATAGGAAGCAAGAGAAAAATGCTTTGAGATTGAAGTTAAGGCATTTAAGCAATTTGAGAAGGAGAAGAAGCAGATTGTTGAGAGAGAGAAATCTAATATTTAAGAAGAAATCAATACAAAATATAAGAAGAAAGCACAATAAGAGAGAATCAAGCACAGTGCACTTGTCAATGGGGCTAGAATGAGATTGATGAATGCCAGAAATTAAGCTTTAATGAAGATCTACTCTGATGTACATTGATAATCTTAGTCTCATAGTCCTAATACTAAATATATAAAATGATCAGATAGGATGAGCGATTTTATGAGGAATTACTCAAAAATTTAATTGTGCAAGGTCTAATCAAATTGTTTGAGCACGAAGTTGTAGTTAGGTAATCTTGAAATTACATAGTAGATGCCTCCATCGAGATATCAGACATGTAAAGAATGTGATCGATGATGCCATAGCTGAATTTTAGGATATCCTAAGAAAAGAATTGAATGGCCTTGAATTTGAAGTCAAAATAGAAGTTGATGAAGATAAATGTTTGGACGAAAGAACTCTCATTGACAACTCAATAAAAGGAGTTCAAGATTACTCATTATAGGAATCTGCCTCGGAGGTATTTGAAATCCTTGATATCCCAAGGTCATTTCCAAAACAGAAAATGATAAGAAATGCTTCGGGGGAATCCTTTTAACCAATAAAGAGGGTCTGATCGTTTGCAAAAATACACTAGATGTTAGAACTGAGCAAACCTTTTAAGACTCATTACCAATAATTAGAAGTACATTATTTGGAAAGTGATAAGATTGTTTATCACATTATAGATTAACAATTAATAATCTAAAACACTTTATGTTTACAATATTTAAACAGAATAGAAATAATATCAATGTTTGAATTTTATGCACTCTTCTGAGGGTTAGCTTCTTTATGAGAAGGTCACTCGAGTCGGACTCATGGTTCCAGAGTTTATACTCTATCTCTTAAAAGAAGACCTCTATTTAAATTTGGAGTCAGTCATAGAGTTCCTTAGATTCGAAGGCATTATTATTGAAGACTTCCGCTGCATTTGTTTCTTTCTTGATTCAATCTCATTTTCTTTCATTGATATTTGTTCTTCAGTCTCATGAAACCTTCTATTCAAATCCTTAAATGATTGTTAAATATGCTTAAGCTGTTTTTCATATCTGAGAAATTGTGTATCATTGTCTTAATCCAACAAGTTCTCAAATTTAACATCCAATTCCTCACTTTCCAATTTCAATTCATTAACCTTCTTGTTCTAGTTCCTATTCTTAATAGGGACTCATACTTCAATAATATTTCTAACTATTATATTTCAACTTCCGTCTATGAGATCTCTTGCAATGGTTCTACCTTAAGAATGACTGGCTTTTTATTAGCAAGTTGTGCTTACAACTTTATTTCGAATTCCAATTAACTTTTCTGTCTGAATAGCATGAGCTCCTTTGCTTTCCAATACCTTTCCACCTCTTCAACAGAAGTAATATAAAATGGTTTTTCTATCTTCACTACCTCATGCAACAATTCCTATTTAAAGTTTGGATATATCTTCATATCTCTCCTTGGCTAACTCTGGTACTTCTCATAAGCATCCAATCCAGAATGAACAAATAGATGAGTAGACGATCTCCTTTCATGTTTAGATGATACTATCTCATTCGTGATATCCTTAACTATAAGGGTGCATTACTTATTTTGAGGCAGATGCATTGATCTATTTGACATCACTTCGATTTGAAGTTAAAATTGAGATAGGTTGATGATTCTGAGTATCCCATCCATTCAGTAAAGAGCTATTCAAATTAATCGTCGAGTAGCAAGATGATCTATTATTATAGAACGAATGCATCGAATTTGATCTTCCTTCATGTTTCAGCAAGTCTGATAATTTTTGAGAGGGTATAAAATTTGACATATTTAGATGATTAATTAATATTACAATATATTATTAAATTGCCTTCTAAAATCCCGTTATTTTTAGCTGTTTCTCTTAATGAGAACATTAACTTATATTTGCGAGAGACATTATTATATTTTGAAATAAAATTCAAATTTAATTGTTTTTCATTAAAATCATCAACCGATTAAGCGATACTGAAAATTATCTTCAAAATTGCTTTTCATTAACTTGGGATTTTATTTCAATTTTTGAGCATTCATGAAAAATGGATTATTTTCATCATTGTACTTTCTATAATCATTAATATACACACACATACTTAGTTCTTAAATTAGTCGAGTTGCTGCTTTATGGAAAATTAACTAGTTTATCAATATATGACGTTGTCTTAACCCTTACTTCCTACTCTCTCAAAGGAGTCACTGAAAAGGCTATAATTAATAAAGTCACATTGTCAGTAGTCTTACGCAATAGACTTTCCTTTATTACTGACTCAACTGCATTTGACATCATATCATGTAGATCATTTGTATTTTGACTCTGTTAAACATCCTTCCAAATCTAAGTAATCACATCCTTTGAACTCATTGTATCAAATATCCCATCACCTACGATTACATATGTCATTATTACTTCCGAGAACAATAAAATCGTGATCATTAACTATCTTAATATGTTTGATTTCTGGTTCAGCTATGACAATCTTTGGATTCCCACCAAATTTCTCTAATTTTGCTTCGATATCACCAAAAGTTCTTGAAACAGATAATCTTCCAGGGTTCACTCTCATTGGTCCTAAGATTGTTTAACCTTCTCCATTAACACCATGCGTTTGATAAACCTGCCCTCCTCCTTTAATAATTCTATCCCTCTCTAATTCTGGCTTATGATCTTTTGAAAGATCAATTACCTTTTTCCCACTTTCTGCACTCAATATTGCTCTGCTATCTCCTACATTTGCTACATAACAAGAATCTCCAATCATCAATATGACGATTGCACATGACCCACTTCTCTCTGGGATGCCTTAATTAAATGAATCTTGGGCCATTTGTAAGAAGCATTTTTCTGCTGCTTCGAATCCTTTTGTTATAGCGTTGATCGGATTCCAGGGGAAGTCTGGTTCCTTGACTACAAATTAATGCAAGTTGTCTCTCAAAAAGTCTGCACATGCTGAACCACCATGTCCGTCGTAGACTCCAAAGTAGGAACATTTGGGCCATGGTTCATTTTCTCTGCTCTAAGGTTTAATGATGTTTAGTATGATTGAGACTCTATCTTCATTGTAATCTCTCACTAATCCCTAATTTGTGTTTGCGGCATAAGCTTTGATGATTCCATTTTTGAGGCTAGAACATCTTGTTGGTTCATAATTGGGAAGAGTGTTTTGTCTTAGAAACAAAGGTTCTTATTGACTTTTACATTAATTTTCGTTGGCTTTCGATGTGTAAGGTTGCTTCTTCATGGGTGAACCATCAAATTGCTTGGAATAGGACAGATTCAAATATTCAAATGGTTTTTTCTTTTGTTTTTCTGCAGCTGGATGGTTGGTTAAAAAAGTGTTGATGTCCCTGTGCTTAAACATGCCTTTATTGTTCATAATTAATTTAATTTGAATTTAAACATACAACGTATAATTTTAATGAGCTTAAACAAAATTAAATTTTTATGTGACAAGTGAATAAAATAGTAGAAAAATAAAGTAGTTTATACATATAGGCATAAAAAATAATAATAATATTTTTAATAATAAAAATTATTGTTTACAAAATGTCTTTCACACCTCCAAAATCATCAAGCAAAACAACATACATGCACAGCTTACCATTCGCGGATAAATTCCAAAAAACATTCAGCGATGCTGAGATGCAATGTGTACAAAGAAAATTAGATTTTGGTGAAATGGACTTCCAATAAAAAAAGTCTATTAGCACTTTCAGAATTACTAAAATGCACAAATCAACCATTGGCAAACTCAGATGAATTACTTTTTCTATATATATATGTACTTATCTATTTTACTTGCTGATTAATTCTATTCACAATGCTCATTACTGAGATTTCCTACCCTCCAAAATTACTGAGATTCTTTTAAATAAGATTACTCAGTATAATGAAGGGTGGTTAATAATTTTTAATATTTTAAATAAAAAGTGCTCTAATGATTAATTTTGGATTGCAGTCAACAACGATTCCTAATCCACAACCGAACACACAGTAGCCCCCATCGATATTTGGTTAGCGTAATTCGATAATTCTAACATAGCCCAAACATTACCACCAGCAAACTAAACACAATAAGGGTTATTGCCGTAGCCATAACCAGCTCAATAATTGCAGCCATTATAGCCTACAACTACACCTTTGTAAGCTCAAAATCAAGCACTCAAGAAAAGCGAATTCGAGAACCTGGTTAAGTATTACAAGGAAAAGCCAGAATTGGTAATTATGATTGCCTAATATTCATAGACAAAATAGTAGGAATTGCAAGTATTCGTGCAGCAAACCAAGTATTTAAAAAATAGGATCCAGAAAAAATTCCAAAAGCAAATTAATGTTAAACAAACTCAATGTATTATTTAAATAATTATATTAGATTTATTGGTTGACACTCTCAGTTAGAAGGTGTGTTAATTATTTCAAAAATTTAACTTGAATGAGCGTAATTTAGAATACACCAAGAAAGATGAATTATAGAGATTGAGTTAAAGAATCAAAGCAGATCAAGAGAAACAAAATCTATTGTTTTAATCTTAACTTAAAGTCAAGGAATTGTATTCACAACAAGTGTCTAACTACTTAGAACTCAATAACAGAGTTCAAACGAACAAAAATGTAACAATATTAGCATCATTTATAGATGATAAATTCAATTTAGAAAAAAGAAGCGCTAACACAGAGTAGACATACAAAAGAACTAATAAACCTGTTACATGAGAATAAAGCAGATCAAGTCCAACCTAAATCGGTCTCCATCAAATCTATCTCTTTTAACACACACAATCAATTCATTATTGAAAAATTGTTTATTGAACAAGAATTTTACTAGAAATTGGAGCAATTTTTGGAATTCTAAAAATTACGACAAATGAAGGAGAATATTGATAAAGCAGATTATTACGAATCTTTGTTTTCATGCTTTGTTAACATCCAAAGTGATCACAAAGATATTATGAGATTGTTGTCCCTCTAATTTAAAGGAATTTAGTTCCAATCCCAAAAAATTCAAAAGGATCTGCTTTAGAACTCAATACGACTGTTGGAAAGTGAAATGAGTAGAAGAATTGGAGTCATGGACTTAGCCAATATTAATTGTAATCCATATTCTGCTATCTTTAGAGAAATTTAAAGATATTTACTATGATATCTTGGCCAAAGGTCTTAACATCCAGAGAGTTGGTTAATATTACCCAAGTGGAATTTTATTCCTATTGATGAGATGTGGATAATTAAAATAAGCGAAGTCTATCATGTTTTAAGTTGCCAAGAATCAAAAGTACCAATTGTTTTTTGAACTCTTGGAAGTTAGGAAGTAATTCTCTTAAACTAATCTATTAGTGAAACAAATCAATAAAAAATATAAAAACTTGATTAATTTTGCGATGATGAATTATTCGAACAATGTTATTTGATTGCCTTCGATTCTGGGTCAGTATCACCGGTCTTTGAAAACAATCATTTTCCATAGGATCAAGATTTATTCCTATGGATGACTCTGAAAACTACTCATATCCTAAATGATAATGAAAGTGATAATTGGTCTTTACAGGATTTATAAGATGCCATTCCAAGGAAGATTGGCTATAAAATGGACATTCTCTTACAAAGGTATGAGGAAGTCTTAAAGGAAATTTACAATTCGTCTGCTTCCTTAGTTTCTAAATTAGAATATTTCACATTATTCTTTATAGTGCAATCCCTTTTGGGAATAAAAAATGAAAATACAATGCTTGAATTGAATTTGATTTTGAATGAAATCCTTGGATTAGTATTTGAAAAATATCCAGATATCGGAGGATTATTAATTATACTTACTGAACCTAATCTTGAGCAAGCAATCGATAAAATTCAGGCCGAGATGATGAAATATAAATATGGAGTTGAAGTATTTTAGAACAAAAAATTCTTTGAAAATTTTGAGAATATGTTTGGAGACAATCAAAAAACTTAAGATTTTATCGAATCTATAGTGCAAGAGCAGTTCCAATAAAATCTTCTTGAATATCATAAAGATTTTATTGAAAACATCATCAAAGGAAATAACATTGTAAATTTAAACATTTAATTAGAACGAATTGCTGGCCACACATAAAGCTTTTATTAACAATATCGATATGAGAATGGAAGATCTTAAGAGCTATTTAGAATTCAGAAAAACAGGGTTTACACATTTAGCAATGAATTTATATTACATATCTGGCATAATATTGTTGACAACGGAATGCTAATTCAATTTGAAGGCTCAAGAATTAAGATTTACTTCAAGTGCTACACCTAAGTTTTTCGTTAAAAACAATAACAACCCCAAATAATATTACAATCTATTTTCAACAGTTTACTAAATTGCTGTGTCCAATCCTAGACAGAAGCACACTTTTGATTTGTTGTAAGCCTTTAACTTCCTGATTCAATGCAGCAAAATTGAATAATTCAATGAAAATAAGTTTAAGTAATATTTAGTCTTAATTGACATTTCAAAATTAACGAAGATTTTACTAGCCAACAAATAGTTGTATTTATTAAAACTATTTTTTTGGATGATAGACCTAACACTTGAGATTCATGATAAAAAGATAGAGGAATATAAGTATATATATGCATAACATTTATAATAGAAACATGAAAGAAACATTTTAGAGGATGATTAACAATAAATCATATCAAAATATTGTCCTGAACTCTTTATTTTTAATAAATAGAGAAGTTGATTTACATTTTTAAGATTTCAAATTAATGCCAAAATGAATATTAAATTGATATTTTTTAGTAATTTTAAGTAGTAAACATTATTTATTTATATATTCTAATACACATTTCTATAATACATAATGTGATGTAATCTAATGTAAGAGAGAGTTTAACAAAATAATAATAATAAAAAATGATATATGAATGTGTATAATTATCATACTCAAACTATGAAGTTTTAGTATTTTCAATTATAATAAGATTTTTTATCAAAATTAAAACTATTATTTAAAGTACTTTTTTGATTTGTACTCTTATTATTATTTTCTTGTTTGATAACTTTTGATCTTTTATTAACAGAGTTACTAGTTTTGGTCGAAGTTGGTATCTCATACAATCTGGAGTTCTATCTAAAGTTATTTTGTAATTGCCACAATTAACTTGTAGGTTTTTGATTGCAATCAATCATTAACTTTTTTTGATAGTTGGTTAAATCAAATAGATCTTTGGTTGTGTGTTTGCTATTGCTTTTCTTGCGTTCTTCAGTTTGTTTGGTACTGTAATTATTGGCACTGACATATTCAAAGGAGGAATTCACTTATTTAGATTGCAAGCTTTTCTTTTGTTTAGATTTGGATTGTGGTGAGACTGAATCTCTTTAGACTCCAGTCTTGCTTTTATTATGTTCAGAAGACTAGTGATTGGTAGGAGTCTTTTTGGGAATGTGATAAGAAATAGACTTAGGTCTCTCTAAAGTGTCATCGACAGATTAAAGTGAGATTATTTGAGTGACATCAGTGGGTATGGCAAATTTCTATTGTGGGTTGATGGGTTGGTATTTCATCTTATGAGCATAGTTAACAAGCATTTAGGTTTGGTCATCACTAATGGCTTAGGGAACACTCTTGCCTCTATTTTAAGAATTGTTGTTGGTTTGTCCATTCTATTAAACTGAACCAGATCTATTTTATTTGAAGATGGAAGTGGCAACGATATTGGAAATGGGAGCTAAAGAGATATTATGATGGATGAGTACGTTTTTTAGGTCTTTATTTGGGTTCCAATAGGGATTCTTCGAAAACGCTGCTGTTGATGTCAGCTTTGGATTGAATTCCATTGATTAAATTACGTTTTAATGCCAAATAGTAAGCAGTTGTAACATCATTGTGTTTGTTAGCATCCAAACACTTAATGATGTATTCTTTGTCATAGCCTTGTTGGGATAAGGAATCTACAACTGAGTCATCAATAGGCATTCTGTTATATCCAACGATGATTCCTGGCGAGATCTTGGACTAACTTTAGTAGAGGTTAAACCAGGGATGTGCTTTCATTTGTTCGACTGTAATCCTCTTTTTGGGATCGGTTGTTAAAACAGCTTTGATGAAATTAGCTCCTTCATTGGAAACGAATTTGGGTATCTAGTATTCTCCGTTGAGTATTTTTTTATAGAGAGCCGAGGTGTTTTGATCCTAGAATATGTATTTAAATCATACTTCAAAGGGCAAGTATCCACAAATGCTAGCGAATAGGATGACTCCGCTGCTCCAAATGTCGACCATCAAACAATCGTATTTCTGGCCAGCTATCATTTCTGGAGCTGCATAACAGGGACTGCCACAAGCTGTTTTAAGCAACTCCCCTTTTTTGTACGTGTTCCCTAATCCAAAATCTACGATTTTTATAGAATTGTTGAAGTCTAAGAGTAGATTTTCTGGCTTGAGGTCTCGATGTACGATACAGAGTTTGTGTAAGTACTCGATACCTGATATCAGTTATTGATAAAATTTGCAGGCCTCAATTTCTTAAAGTCGTTAATGTTTGACTATATATTCAAAGAGCTCCCCTCCATTTGCAAATTCCATCACTATGAAGATATGCTTGGGAGTTTCAATTATCTACATATTGTATGGAAATGCATACTTCGTACAATTGAATTACATGTTTATGTCTTATCAATTTCAAGATGTGTATTTCTCTGGACACTCGTTCTACATCTGCCACTTCTACTATTCTCTCCTTCTCCAATATTTTAATTGCCACTTTCTCCTGCGATTTCAAATGAACGGCCAGCTTCACCTTTCCAAAAGTACCTTCTCCCAATGTTTTAACTGGTTATTAATATAATTTCAATACTAAGCTAATAATTCCCGATAATCCTCCTGTTATTGAGCCTGATACCGTTCTTATTCTCTTTGTCTGACTCATTCATTCTAGTTAACTATAAAATTATTTATATTAATAATATCGTTAATAATACACAAAAATTCCTATTCCATTTTATCAAAGATCTCTTTGCATCCTCCCCACCTCCTTCCAATTACTCGAATCCCTCTCTTTGGCTCCCCATTAAGAAATAACCGATCCTCCATTTTATTTCTATATCCACCCGCTCTCCCCTCCTACTGGTAACCAATCAAAGAACATTGTATTTAATACGAATCATATAACATTAAGCAATATGGAATCTAAGCAAATATTAAAATATTATTTAGTGCAATTAAATTAGAGTATTTTAATGTAAGACAATGTATTAGACTTCGTAATCACAGTTTCTCAATCGCAAAAGACTGAATAAACAGTGTATTATCAATTAAAGTAACATTGATCTCCTATTTTACAAGCTTTTTCAATTAAAAAAATCAACTAGTCTTCTCTAATCAATAAAGATATTCAGAACTTAAAAAGTTTCACCAAGCTCTCGAGACTCTCAAAATAACACTACCTTCATTTCCGGGAACTCATTGGTGGAAGTCAGTCAATTCTGACCCAGATTTGATAGAGGAACGGAAGCAATTGCTAGATCAATATTTCAGAAGCCTCACTTGCTCTAAGATTGTTAGAGATTCTTTAATTTTTAAGAACTTCATTTTATCCGCCCAAAAGGAAGCTGAAAAGAAACTCCTTAAAGTAATATTATTTTTATTCATATCAAACAGGAATAAAGAGAAAAGGCCAAGAAGGCCGAAGGTCTGGCTAATTAGAATAAAAGGAGACTGAAAACAGCTAAGTATCAGACTCCTGCCACTAATCCAGTCAATCTACCTCCCACTCCAGGAGAATTGAAAGAAAGATCGTAATCTTTGGAACACAAACCTTCAAGTTGTAAGATCGAAAAGGAGAATGGCAAAGGAAGTAAACTTCAATCACCAGTAATTTCTTTTATAAATTAATTAGATTCTGAATTTTGGAGGATCAAAAATCTTTAGAGGCATCTTATCAAACACTGCTAAATAATGACGAATTAATTTAAAATTTATTGTGTTATATAATTGATATGCAAACTATTTAAATTTCCACATATCTGAATTTGCATAAATCATTTCATTACATACAGAAATTCAATCCAATAAAGATGTGTTCAAGCAAACTGCAACCACATCTAGTTTCTTTTCAGCTTCTTTTAATGCACATTCATATACAAGAATGCATCCTATACAAAAAGGAGGCTCAAATATCTGAGATTTGGAATTTCCTGGGGAGATTCAAAAAGTAGAGCCTCTATAATCTCAATAGTCATTTACAATCATCTCGTAGTGTTAGATAAATAAATATATAATTAATTAATATGTGTATATACTAAATAGTTTATAAAAAAATAAAATAAAGTTTAAAAACATCTCAACTTTGATCCTAAAATTATTGGATTAATTCGACTGATTAAACTAACCTAACAATTATGGCCACACTGATAAAAAGATAGATACATCGTGAATGTAAAAATTAGAGTACCAATTTGTTTTGATGAATTAATAACGGCTAAACCATTTTTGTGTTATATTATCATAAGATGAGATATTTGAATATGGTAAGATTAATGCTTATTGAGTATTATTATTTACAATGTAATAAATGTTAATTCCTACGTCTTCTGGACAGACTTCATTAGCAAACAATGCCAACATTCTCTATGAATGCATAGTAGAGAGACATCACTTTTTCTTGAATCGAAAATATTACTTGCAATTAACAAATCAGAGTCTCACTCTAAGTGAAGTAAACAAAATTGTTAATTTTATCTAGAAACAAAACCAGTAGGATCCAAAATATATCTATTAATTAAAGATTGACAAAGTATTCACTTGGTCTCTTTAGAACAATAAAATAGTTGGATTTTAGCTTCCATATTAAGATAAAATAAAAGACTTTTTTGGAAATCCCAATGATATGGTCAATCTGAAGGCCAAGATGGGTGCTTTTGTGTGTTACGAAAAAATAGAAGTGTTTTACAAAAAGGAGGAAATCCTACAAACTGGTTCTTTTGGAAAGGTTCTTATATCCAAATATCGTTAAGGTCACAAAGGAAATCTGTAGATTCACCTCCAATCGTGTGGCCATCAAGAGCGTCAAGTGTCAAAACAATCAGAGTCCAGCCATTAAAAATGAAATTGAAATACTAAAAAGACTCAAACAATCTAATGCCTTGAACATCCTAGAAATCAAAGAAGTTTACAAAGATGAACTCAACTATTACATCGTGACCGAATATATCCCTGGATCCAATCTAAAATAACATCTCGATCGTAGAAATAAGCCCTTTACTATGTAAGAAGCCTTGAGCATAATGGAGGTAAAGTCGAAATTTTATTTAGGCACTCCTCAAAGGATTGCAAAGCATTCATCAAAATGGCATAATTCATAGGGATCTCAAACCAGCAAATCTGATGTATCATAATAATTAAATCAAAATAATTGACTTCGGTTTGGCCTGCCTCAATGGTAAATAACTAGAATAATATCCTTCTTGTGGAACGGCTGGCTATTCTGCCCCAGAAGTCCTAAACGTTTGGAACAAGAAACAAGCCTATGATTTTAAAGTCGACTTATTCAGTGCTGGCTGCATTCTATACAAACTGCTGACCTTAGATGGACTATTCAACAGTGAAAATGAAAAAGAAACTTTTAGAAATAACAAATTGTGTTAATTCACAATCAAAGAAAAGGGTTCAGTTTTTGATTTGGTGTAACTCTTAGTGAAAGCTGAACCCCAACAGAGACTTGATTGTTGCCAAGCTATGGAAGCTGTTCAGGCCTTGCTTGATTATAAATATTTTGATGTCAACACATGGTACGCCAACAAACTTAAATCGTATTAGAAAGGGAGATCTTAATGTGAATTCAATCAGGAACCTTAAACTAAACTATCCAGATAATGTAGTCTGACTAGTATAAAACATCAAGAACCTTAGACTGAAAGATAAAGAAATTTACCAAAGAAAATTGAGTAAAATTGAAGAATAGCTTTTTGTTTATTTAATATATCTCTAAGATTTGCATAGCTTTAATTGTTCTTATCAATATTAATTATAAATATTTAATGCAATTATTCTCATGGCTCTCTTAAAAAATAGTGTAATTGAGTGCAATTACTCTTATTTCAATAGGTTTAACCTTAACTGGCTATGGAATTTACATAGTTTCACTGATATTATTCAAAAATTATGATGGTAACATGAAAAATCAATATTAGGGTATTTTAAATTTGATTCAGATTTTGGAATGTTTGGTTAAAAATACGGCGCCCTTGTAATTGGGTTGTCCCTTATCATATTTGGAATTTTTGGAATTTTAGGATCAACAGCTAAAAAAGTGTGTTTCCGAAGAGGTTTCTTGATCCTTCATCACCTAAGTGTATTACTATTTGGAATCCTTTTTGTTGTATTGTTTTATTTGTTGAATTTCAAGGCGAAAGAATATTTTGGGAGATGTAGAATTAATATAGAATTTAGCATGTGAGTCTACTCAGAATTTCAAAGCATTAAGTGATGGTGTTAAAAGTGCAAATGAATCTTTTTGTTCTATAAAATGCCCATGTAATTTGGACGCTACTAAATTTAATGATAAATCAGTTCTAAGAGGGAAGGTTGGATTCTCTTCATCTGTTTTGCCATCCAATGTACAAAGTTGCGTAGGATTTGATACTGAAGAATACAAATACCCAGTTCAATTGATGAATGTAAGTACAATTTCTATGTGCTTAGATTTTGGAAATGAACTTTTCATGTTCTGGATGGTGTACCAGTACTTCCATATTTGTTTTTTCGGATATAAATAGAGGCAATACATCAGGTTAAAGTTGTTTCTTAAAGTTTTAATCGTATTATGAGGATTACGTAACAATCATGGGTTATATCTCTTTGTGTTTGGGCATTCTATTCATGTTATCTTTTTCTTTCATATTTTGTCTTTATTGTGGAAGACATGATTTGGAAAAATAGAGGGCTTAAGAGTTAAGATTGTTATGCAAATGATCAAAAATATATATATTATCAAGATTCATTGCTATAAGTTTAATATCTGATTTTAAAGAGAATTTATTTATGTTAATTTATAAATCTCAATCTAATAATTATAAAGATCAAATTATTATTGAGCATTAAAAATAAATTTAATGATTAATACACATAAGATAATAGATATTTTGATAATCGAATACACTTTTATTAGAGTTGATGATTGTAGCAGTAAAAAATTAGGAGTTCTTATAATTATTTATGAATAAGTAATTTGAATTAAATATATATTAAATAATATACAATATTAATTAAATAAATCCAAATGAATCACGAGGCTGAAAGTGCTCCATTAATTTAGGAGGAATATGCTGTTCAATAATCCGAGATAGCTGTGCAAGATCAACCAAAAATAGTTTCAATCAATAAGTTATTCCTCTAAAATACTGCTTAAGCTTTTAGTCCTGGCACAATGATTAGCAAATAACTTTACATTTTTACAAGAACTCTAAAAAAGTATTGATTGATTTACAAACTGTTTAGATCAATTGAATAATATAGAAACAATGAGAGCATCCAATTTTTGAAGAATGTCTCTACATCTTTAGAAGAATTCGATGGGGTTTCTTATAGCAATGAAGCATTAAATTAGGATTAATCTATGACAGCTAAAGGGTTTAAGTTTTTTGGCAAAGCAATCTCTAAGATTAGAGACAAGTTTAGAGGAGAATAATCACAACAAGAACCATAAGGAAACTAATAGTAAAACAGAAATGAATCTCTAATCCCAGAATAGAGTCAAAGGATAGATGAAGAACATGTTTGAATTTATAAAAATTAAATTTCCACAAATTCCCCTACAGTTATACAAATGGCTCAATGTTCTTTTCCAAATATCAAATCATTAATAAAAAGCAATTAAAATTTATAAAAAGATGATTTGGCTACATTCAACTAAATCCATATTTAAAAGTAGTTGCTTATCATATCTTATAAGTTTATTTATTTTAATGTGAATCTTATTCATTGTCTTGAAGTTGATATCATTGAATAAGATTAATTTTCTAGAACTAAAATCGTTAAACTCTCATAACTCACTTTCAGATCGATTGACCTCCTCTCTTACCTTTTTTTCATCTGGTTGCACCAAATTGAAAGCATTAATATTTATATAATAATCTGCAATGTCTTTGTATAAATATTCCTTATTGTAATATATATCTATAACAATCCCATAACCTTAGATATATGTAAGACTATCTATTTTTTACATGAAATCTTTTATTTCAAAAAGAACACCATTATTGAATTAAATTCAGTTTCTTGAGAATTGATTAATATTATTAATTATAAATCAAAAAAATATTATATTAAATGAGATAAATGGCTCATAATAAGATAAAAATTATTTGATAAATTGTTGTTGATATTGAATATCAGTAAGTTGAACTAGTTAATCACTTCTATACTTTCTGAATTAATTATTAAAAGGATTATGTAAATAAAATCCTTTAATGGTAAGAAAATTTTAATCTAATTTTAAGTTAATTTAGCAATTAACGCTTTTGAATAGTGAGAACAATTTAGTAAAGGAACTCAATAAAAGTGGATTATAAATGTTTAAATTTAATTGAGTTGAGCATTTTTTCGAGTACATAAGAGTTTTGGATTGAAATATTATGAAATTGTTACAAATTTAGTCTACTTGATTATGAAAATTGTTTCTTGAGTAAATAAAGTGATAACAACATTTAAGGGATTTAATATTTGCTTGTGAACATTTAATTGATTAAGTTAAATAATAAGTGTTATTAGTGTTATTGATTATAAAAAATTAAATGATTAAACAATATTGGTTGGAATATTAGCAATTTACAATAGGGTTTTCTTAGATCATACTTTCTCGAGACTACAAGTATTTATGGATTTTCGTTGAAGTAGTAGGTCATTTTCAAAGATTGGCATTATTGTTTATGTTCAAAGTTATAATTGAAATCCTTCAAGTAAGACTTTAGAATAAGAAAATTGAAACAACGGAGTATTATTCATTATTTGAATTGATTTCTAAATTGTGCGTTCCCTCAATTTTAATTCTTGAGAGTGTGCCTAATTCAGGAATAATTGGGTTTTAATTGGTGGCAATCCTAATCCTATTTACACCTGTCTGTGCGAATGTGATTGCCATGCATAAGTAATACTACGAGTATAGTACAATAAAGCATCGTTCATCAATTGATGAGCAGAATAATTTGAATTGTATGAGTTTTCTTTTGATTAGACAATCTAACCTTGTTGAATAGATCCTATAACATGCACAATTACATTGAGTATTTTATGTAAAAGCAATTGATGGGCAATGAGTAAACCTCATTCCAGCAACTAGAGAAATTTGCAACAGCTACCATGTTGAATGTGTTTCCACATATTTTTATTATTCCTCTGATGCTTTGGAACTTTATGATTTGGGTGATTATTTTTGGAGATGATAGCTTAAGTTACACTATATAAGGATTGATGACATTTTTCAATGTACTCACTAACATAGGATGCCTATTAGCTTGGAATGTCTCAATGCGTGTATAAAAGACTTACACCATACGAGATCACAATCATTTGCGATTAGTTCAGTCCTTCTGGTTTATTCTTCAATAATTCATAGTAGTTATACCAATACTTATCTAATGGTTTTATGTGTTGATCTATTTTGATGTCAATTTTGATCGAACTTCAACTCACTACTATTTAAACAATAGCGTAGTACTTATCTTACAAGTTGGGTAATTGATTGAATTCTTCATTTGTCATCCTTATATGCAAGATTACAAAACTTAAACAATCCTAATAGTATTACCATTTACTATTTCGGTCATAATCTCTTTGTTTTTTCAGCATACTCAAATTCAGGTAATTTCAATTGCCTTGATCACAGTGCCCCTATCATCGAGATTGCTGAATGAAATCAAAGACTATCTGAATGAAGAGATACTCTATAATTCGCAATACAAAGAAAAATCTAAATCAACCACTCGGATTTAATCAAGAACTGGTCTACTGATGGAAGAAGAAGAGCAATTTGTGATTGAAAAGGAAATTAATAAATAAAAGCAAACCTAGATTGAATACTTGCAGAGCATGAATACGAAATACTTTATCCATTATTTGAGACTTGTGGATTTGATGAAACTTGAGGATCAGTAGTCCATTGAGAAGGATGCTTCAGTCATCAATATTAATAGATCGAAGTTTATTCTGAACATAATTGTCCTGTTGAAGTAGCACATCAATCAATGTGAGAATGTCTACTGTTATTGCAAAGGGTTTAGAGGGGAAAAACGAAAAATAATTGAAAATAATTATCAAAGTGTAGAAATGAGGATCTATTATCACATCAAAATATAGAACCTCTCGATTCAGGTTGAATTAATTAAAAGGTACATTAGACATTATGCGAAGTTGATTTTTGAACTAGAAAAAGAGAAAGAAGACTACGATATAATAAGAATCACTCAATTACTTACATACTTGAGCAGTTCTGAAGAATGCTATTAGGCATTACTATTGATTATGGAAGTGAAGGAGAAGATTAAAAACAAGAATCGTATCACCTCTTCTGTTGCGATAGCTGTGCTTCTGAGTTATGCGAAACATCAGATTCTTCTCAAAATGAACCCTTAGGTTAAGATTGAAGAGGTTGAGGCTGCTTTGTAATACAAGGATTACAGAGTTACTGAAGTGAGAAGAGATAAGTTGATCTCGAATATGTTTCAAAATGTCCAAAAAAAGTACGAGTTCATTCGATAATTGGTGGATAACAAATTTAATTATGAAACCTTGTATCAGTAAGTAAATGACATGGTGAATTACAATTTAGAAGTGATAAGTAAGATTGAATAATTCAATGAGTTCTCCTAATCAAGATCTTCATTGTTGATATACATGTTCTATTGCTTAGAGATTGTTAATGATTTTGATAAGTTTATACGTTTAAGGAATCAGTTGAAAACCAAAAATTTTAAGTTTTTTGAATTCAGTGGTTCTCACAGTCAAAAAGTCTGTTATCTAAAAATTAATTTGGCCAGACATGCAAAAAAAGGGAAAATCTCAAGAGGAGAGATCATTCAATACTCGAATAATGCTCCTCATATGTTTGGTTACGGACAGAGGGAGTTTTAGGAAGAAATCCTTACTGTTCACCAATTGGTAGCACCTCATTTATCAGATATCCATGATTAATTAATGGAAATCTTCCTCTTGACTAATAGGCCATTGATTTTGAGGAAGAAGAGAGGACTTTTGGCTTAAAAGAAAAATAAGGATCTATTATTTGTTGAGATGTTCATTGATGTTTGTTTTAATATTACTGGAGATTTATTTCCAATTTATAGTTTCATCAAGCAAATACAATCTGATGGTGCCTATGAAAATATCAAGGGTCACATATATTTGAATCATGAATTAAGAATAGAAGGAATCACAACGATGGCATTGGAACAATTTAAATTGAAAGAGGGCAAATACTTAAACAAGATGAAATTGAGTCACCTTATCTAGAACCCTAAGAAATACTAAGAACTCTTAAAGGAAAAGGAATAGAAGTTTTTTGATTTGGAATAATACAAATTAGAATAGAATAGTTGTTCTTAATTATTAAATTGTTCTGAAACCGAATAATTGTTAAACCATTTTTCAATTACAGCTGAAGATATTTTATTCAGAATTCCTAAGGAAAATGGAGTTCCAGATATTTTCTGTGTCACTTGTAGATTTATCATGACATTAACGAATATAAATGGAAAAGAACACAAATCGTTTACAGTAGAATTTTAGAAAATCACTTTTGCTGACAATATGAGTTAAATTTGGATAGATTCTTCTAGAAATCTATAATCAAGATCCAGAACAGATACTAATTTAGAAATTTCACAAAATCATGAACCCTTAGAGTCTGAAAAATTAAAATCATAATCCTAATTCTCAGATAGTGAACAAAGATGTGAGTTTTCAAATATTTCAGAAAAACAAGAAAATTAATCAATTCATTTCGAGGGGTATCAATTTCAGATTGGACATCAAATTTAAAGTCCTTTTGATTCTTAAAGGGATCTATTGTCTTTAATGAGCAATCCCAACAATATTTAACCATTCGATTAACAAATCATAAGTGTTTAAATAGATGGGTAGAGCTTGTAATAGTTTAGATTGGAAAATAAAATTGAGGAAAAATCAAAGCTTAGGGTCAAATATCAATAATCCTATTATCATAAGAAAATATCAAGGAAATCTTTTGAAATAGATAATCAATCAGAGAATAATCAAATTGAAAAATAATAAGAATAAGAAATCAAACTCACTTAAACACCTACGACTCAAAACAATACTATACCTTCTATGTTATAAAAAACACATCTATACAGTAAGTTTTCATCATCTGATAATAATCCTAGATTAATTAATTTGATATTTTTGTTAGATATTCTAAATCTATCATTACTATTAAGTTTGGCATTCATCTTTTATTTTAATTTCAAATTTAAATTAGAAGACAATATGAAAATTGTAGACATATTAAGAGCATTCGTAACTACAGATTACACTAAAAATACTTTAATGGCTTTGGGGATTGATATAGACAAAAATGATTATGATTTTTAAGTCAAATCCTAATATCAAAGTAAACTGCTTGAACAACTTTAAGAGAATTGTAGAAATTACTTAACTCATTATCAACAATATTTGGATGATAGTCTAGTCAAAACAACACTCTCAGAAATTTATATAAATCAATTTGACTATTATAGTGGAAAAGAATAACAAGTAAGTGCTTGGACTGAATAATTTTATGTTATCTACATGTAATAAGGACTTTATGGAATCGATCTAACAAATGCAACAACTGTAGAATAGTATAACAATTCACTCGGCTCTTTGATCAGTTAATATTCTGTTCACAAAGAAGCATATGAAGAATTAACACTTAAATTCTAATAATAGTTAGACAGCAATGTTTCAGACCTTGAAACCTAGCAAGATATTTGTTTAATCATCTTTTTAGTAAATGAAGTAATTCTTATAATTGGATATTCTTTTGTATTTCACCAATTGTTTAGACTACTCAATCGAATTCTTCGGAGTTGTGAGCAAATTTCGTTCAAAGCCTTAGAGACGGAATCAATTAGATTATTATCTCTACAACATCGGTATCAATAACCTTCTGATCTTAATTTGTACAAGTATCAATTCTAATTCAAGGATAAATGCAATATAAACACTAATTTTAATGATATGTTTACAAACAAACGAATATCAATGAGATTCCAATAGATTGTATAGTAATAGGAGCAAAAGAAATAATTCATAATATCAGATGAAAAACCATACCTTTAGAGATTGTTCTTTTTAATTGAAACAACAACTTTGCTGATTGGATTGGCATACTTTTTGATTGTAAAGGTGTTCAACTCTTCAAATATCACTGATCTCAAAAATAATCTGGATATATTTAATGAAAATATTCTGTACACAGAATAATTCTACCAGATGATGATGACAGATCAAATTCTATAAAAATATGCTAAGTCTCATTCGAACCTTGCAATTGGAAACATGATTATATCATAATATCAGACTTTGATTAAAGAGTCCTACACTCAAGTTGTATATATTAGTTCAATGATAACATCAGAAGCAAATGCAAAATATTTTGATTTACTGCAATACTTGACTAATGACTCCTGCGTCTTAATCGATGATCCCCTTTGTACCACTGTGATTGATGGAAAGTTAACAGAAGGGTTGATTTATTCAACAAATTATTTCGCGGACAAAGTCAGTGAAAATATCCAAAATAACTATGAGTAAGGAAAGCTAATAGAATTAAGTGAATTAGATTTGATTGGATTGAATTTTGTAAGTGAAGCCTTTGATAATATAATGGATTAGGGATAGATAAATTTAATTAATACACTTGAAACAGAGATCGATTTAAGAACAGTCCTGTTTTCTGTTTTTATTTCAATATTTGTTGTTTAATAGATTTTAACTTCATTTTTATTATATCGATTTTTCAGAAATCGTTTCTATAAAATCAGATAATTACCATATGTTTTACCACCTTAGTCAGTCTATGGAGAAGATAGTTTTCTCAAAACCTTGGTGTATGTTCAAAAGATATATGACAATCTCTTATAATGATTATATATATTATAGTTTTTAAGTTATTATCAAAATAAATTTGAAAATTCATTGAAAAGATCATCTTTAGACAGTCCATTTTTTATGTCATCAATATTTATTTTAAGTTGTATAAGAATGTCTTCCAAATTAAATAATCTATCCTAGTCCAAACTGTTCTAAATAATAAATGATGGAATATTTACTTGTATTTTTTGTTGCCAAGTGCTCTTTGTTAATAAAATCTACTCCTCCTTTATTTCAATTAAGTTCATTTGAGATAATTTTATTAAAGCTTATTTGATTTAATAATAACTCAAAGGTTTCTTGTTATGTAATGATTGCTATTAGTTCATCCTCTGAACAACTTGATGAAAACAAGCATAATTTTACCCTTTTACGTGAATGTCAATGGCTATCATAATTAGTAGCAATTTCAACTCAGCATTAAAATATTGCAAAGCATTGTGTTAAGGCTTATTGTATATGATATTATAGGCTAATTTAATGTGATCTACTTCTATTTGAGAGAATGTATTTCTCCTTAACAGCTGTTCCCTGGCCAAAACTATAGCTGTTCTGCATACACTTAGAGTTTTGCGAATATCAGTGGAAATTGTGGCTATCTTTTTGCCCAAATAGTTCAAGGTGTTAGAAGCAAACAATTATTTGAGTTTGCTCGTTTTCATCCTCTACTATAAAATGCTTTCTATCTAGGTACTATTGTAAGGTCTGAACACTATACGATGATTTCCTAATCTGGACTGTAATTTAGGCTTAAGTCTCTCAGGGAAATCCATTGTATTTGCTATCATAATGACGATTAAGTGAGCATAACGTTGTTGAGGCCAATCTACCAAGTTGTATAGAACTTATTGATCTGAAGTATAGAGGTTGTCGCATTCATCCAATAAAATAACCTTGTTCTTTTGGATGCAATCTTATTCGCTATTGAAGAGTTCAGCTAAAATATCATGAGAATCAAAAACTTAAAAGTATGCAGGACTTGATCCTGGAAGTTTCCTTCTTATTGGTGATCTTTTCATAGAGGAATGGATATATGTCTTCGGGAGCTCTGATATTCATGGCATTGAAATAAATGAAATCGAAATCTAATTTTTTGAAGTGCAATTTATTTTTGACTTCTAAGACTGTGGCAGTTTTACCGATTCCAGGGACTCCTGATATATCTAATTTATTAATGGTTTAAATATACATAATGCCTATTTTTATCCATTATTTTTGATTCCATCCTCGATAAATCTTGTGATGAGAACCTTTTCTTGATCCCTACAAAGAATTTCATCGGGAATAGTACTTTCAAGTAACGATGTAAAACATTCCTCCATCAATGACAAATGGGATTGCATATGGTCAGGAGGTACTTGCGTAAGTGAGGGTTGATCAAATGGCTCAAATGTGAAATTATTTTCTGTTGTTCGAGAATGCTCTCTCTGATTAAGCATTCCCAATTAGTTACATTTAGTTTGTAGCAAAGGCTCATTAATGAATTCTTCTTGTTCGATATCCATATCAATTTCTTTGGAATGCGAAGGGATGCTGAATTTAGTAGCCTGAATACTCATAATCTTGGGTTTACTTAATTATCTGGAATTATTATTTGGGGACTTCACATTTTTATAGAGTAAATAATAGAGAATTCCAAAAACATTATTGGAACATTCTTCACAGAATAAAATGCGTTAATCTACCATATTAACAAATAGGAGCTGAGAAAAATAAAGCCGGATCTCAATCATAGTAGTGTATCAATCAATTAGAATATCATCTTATTTGATAGATTCTTATTCACTTTTTTGATCCTTATGCCATTAGATTCCACACTAGACTCTAGTTATGGGTTTCAGCTATTATTCAATTTCGGATTGCATTTAGCTTTAGACTCTGGTCGACTTTTATTTTTGAATTACAATAATAATCAGTAGGATTGTTTATTCTTATGCTCTACATTGCTGCTATTCTCCTGCTTGGTATTTTTAATTTATAATACATTTATACAATATACAAATTTTAACAGGAAAAAGTATTAAATATTAATTGGCAATTCATTTCCATATTTTAACACTCTACCTTTTTTATGTTTTCCTGTTATTGGGATCTAGACTTTCATCATATAAAAGAGTGAATCCTCCTACCTTGGTGGGTTGTTGTTCTGGAATACATAACAAAGATAATTACATTTCTAATCATTGTCAGGGAAATCATCATTTGGCAGCACTATATTATACACATCATTGATCAGATTCATTTTAAGATTTTTATCAACCGGAGTCGTAGTAGTCAAGGAAGGACTGGCATTGATTTCAATCAGCCAAGGCTTGAGATTAGAATCAAGTAGAATATCATAACCATACATCTCAAAGCAATGTTTATCATTTTATATCACCGCTTAAACAGACTATAATAATATTATTAATATTACTTTCAATGAGGTTAACATGATGTTATGAATATCATCCATCATTCTCTATAATGCATCAGTCCCATAGGCAGATTCCACATACAATTTGAGTGCATCTATGGAGTATTTCCCTCCATGTTTCTAGGGAGTATTTATCACTATATTGTTGAATGGCTACATTTGTAAGATGTACAAACATATTTTCAATTTCAGCGACATCCGTAGTGTATTGTTCATTGCAGAATCTACCAAATCCTTTATTATAGATCCAAACTTTTAATGGTTTGTAATTTGTAACTAGCACATACATTCTCAAATCGAATTTCTTTCCTCCAATCAACAATGGATTATCAATGTATCTAGAGACTACATAATTCTCCTTTGATGCCAGGTTTAATTAAGTCATATTACTGGTTACTGCTGTTCCTGATATTTTTTTCAATTGTTAAATTTTCCTTAGCAAAAATATTCCTTTTCCTTGACTTCTAGCTGCTGGTTTAACGATCCAAGTCTGATTGGGATTTCGATGGAATTCTTCTACAAATAGGGAATATTCTCCAGGGAAAATATAGGTAGTTGGCAAGAAATCAAAATTGAATGTTTCCAACACTTCCTTGTCTTATTCCCTTTTGAATCTTTTGAGGTTCTTGACCATACAATCTTTGCGTGTTAATTCGTAATGATTTGGAAAGTGATTGATGATTTACTGTCATATTAATTTTGAGAATACTTGATCATTGAGTCTGAATCCATTCTTAGGATTAAAGATGTTACGAACATTCCACACAGTTGCCCAGTAGACATTCCAATCAGTAGACTCCTCTTCCTTCTCTTGGGATTTGATCCATCCTCTATTCACAAAGTTTTCAATTATAACAGACTTTTCAAAATCTGATTTCCATTTTAATTTCTTGTTTTACATTAATTTATATATATATATTATTTTTCAATTTAACTCCTATGTATTATTAAACGCTTAAGTTTACTCTTCTTCAGTTCTTCGCTTATAAAACAAAACATAAGCACTCTAAGACACAATCTGGTCCTCGTTTATTTCACTTGCTTAAGAATCATCAAAATCATACCACTTCCCATTTTCCTATTAATAATCACCATATTTCTTACATGATTCTTTGCATAAGCTGTATAATGTCCACCGCCCATGCCACCAAAATGGTTGGACACTGCATATAAATCATATATTAATTTTTTCTACTCCTCTTAAATCTGATTCTCATTAGGTTTATTTTTATTGAGTATGAACTCTGTCAAATCCAAACCTTAAACTGGGAACTCTACAAATGTTTCCAATTTCTATTTGAAGAACCCGTGAGATGCCTTGAATCTCTTTAAAGTGAATATCAGAATGTCTGAAGCCTACCTCATTTTCATAATTCAATACCTTATAAATCTGCATACTCTTATAAGCTTGTACATGTTCTTTGCACACTTTACAATACCAGGCATTGTCTTCTGCCAATTGCTCTGGCTGTTCAGAAAATCTCAAGCAATCTTGAAGTGAAACTTTCGGTTATGTACTCATCATTGGCATAGAATAATTTTTGCCAATTATTCTTCCTTTCTAGTTGTTCTCGTGGAGTGAATTGTTATTATTCTCTATATTTTATACTATTATTCTATACCTTCCATCTGCTTCCTATATTATTGATTTGAGTAATATTGATAGATGTCCCCAGCATTAACGTTTTAAAATGGACTCTTATTCCAAAACACTACCAATTCAATCTTTGACATTAAATCAAATTCCATATGATTCTGAAAAATCTTATCTAATGTCTCCTGATTATCGTAATCGAGTACACATTCCTAACAATTTTCTGAATTACAAAATATGCACTCCCTTGACATCATCATGATATTCTACTTATTATGAATGGTGTAATACTAACGATAAATTTTTTATTTACCTTTCCATGAACACTTTCCTCATAAAAATTCCTCAACTTCTCATCTGTGTCCAATTCAATCTCCTTCACAAGATCGCAGAATATAGGCAACAGATTCTTAAATATACTTAAATGAATCTATGCTAAGCTGTAACTTCTTTTTATTAACTGATAAGTTGTTGGCTGAATTATTTTTTTAAATGTATGTCCATAAGAGTCATATGCTTTTTGAGCATAACTCATATATATCCTATCACCTGCTGTGATATCCTTTTCTTCCTAATTCAACACCTTCACTACCAAGTATCCTTTCTTCGAGTCCTTTCTCACTACATTTATCTCTTATTAAGGATTAATTGGCTCTGATAGATCATTCATAAAGGACGAATAATACAGCAGTTTACTATCAGGTTCAATCTTAAAATCGCTAACTACAAATTCCTCGATAAAATTTTGTAAAGAAATGGTTTTCTTCGAACTCTCGAAATTTATATACTTTGTCTCTATTGAAACTACTGATTTTATCACTTTGATTTAAATGGATTTTTATTTCTTATTTGGTATACCCAATCCAACAGTTAGAAATGGATCAAAAGTAATTGAAATCTGTTAACATGTTGGACATTTCAAAGTTGATTTATATTAACCATGCATTAAATCAACGATTATCGATTGATTTCTGGCCAAATGGTTTTCCCAACTTTCTTTAGCTACCTCAACATCAGGTCTACCTTGATAATCTTTCGATTCCACATAAGGTTTCTTTTTGACTCTATTTAAATCTTCATGCAATCCATCCAATAAAAATGTTATCAATTCTGATGAATCATGTTATTGAAATCCCTTAAACATTGGTTAGAATTGACCAACAGCTTTTTTAAAACTAGTTGGAATTACAACATTTTTATCACCACACCATAGTTTTTTAAGAAGTGATCCGAATTTTCTAACTAGTTACCCATTAGTTCCTAAGGGATTATCTTCGTTAATTTCTTCAAAATACTTGTTTGATATAAAGTATTCTTTTAGTGGATAAGTATTTGATAAGCATTGGGTACCACTGTTCATGAAGCAAGTGTTACCTAAATTAGAAAGGCCAGCAATTCCTTTGATTGAATTGTCAGAATAATTCATAGATTTAACTTATTCATCGTCAGACCCAAGACGATCACATTTTGCAAGGTGAAATCGCTCATCATTTATTTTGCATTGCTCTGTACAATAGGATACCTTTTTGCATACACAGGGGAAATTAAGTACTGTGATATTACAACATCCTTCACATTTACCTTCAACAGGAACAGTGGGATGTCTGATACACCATGGTCTGTTATATTATTGGAACTACATAAGAAAATGATGATACTTCAATAACGAGTATGTCTTTGTCGGTCAGATTCAATGATTTAAACGTGATTTCTGATGAAATTTAAATTGGGGATCCTGTAAAATTAAATACCTAATCGTCATTAAAATCTAGATCTTGAACTTGCTTCTTGATCTCAGCAAAGAGTGCCTTGTGAGGATCTGTATCATTGGTGTATCTCCAAATACGAACACCATTATAGTTTCCTCTGAATGTGGGGACTGTTTTAAGTATAGTGCCATAATATTCTTGGAGATTGGCACTCTCATCAACTTGTAAATACTCCTTATCCAATTGTGTCAGATTGTCTTAAGCGATTTGATTGACAGTGTTGGGAATCATAAGAACTGCATAAAACTATTCTAGTAAGAAGATACTTCATACCTTCAACAAATTAATAACAACCTTCTTTTCTTACCCCTTACCTGTGGCATTTCTGACAATATTAGTGCCTCTGTAATATTGATTGAAATAAGACGAAAGTTATTGCGAAATTACAATGTAATGTGTGCCCTCTTCTAGATTTGGTCTCAACCATTAATTCCAAGGATTGGTACTCAGAGGATAATATTTGAAGCATTCATTGGGATATTGTTCAAACAGATCATGATTGAAATTTTGAGGAATTATCTATCCCGTAGAGTTTGGGACATTTGAATTATTTATAACCTGATCATAAGAAACATACTGCTTCCATTTATCCAACCAACTACGTAATCGTATGTATTTAAATACTTCGTGCTCAAAATATAATATGTTTGGCAATCCTCTTATGCGAACTCCTTTTCTAGTTGTTGTAACATCTTATGAACATCCAAAGCCTATTATTTGAGTCTGTCTGACAAACTCATATTCAAAGAGGGCTTGCTACCACTTTCTTGATCCTCAAAACCATCTATGCTGCTACTAAAAAATCAATTTCATACATACCCTTCATCTGTTCCACTCATTCTTATTATAAATAAATAAATTAATTAGGTATTCACTCACATATATACTCACGAATTACAATTTAAGTAAATATTATAAATTCTTCTGTTTGATTATGTCAATATAATTTAGATCTCTTGCTTCCCCATTCCAATTAACACTTAAATTGCTCTTCTTTAGACTTTCTTAACTCATAAACTTATCCTCTTTAAATCCAAATTATTAATTAAACTCTCTTCTCAGATCTCATATTGAATTGAATCAACCTTCAGTTTAATAATTGCTAAGTCTAGCCAATTCTCTAGTAAATAACTTATGACTCATAAAAATCAATAGATTGTAAAAACATTTCAAAAAAACTTTCTCAAACAACCAAACTTACTCAAAATCATTTTTATGTTTCAATAACTCAAACAAAAGGAGTTAACCATCAACTCGATACTAAGGATTAGAATATTATTCTATTATCGTCAGAATTTTGATATTTTATAATCATAACATGGGTAATTCACATCAATAAATATTTCCAAAGTTATCGTTCTTCTATTAATCTTCGACATTTCGCACAATTTAAATTTTAATTCATAAAATTATTAGCTAGTTTCAGATTAAAGATATAAAAATCATTTAAATTAAAAAATATCTAAAATTATAAAGCAATTCTAATTAAGAATTAAATCATTTAAAATTTATTAGATTCTCAATAAATACTTACAAGTATAGTTTTTTCAATAAAACTTATGCTTGGAATATTAATTTTATAACATTCAAAATATAGCTTAATCTTTAAAAGGACTATTTATATTATTAAGGTATTCATATGAAGACTCATTCGATTTGAGAAAAGCTTTCAAGGTTGTGGTCAACTCAATAACAAAAAGACTTAAAATTACTAACGATATTTTTCTATTACAAAAATTCAAGAATTATTTATTACATCAATGTTGAAATTGGATAGATTCTGATAAAACCTTTTGAAGTTTAACTTTATTTTATATAACAAATATTATAAAATGTCCCAAAAAAAGCATACAAAAAAAAGGTCTTCGTTGGCTTAGAAAAATTCAAAGAACTCAAAACTTTACTAAAAAGACGATTTAGACAACAATGACTAAGAAATTTTAGAAGCTCTACAAGCAAGATTGCCTTTTTATAAAAATATTTTTAAATAGTTAACAAAAATGGGTTTACCTATGTTGGAAGTCTAGCCCAATGAACAACTGATTAATAGAATAGAAAGGAGTTAATTTAATGTTTAGTATCTGTAGAGGCTGATTTCTATGAAATTGGAGGGTTAACCAATTTCTTACCATCGATGCAAGTTAGCTCATTCCTGCAAATACTTCTTGAACGAAAGGCTCTAGAACTATTAGAGATTTGAATTAGAAGAGATGCTGGGATTGATCAAGGAGTCTGTAGAACCAGTCCAATTGAAAAAAATTCCAGGGATTAATTTGGATGAAGTCACTTTTGGATAGGAATTTGATTATTAAAAATTCTTAAATCTCTTAGATTCGTAGAAAGTATTCAATAATAGTGAGAACCTCAAGTTCATTTCTACTGACATAAGAGGCTATTACGAAATGAAAAATATTGAGGATTTAAAGGATCATGCAAATATTGAGACATTCCAAAAAGTTAGAAAACTTAGAATTCTAATCTTTGATGTTTTAAGATCTATTAAATGGATTATTGATTCTTTGGAATCATAAGATATTGACACTATAGAAGAGGCCTTTATTTCATATTTGGATTTAAAAAAGAGTTCAGAATTTCCCTTTACTGAGGAAATAAAATGTGAAGAATCAGAAACTAATGTTCAATTAAATAGATGTGAACAATTATCTGAATCATCTGCAAAGTCGAGTGTGAAATCAGTCAAGTTCCATAATCAATTGACAAATTCTGAAATGCAAAAGAAGAATGATCAAGTCGTAAATATCTAAAGTATTCTTAAAAATACTTCTGTCCCAAATACTACTGTTGTTGAATAATAATCCAAGAATTAACTAACTATGATTAAGGAGGAACAACCTTCATAAGAAAAAGTGTCAATATTCAAGGAAATTATTCCTGAAAATTTAGAACAGAGTATCCCACAACCAACCAGTAGTCACTCCAAATCTTTCGTTGTGAAATGTAAGAAATCCTCAAAAAGAGTTAATTAAGACACTTCTTTATAAAAATGGGATCTATTACAATAAAATAATTTCGAAAAAATATTCTACGAGAAAGAATATTTTGATTCAGAAATGTTTAGTTATATCCAATAATAAATACAAACAACTTTTTGTGACCAAAAAAACTAAACAAGCAAGAAAAAACTCCATAAATAATCTAAACGAAAAGTGCATTTTGAGTTGTGTGATTCTAATCGGTTCTATAATGGGAAGCTACTTGAACTAAAACCAATTAATCCAAGGAATCCATTTTGCAAGTATTCCTTCATAGACTACGATTTAGATTCTGAAGAAGAAGAGGCGGAAGATGTATTATCAGAAATTAGATCGTAAGATGAGACTCCGTCCTCATCACTCTAGGAATTTATAGAATTAGATTATAAAAATTAGTATTAATAATTGGGCGAACCTTATGCTTTAATATGTGATGATTCAAATTTTGAAAGTTTTCTAACCTACAGAGCCATAATGTTATCGGATAATAAGCCTCAAATAAGTTCAAAAAAGAGCATTCGCCTAGGTTCAAAATTTTAAAGTAAAAGTTCCTTTGCTGAGAGTTAAAATGAAAAACTAGTTAAAGCTTTATCTTAGTTGTCTTAGTTTGTTAATCCTGAATAAGTTAATAAAATTCTATCAATTTAAGAACTTGAGATTTTTCATATAATTCCTCAAGCCGAAAACAAAGAGAGTAAGTGAAAAGAATTTTATATATATGGAATTAATTTAATTTATTTGTTATGATTATAAAACAATTATTCTATTAAAATAAATCAAAAATCTTCAAGCATTTATTTCATTTAAAACTTCATTGCATTTTTAATGTATCGAAATTAATTAAGGGTCATCGAAATCATTTGATTCTAAAATGAAATTTCTGACGTTCTCATAGATCCATTTACAATTTTTTGAATCCCAACGACCTTAAAATTTCTCTAAGCAAAATGCACAGTTTGAATTATTCAGTTTATCCAAATCTATGGCATAACTTCTTTCTTAATTTTTGCTTTCCTTTATTGTTTAAGTTGATGACATCCATTCCTATATATGAAAAAGAGTATTACTTCACTAGAGCAGCTCATCTGAATCTCCTTTTTCTAATCTTCCCTTAACTTCTCTAATTGATAACTCGCATGATTATTCAAATGCTAAATGTAAGCACTCTAATTTCTGAATCTCATAAAGCATGTTGGGCATTTTATTAAAGTTCCATAACGATTAGGATTTGAGAGTAACTCTGATGATGGTATCTATTTTCTAGTCATATGTCATTTAGATATATTACTTTAAAAAATCCTTTACTGTTTCCTTATTAACTAACTCATGTCTGACTTACAGTTACCCAGAAAAATATTAGAATAGTGAACCAAATACTGTAGTAGTTGTATTTGGATCGATCGGGATATTTATTTATTTTTAATTACTTAATTATTATTATTACTATTATGAGTAATATTATTATTGTTATTATTATTACTATTACTACTATTATTATGGTTATTACTATTATTATTATTGTTGTTACTATGGTTATTGCTATTATTAGTATTATTATTGTTACTACTATTACTATTATTATTATTGCTATTGTTATTATTATTATTGTTATTGTTATTGATATTGGTTGTTTCCTTAAATTTGAGCATATTAACTAATTAAAGGGTTTTATTAAGTAAACCCTTTAATGTTGAGGTCTTATGCTTGTTGAGTTTGACGCTGTTGTTGAGATGACACTTGTTAATGTGTTTAAGAAGGCTGATTTTGATAAAAAGGGATTAAATAGGAAAAATTATTTTGCACAGAGCTTTAAGGTGTATAAGTAACCATCTGGGGAGTTTGGAGGTTTCTAAATTGTTAAGAACCAGATGTTTGATTAGTCTAATTATGATGAATCATCGATTATGGATAGATTTATTGATGGCCTTATAAATTGTGTTGTAATTAAGATAGAGTAATTTGCTTTTATTGTAAGGTGTCTACATTAACTCTTTAAGTTTATTAATATTTTTATTCTGGTTTGATCTTCTTAACAACCTAATCTTCCATTGGTCTCTTTGTTCCAGGTTGCTTTTTGTAGGTTCCCTTTGGAAATTATTAAATTAGAATACATTTAAAAATGGCTCAACCCCGCTTACATTCAAACTTTTGTAATACTTCTTGAGTTCTTCCAATTTCTCATGGGGCAGCTAGTCCAAATCATCCTTCAATTCTTATTGGACTTTATTGCTGATTTCGATTAAAGTAGGCGATGGAAAGATGTTTAACTATGATGTTAAGAAATGGATACCCAGCTTTTAAATACAGTTTTCAATTTTAATAGATCACATCCAAACTCCTTCTAATTCTTATAAACTTTGACGAAGAGCTTGACAATGTAGAACTTAATGGCTGTTTTGAAATCTTTTACATCACTCTTGCAAATGTAATCAATTAAGAAAACCAATTAGACGACATTTTTTTCTTTTAAATTTTGTTTAGTTAAACTTTCATATATCACAAAAAGATACTTATATAATTCAGTTGCAATTTAATTAATGAAAACCTTTTTCTATTGAATCAATTTTAAAATCGCTGCAAAATCAATACTCCCAGTACTAATTATCATCGATACTGCTTTTCTCAATTTCTCCAATGCATCCTTCTCTTCTGGCAATACTTTAACTTCTTATCCTTTAGCCATTGAAAATTTTTCCAATTATTATTTTATTTTTATTTATGAAGTAAAAAATTCATTCAAATTCGATTTAATTTAGAAAATTAAGAAATTTTATCAATATCACATATTGTTTTGTTTATACTATCTTATCAATGACCATTTTGATCTCATTTTTGGATTGCCTTTAATTTACCTAATAATTTTAATTATTTTATTTGATCTCCTTATAGTAATATAATTGTTTCTATATCTCATGATTCAAAATTATCTTCATTATTAATTAAGCTTGCGCTAGGATAAATTTAAGGAGAAGTTATTGTTTAGTATTTTATTGAATTTGCTTATTTTTTTGTATCCAAAAACAATTTACTTAAATTTGAAATAGAACCTTCTAGGCTCTAGTGTGATACAGATTCTAAAATAATTATTCATATTATCTGCTGTAATGGTACTTTACTGACTGATTATAATATAATATTCTATTATTAATGGCAAGGTTCAATTATTTCAATATTATTTACTTAGGAACCTCCTTTTTGGATTTACTCAGCCATAATCATTTTTATTGCATATTTTATTTTGTTTTTTTGACCAAGTTATTCTCATTCAATGATCAAATTCTTATTTTGAGAGTATCTCAAATCTATTAATCAAAAGCACTAATTGGTATGGATAATTTTAGGAGAAATATGTATAGTTGATGATTTACATAGCTCATGGGTATTATCATAGATGAATACAATTCTAAACATCGAATGTTGTACTTGAAAGATCGAAATTATAAAAAAAATAACTAGATTAGATTTGAGCAGTCTCAACCTAGAATTTGAGCTATCAATATATTACAATACTTAGGAAGTAAGATCAATTTATAATTTTAATAACCTTAAAATTTGATTGTAAAAGAGAGGGATTTATAATAAGACCTTTAATTCTTAGAAAAAGTGCTAACATATGGATATAATTCAATCAAATTCAGTATTTTTAAAAATATTGTAGATAACAATAAAATGAAAAAAATATTTTATGTCATTTCATCCGTTTATTCTTCTAAAGAATAATAGATATGGGGTTTCTTCTTTTCTATTATAAGATTAATTTATAAGTTACTTGAAATTTCTTTAAACTCTGTCAAAATCTCCCATCAATCTTAGTTACAATGCTATCATCATATCGATACCATTCCTCTTTCACTTTGCAATATACAGTGTAATGACCGGCATCTGGTATTTATCCAAAATGTATAATAATTGAATACAATTCATAGGTTAATTATTTTTGGTTCTCTTTTATTTATATTTTTGGTTTTAAATTGATTTGATCATTAATTTTAGATCTCTCTCCATTTTGGAATTCAAATCTATTAATTTAAATAATTATGTTTTTAGGTAATTTTGAAAATTCCAAAGTACGAGTACTTTGACTTGTCTTTCTACATTGCTCACAATTAAATGTAATTTATTCCTTCATTTAATGTCTTAGAATCATTTTTTCTATTTCATCTTTTTCTTTTCTATTGTTTTCAAAGTTCAACGTAATGTACATAAATTCTTCATCTGGTCCTTTGGTTGGCTTATCACAATTTTTACACTAGAAGGTTGATTTGGACATACCATAAAATATCTCTTTTATTTTTTTCTATAAACAATAAACATAATTGAGTTACGTATTCTTCTTAATCAAAATTTTTTTCCATATCTTCAAATAAATGAACACCAAATTCAGCTGCATCTTACTGTCTATCATCTGTTTTATAAGGTTCTCTCAAGGATCTTTTTAATAATAATGGTGTGTAATCAATTTCATCACTCATTGAATCCAAGAACAAGAAACACTAATAAATACATCAAGATGATAAATACTCTAAGAAAATTTGTTTTTAAACTATATGGTTTTAAAAATACAATTTCTTCTCTTTTAAATTCATTTAATATAAGATTTCTGAAATCCAAAGTCCAAAAGAGTGCTTAGATAAAACTGTTCAAGTAGCATGCTTAAAATATGAAAATTCTTACTATTTAATAAATTTCTCAAGCCTATTAATTTCGGCTGTTTATCCTCGATTTGTGGATTATCCTCTTGGAACCAACCTTGAATTTGTTCGCTTTACTATAGTTAATTTGATATTGATGATGGCATTGATATATATTTTTTTTTTAATTTTGACTCTAAAAGGTCATAATTTTTAAATTCCCTTTTCTTTTAATTATGTGGTAACAAAGCAAGAAAATTAGCAATTCTCTGCAATTATTTATCGTTATACAAATCAAAATAATTATAGTAATTGGTGATAATTTCAGAAAAATGTTATTAGTCTAGTTAAGGATCTCCTACCTATTAAAGGGATGAAATTAAGAAATAAGTAAATAAATTTTAGATCTGTTCAAAACAATTGATTATTTTCATATACTTTATTAGACTAGGAATAAGATTTTTTCTCATCTCTACTAAAATTTCCATTTAATAGTCTTTAACAAATTATTTGCTAAATTACAATATCAAGTCAAGTGTTTATTGGGTAATTCCGAAATTTAACATAGATTCGAACATCTTATATTCAAACTTATAGCATCTTCCTAAATACTTACCAAAATACTTAAAGATATCCTCAATATATGGAATCTAACTTATTAAATTACTTTACTTTGAATAAGATTATTCTTGTTATCATATTAGGCTGCACTAAATCTGTCGGTTTTTCCATATAGGTCGAAGCATTTAATATTGATTCCATTACGATAGTCCATAAATAGGGTGACCTGGTATCATCGAGAAGCTTCTGTAATTTATCTAAAATAGACAACAATTGGTAATCTCTTCCAATCGTACTATTATTTCCTGTAAGCAGCAATGCATTGAGGATCACATCAAAGATTTAGGTAAAATTAAATGAATCATTTCCAAAATCTATCAATAAGTTTACCATAGTTTTAATGGTTTTGCTTATTTCTGTATATTCCTCTATATTTTCTCTACTTTTGTATTTCATTACTTCATCCAGTAAGAAAGCTTTCTCTAAATTACCCTATTGTTGAAGATCTTGTATTTGGACTCTTATATTTTCTCTGAATTCTTTGTCTTTATTGATCATTTTAATTTATTCTTGATCATGAAGATATCCCAAGATAGCCAAAGATTTACAGCTCTTTATTATTTATATTTGATCCTAATCCATCAGAAGAACTCTTTGTCCAGATTTTTGAATTGCTGAAAATACCAGAGTCATTATTTTATAACCTAGTATATTCTTAATTTAAAAATGAATCATACATTCTAGATCTTATTGCACTCAAGTAACAAATTCTTAAGATCATCATTCCTGTTACTGTAATCTATTTTGTTTTCTAATTTTTTCTAAATGTTCTGATACAATGTCTAATCCATTTCAATATTTATTTTATTGCTATTATTATTATTGATATATTAATAGAAAAGGAAATTAGAAGAAGTTTTATTTTCGAATATATGTATATTTCATTAATTTTGTAGAATACTGATTGAATAATGATTTCTAATTGATTTATAGAATATTTTTCATAATTTATAGCTAACCATTAATCTTTATGTTGCAATTAAAACAACGTAAATAATTAATATAAAATAAATGTACATTGCATTTAGATTAGATGAAGGAGTTAATCTTTATGTTGTCGAATAGGAGTTTGTTAATCCTTTTTGCAATCTAGAGAAAACAACTACTATTGAGTCCATTGAAAGCACATTGGAGAGCTTAAAACAATATAATATATGTGCTATTATAAATTGCATTGACAATGATCAATCTATGAAAGCATACGGAATCTACTATTTAAACATACACATCAATTTTTAAGATTCATTGGAAGCTTCAAGATTATTCTTGCATGTAAAAATGTTTTCTAAAAAGAGTTTTGGACAAAAATTAAAAAATCTTCAGTTGCTATTTACTGTGAAAGCAGCATGCAAAAGAGTATAAAAGTTCTTAAAAACTATTTGAAGCATCTTTATAATTGGGATGAAGAACGTGTTTAAAAAGTATTTTAGATTTAATATTAGGAAATATAAGAGTAAAATAAATTGAATTAGACCATTTCTAAAGATGATGTTTTATTGCCAACAGAAATAATTTAATCCCAAAAATCATCTATATGCAATGAGTTAGTATCAGATGTTAACACAAAGAGTTAAATTGATTGGAACAAAATATATGGTTCTTAAGCATAAATAGACCAATAAACCTAATAAGCAAAAAAGGTTTAATCCAGATTCGTTCAAAGCTCAATACTCAAAAACTAATGATTTCTAGTTAAGTTTAAATATTATATAACATTTATCATTTAAATCTCTTTCATTTTTATTATAATATATATAATCTAATATAATGAAAGAAGAGGTATTAAATTACATTTACCAACTTTCAATTCGATAACAAGGTTAGTATGATTATTAAAATTGAATATCACAAAATCTTTATAGTTGTATTCGTAAATAAAACATAAATATTTTATAATTATAATGCAATGCAATGCTAATATAAATGATATGTGAAAAACTTGCTAAAAAATATGCAGAAAAACTTAACATTTCAATATTGCAAGCAAAGAATTCAATTTTTTGGTTTTAGGTCATATTTATAAGTAGTTTTGGATTTAAGGTCTCTTTTACTTCTTCTAAATCAGATTCATTAAGTCTTAATAGGATCTTATTTTGAACCAACTGAATAAATGTGTAACTTGCCTCCACCTATTAAATTCAATGATTTTTAATTAAGTTGGATCAGACTACATTAATGTGAAAAAATTATGAAAATGGATGTTATTTTTGTTATAAAATAAATAAATGACAATTATTATTTTACATAGTTTATTTGTGAATATAATATTGCCTAGCTTATGTATAAAAGATATATTAAAATTTTAATGCTATGCTTATATATATATTTGATTCTGTTTCAAAAGATGGGTCTTTTTGATCCTCTATGATCGTGAGTATACACTGTTAAATATTACATGTAGTCGATTATACTGCCTAGAGTTCTTGGATCTTGGATCTAAAAATATTTTGTTAATAAAGTACTCCATCAAATTGCATGTTAGTATCCAAAAACATTTTCTCTGGATTTTATAAGAAATCCCACAATAATTTTCTTGTCCAATATAATCTTCTTGCTCTCAAATCCCATCCATAATTAGAAAACTTCTTGTTAGATCCTAATCTTCTCAAATAAGAATTTCTCAATGCTGGTCCTTGATCAAGATCACTGTCTTTGAAAATAGACCTGTATATATACCTAAATCGTGGCAACCAGCACATGCTTAACCGTACATCTTCTTACCAAATTCAAGGTCCCCATTTGGAATGTCAACATCAATATCATCATCGTTGTGACAATGAGGAACTCTTTTGAAAGTTGGTTCAGTGAATCCTCTTATTTCATAGCCATTTCCACTTTCTTAATGAAGGACTTTTGGTTTTCTCCAAGACATCTTTTAATAAAATATTAATTTGGACAATCAAATGCTTATTTAAGATTTGAACTACTATATAAAAATACAAACAGAAACTATAAATATAATCTAGATATATTTTAGATTAGAACTTTAAATAATGAGAAACTTACACAATTATGTGAGGTATTTCTTCATATACACACAATTCTTTCTATTGGTATAAATTATTCAATATTTCATTTTCAATCAAATACTGATTCAGGAACATTAGATCTTTTAACTTACTATCTTTTCTTTAATTGATTCATTTAAACTTCACTTCCTTTATTGTGATTATTTTTAATCTAACTGAACTGCTGCTGTTCTTGTAGACCTTAATCTTCCCCATTTTTTAAACCCTACACGTCTTAATCAGTTTATTTGATATTGTTTGTTCTCTTATTTTACACTTGATCACGTATTTACTGTTCTTTTTCCGAATTGGTTTACTCTTAAAGAGAATTCTTAAATGAAGTGTTCTCTCCTGTTTATTAAACGACTCTCGTCTAATTTGTTTCTCCAAAATTTTGAGCCTCACTCTATACTTAGAATTATTCAACCTCCTCTTAAACTTCTGTATTCAATGCTTCTTTATTTCTGCGAATTTATGTCGAACCAGAATCTGCATTAACCATAGTGCCAATGGTCTAAGCATCATTTTCAGATGCCCAAAATTATTGATTGAATGTTTGAATCTCGTTTGTTTGGGTATTCACTTAATAATTATTTTCAAACACATTTTGTTTGGCTAAAATATCTTGCATCTAACCAATTTCATCTTCCAAATTAACACTAGATTAACTGGATTGTTATATTTTAAGAACTGCGTCTCTTCTAAAATCCAAGTTAAATTTAATTTATTCTAGGAATTCTTTGTGTTTCTGTTGGGTGGATAATTAGCTTTGATAAACCTGTTAAAATTAAGCTTTTTCAATTAATGATTATTCTTTTAAATGGGCAAGTGATTGCTACTATTGCTATTCATTTTATTGAAAAGATAGTTTTAAAATATTGTTTTCGTTGATTAACTATTAAATGCGATTTTAATAGTTAAGATTTTAAATTTCCAAATTTTCTTGTTGAACCTAATTTTCTATTTGGACTTTATAAAATTATTCTGTCAAAGTTTTATTTTAGTCTATCAATTGATTGATTTAATTTTCAAATTATTTATCCCTTTTCTCAATAAATTAGAAGAATTCTTCGTAATTTTGGGGTAGTTATTCAGTACTCTCTTCTTTTTATTATTTAATATCTTTAAAATTTTATTATGTATGTTAATCCATTACTTTTTAATATATTTATTGTTCAAAATTATGAGTATGAATATGGTTGGTTTCCTGTTTGAAATTCTAAATATGATTTTATTATTCTTATTGAAAATTATCTTTTTAATCACTTGTCTAAACTGCAAATTCAGCTAATGGATGATCAGCTTAAGGATCTATAATTTCATTTTGAATTTTGGCGTCTATCAATTATTATTCCTTTATTTGGAAACTGCATTCATGTTCATAATATTGCTATTCCTCTTCTTGTATTTGAGAATCCAAAATTTTAGTTTAAGCATTCTCTTTTGGACCATCAACCAAAGGGTCGTCTTACAGAAATTCTTAATTCAATACATTGTCAGAGGGCAATGGACTATTTGCAATTAAATCATCTTAAAGATTATTTTATTTGATTTCATTGATTTAGAGTTCTTCAATGTTAGGAAAGTCATTTCCCTCTACGAAATCTCTTTATTTTTGATTATATTCAAAACTCTAAAAATTATATGATTAATACATAATCGACATATTCTTCAAATTATTAGATGGGTTCTTCTTAAGGAGCAAAATCAATTTTTTCTGTTTCAGTGATTGTGGATGTCTGTTGAGGTTGATCAATATGCTGCTGTTTTACTTCAGGGACATTGAATTCAGTAGGTTTATTTTAGACAAGTTAATTAAAATTGTCTGCATTAGCTTACTCTTTTTCTTCTTGTTATGAATTAATTTATAAATCATTATTTGATTCCTTTGGTTTTTCATTTGAATTTTAAGTAAGATCTTTATCCACAACTATTCTTGAACCTAATCTATTGGAGACATTCTTTTGAGGAAATTATCTATTATTTTGTTCCAAGAATGCTTATATTGTATTTTCATTTAATTTAGACATATCGAATGCCATCAACTCTAAAGGAGTCATAATACTTTACAATAGAACCTATCGAATAAATTGGCCTAATTTTGTAATAATAATAACTTACCTTTGGTGCCATTTAATCGAATTTTGACTGTATTTAATCTAGTTCTATACTCCCTAGTATTCTCACCACCTGATAATTCGAAAGCAGCCTATTCAAGCTAATTCGAAAATTATTAAGCAATATCTGTTTGTATTTAATCTTCCTCAAATATTTTAATCAATTCTGAAATTTAATTCTGCCTAACCTTTTTATCTTATTCCAATCTATTATTTACTCTTGCTTCCCTTTACATTTTTCAGGTTATTAATAAAAAGAAAAATAAACTTAATTATTTTTTCAATCTCATTTAGTAAAATAATTACTTTATGGATTTTGAGTATTTTGAAAAGCAAGACGATGATGATGATGATATGAATGTGTAATTCGATGAAGAAGATATCAAATACAACATAGAGGATTCAAAGAAACCAATCGAGAAAGAATTGGATGATTCTGAAATTTCATAAATAGAAATGAAAATCAATAAGATGAAAGAAGAGGAATAGTATTTCGATTAAGATTCAGATGATGAGACTAAGATAGAAATTGAACAAAGCAAAAGTGTGGAATCGACATTTCGGAAACTACACTCCTTTTATTTTTATTAATGATGAGCCAACCTTTGCTATTAGTCCATAATGGATAATCAATCTACTAGTGATAATTGCACTGTTTGTCATTACGTATTTCCAGTTTACAAAAAGAAAACAAAAAACCATTTAATTTTGCATTACAATCATAATCAATGTCTTAGAACTTTTAGGGTATGTGATTGCAGCTCTTATCAATCCTGGAATCAACACAGCCCTTCAAGAGACTCTCAATAAACATAATACTTGTTAGGTATTTTCAGTCTCTATTATCCAAGATTTGTGAAATAGTTCATTATCGAAAAGACACTTATCATTGCGAGACTTGTAATGTATGCGTAAGAGAGTTCCATCATCATAGCAACTTTTTAGGAAGATGTATTGGGCAAGGCAATTTATTCTATTACTACCTCAGTATTCTATTCTTGCCTTTGTTTCTAATCAATCTAATAGTATTATATGTGTTTTGAATTACAGTAAAACAATACATTTATATGAAATCATTTGAGTTTCTACGATTGTGGTCTGATTCTGAATCCTTGACTGGTGACTGCTCTTTGGGCACTTCCACTTCTTTTTTGGGTTTTCCATTGAATATTTGTTTGAAATGCAATTTTTAATTAAGTTTCAACTTCAATATCAAAGGCCTTTGGATTTTCTTTTGCAAAGGGAGGCTTATAGATTCCTGGTTGAGACTTGGTTGATGTTAAATGATGTAAATTAGTCGCTAGTTTCATGAACTCTTATTTGGCAGCTTATTCATGTCTGATTTTCTCTTCTTACTTTTCTTATTCAGCTTTTGAGCGTAATTCTTGCAGGAAGTTTTGATTTTTGATATTCATTTGTTCCAGTTGCTTTTTTCTGAGGTAAAAGTCATGAACATATTTACGATAAATATAGCCTCTGAAATATCTTTGGATTGTTTATGCTTAATGAGAGAGATAAATAATCTAATGGAATATGAGAATAGTAGATACATTTCTTCTGTTTTTGCATTCACTCAATTTCTATTTTACTAGTTATCTTGCCAGATAGGCTCTGCAATATTTTTGAATTGTGATTGTTGCATTTTAATTCTTTTTGTAAGATTTATGCAACACATACATTCGATAATAAGACTAGATTTTTGTGGCATATCTATTGTCAGTATCATAGTTTTTCTCCATCTATTCTACTTGCTCATAATAGAGTTCTACTATGTTTAGCAAGAGATTCTTTTTGTTAAACATATTATTTATAAATTTTATATTTTTAATTGAATTAATTCCTATATTCTCATATCAATAAGTTTCGTCTCATTAATTTTTAATTAAAAATAACTAAAAATGCTACCTAATTTAAGAAAACTGCAAAAAAGAACACCAACTGCTACAACTCCTGAAATCTCCTCAAGGAGAATGCTTCTATAAAAAAGTGAGCATAATGATATTTACTCTTTAAAATCTTAAATCGAATCTTTATAAAAACAACTAGAATATGTTTAAACAAATAAATCATTTGTAATGAAGATAGCTTCTCCACCTTCATGTACACAATGTTCAAAATTTAAAGTAACAATCCTTTCTTATTTTGCAGCAACAATTAGATCTTCAATAACTCAATGAGAAAATTACAAAAAGAAACTATGATCAAAAAATCGATGAATTGCATAAGTAATCTCAAAAGGCCATTCTTTCTAAGAGCAAAACAATTGAAGTTGATACAAAGTATGATGATTTACTTTTGAAATTGAAACAAATTGATTAATAAGAACTGCTGTTCGATGAAGACAATGCAATCAATGTCAATAATATTCACAAAATATAATTTTCATACAGGAACTCTCAAGAAAACAATCAATAATCTATTTAATAATTATTATCATAACTTGAAGATTAGGATTAAATTATCAAAAAACAAACCACCTTAATCAAAAATTCCAATTCCCAAATTGAATAATTGAACTGTGTCATATCAAATCTTTAAAACTAGTTAGAGAATCTTAAAAAACAGTTAAAAGATCATTAAGAATCAAACAAAAAGACTTTGCAAACTTTACCAAGCGAAGTCTCCCCAAAATTACATATTGAGACTCAATATGATAAGTCTCTCCTATAGTAATTATTATTTTAGAATCAGTCTCTCAAGGATTAGTTAATTCAATAGAATCATTAGATTGATAAATCTGCTTAAGAAAACTAAATTTAGAAGCATCTTTTGAGAATAGAAGTCTTAGAGACTGAACTCAAATTAAGTCTTCGATGTTGCAGATGCTAAAACCTTTTTGAGAAACCCAGAACGTACATCCCTTGTGGACATTCTTGCTGTGAAAAATGCTATAAATATAAATGCGATTCCTGTGACACAGAAGCTGTGTATAGGAATAGACAATTCGATGAACTGAAAAGGGTGTATTATATTATCAAGGATACGAAAACATTCATTCAAGAGTGCTTATTGAGATTGCAAGGTTGATGTTGTAGTTTATATTAAATTCTAATCTATGATATAAAATTAATATAAATCTGATGAAATATCTCATTACTTTATTCATAATTATAATTTTATAATTCTCATTAATATAATGCTAGTGTCTACAAATAATACTCCGAAGAATAATAAGAAAGGAAACACTACAACTAATGATGAACAAAGAACGATCGAAAGGCTCAGATTTCTTTTGAAAAATGCCATTTAGGTATATCCAAAAGTAAATTAATAAATCTAGCTTAATGATGAATTGGAAAAGAAAAATGCTTTACTGCTATATAGAGTAGAACAATAATAAAATTAATCTCAATAATCAATTTCACAAGATGATTATAAGCAGTAGCTTACTAAACTGTAATGCTAATTATCTGAAGCTTAGTTGGAAAATCAGCAACTATAGTAAAGTTTGAAAAATCTCAAACTATTAGGTATCAAATCTAATGTATAAATACAAGGAAATCAAAATCCACAAAATAATAAGAAAAATTTCGAGTTGATTCTCTAAGATTGCTCAATCTCTTCAATAGAAAAGCAATTTTACGAGTACTTTGAAAAATCATCGGCTGTCCTATAAGAACAAATGATTTTAGAATTCTAAAATAGATTAGAGAAATATTAGACAAAATATTAAATAGTAGAGATACACAGAATTACTAGCTTCACGAATTTGGATAAAACTAAATGTATTGAATCACAATAAAGAGAAATTGACATTCTTGAGTCAAAGTTAAACAACACAGAAAAAGAACTTAGTGACCTCAAACGTATGTTATTTAAATGCAACTTTAGGTGTTCTAGAATCATATTAGTAATAATACTCAATGAAATAGAGCTAACAAGATTAGGTTCATGACTTTTTCAATTCAAACTAATTCGAAGTTTTCACTTCTAGACTCAATAACAGTCAAGGAATGGACGAATGCTTGAGTACCGATAAAAGGTGGATAGATATTGATAATAATTAGCTTAAAACAGATGAACGCAAACTAATCCAATATGAAAAGATCATTGAGAACTAAAAACTAGATATAGAAAGCCTTTAAGACAAATTATCTAATTTATCTAAAGTAACAATATCAAATAAATCTTAGAAAAAACATCAATTGAAATTGCAAAATTAAGAACTTTCTTCTGTTTTATATTAACAAGCAGAAACCTGCTAAAGAATTATCTCCAATTTGTAAGCCAAAATTGAAAAATAAGGTCTTTAGATACAATATTATTCTTCTATCCAGTAGATGAGATCGAAATTAAATCAGGTAAATAGATCAATTTTCTATTGTATAGTAATCCTCTAAACATAGTGTATAGAGTAGTTAACAAATTGATATAAGGAAAAAGTTCACATATCATTCTCCAAATGCCAACAACTCTCCTGTATCCCTTGCTAAATCATAGGCTAATAATAGATCCCTTAAGAAGGTATTAATTTAACATACTAAATTAACAGCAAGACTCCTCTAATGATTAGACAACTTGGATCATCAAAACTACAGATGCATCATTAGTTAAGAAATTGGATAAAAAGGATTCCCAATCAGAAAGCACAACTGACTAGGTTCAAAAACCTACAAAATTATCAACACATTTATAAGAAGTTAAGAAATCCTTAGATTAAATTTCAAATGGTAATTGCACCTAGAAACTTTTAAAAGGATACTATTTTGCATAGAATAAACCAATTTTAACATTAGATGATTTTTGAGATTGTTAATATTTGTAGACTTATTTTTTTAATAGAAATACTGATAAAACATGATTATATCTCAACACTTAAGAGCATTTACATAATTATTCCATTCTTATTATATTTAATTATTTGCCTCAATTATCTTCTGATTTTGGATTTTCAAATACTCTTAAATAAATATATCTAATTTTGGATGGTGTTCTAAGATTTCCCCGTCTTGATTTCTAATAAATTGACCATCATAAAACTCTCCATTTTCTAATCCAATAATTCTATTTTCAAATTCGATCTCCTTGATAATTTCCTTTGATAAATCATTTTTAGTCAATAGAGCTTATAAGGGCTTCATTTTTTGGATCAATTCCCCTATGTACTATTAGCAGATTTCCTTTGTAATATTTTAGCCGACCATAAAAAAGCCTAAATTGGAATGAGTATCCCATCCAACATAGGAGGGTATTTACAGTTTAGAGCCATTAATCAATTGTTCTTTGAGTAGAATATTTACAGATTTGACTTATCTTTCTACAGTATAATTGTGATTGGCTGTGTACTCATACAGTTTATCTAATTGTCCTTCGAATCTGAGAAAAGCTTTTAGATATGACAAACTTGGTTTTTATGGAGAATTGAACTCCTTAACTCTGAAGATGAATTTATCAATTTCTGACAGTTTCTCATAGTTACTTGCTTATGCCTTTTGGGATTATGAAGTCTTGAAAAGTTCTCTTAGGATTTTTCTGAATTATTTCACACAAGGAATAGCATTGTGAATGAATACTTTTTGGTATGTAGTAGTTTGACTTTTATAGGATGCCAATTTGCTTCTAAGAAATGCATTTTGAGTTGAATTGTAGGATGTGCATGAATATATTTCTTTGGCCACAGATGATTATATCATATTATTGGTAATACGATATATGTTAGATTTAAGACAGACAGTTCTAAAGATCTTAAAGTACTCCTCTACTTCAGATTCCTCATTTCCAAAGGAGTCCAGGATAGTGAATTAACAGTAGCCGGGCAGACTTTGACTTACCAAGTTCTCACTAAAAGGATATCAATAATTTTTACATGGGTTAGCAATTTTCATTCTGATAGATGTTATTAATGTTGATTTTATTAACCACATTCTTAATGTATACAAATTTACTAAGTTTTCCATTACTTAATTGTTGCACAATAATATCAACTGATAAGTAGAATGGGACAACACATATGCATTACTCTTGGGAATACTTCAATTGATTTTCTAATTTATTGAGCCATCCTTCCTCATCCAAAATGGATTGTTCCAACAAACTGAAACTCAAAACCTAGGCTTTCTAATTAAAATCAGTTGCATATCTTTGCAAAGATTAAGCAAATTTAGTCTTGCCACTACTATAGGAACCTGTGATTAGAATGATTCCAATTCTATCATCTATTTGTTTGGATTCATCTTGTAAAGATAAATAGTTTAATAATTTGAGATCACTTTTGACTTAAGTCAAGATAACTAATTGTTTTGATTCTAAGTAATCCAATAAAAATGAGGATTCTCTAATTATATTCCCTAATAATGGAACTTTTTGTTCCTTCTTCAAAATCATCTATCCCAATCTAGTCAATTGGAATTCCTTAGGATTCTCAGTGTAATCCACTTTGATCTCATTTTCTTTTAGAATATTGATCATTTTCATATAGACTTAATCAACTGACTTGCCTACGAATTCCAATGCAACGGTCTTGGCTTACAAAGATGCACAGAGTATAGGTTCAGTCATAAATATCATCCAAACAGATTCCAATCCCTAAGTAAACTTGATCTTCTTCATTTAATCAAACAAAATGAAGAACCAGCCCAACTCATTTGTAAATATTCTGATGCCATTTTCATGTAAGATATATGAAGCAATTTAAATAGGTATTTCCAATAGAGCATGTTTAGATGGGAGGAATAGTCTATTTTTATCAACCTTCTCTGAAATCTACTAGCCCAGTTTCTCCAGAGGCAATTTCTTTTTGACTTTCTCAATGTCATCTGAGAATCTAGCATCTGTGTTGACAATTTAGAGATGAGGTATATTGCTAGTAATAATGTAATAGCAGTTCTCTTGGAGAATGAACGAATCAGAAAAAATTACATTTCCCAAAATGGTTCCGCCTACAACTTATGACGGAACACTCCTATACTCTAATCTTATTGAAAAGAATTAAGGTGTGAGCTTAAAAGATATAGGATCCTTAAAATTGATTGCCACTTCTTCACCGAAGGCATTGTAGCTAGTTACAGTTACAATCAGGTTGTCATTTAGGAATTACAATTTGTAATTAGCCAACGTTGCAGTCAATCTTTCTTGGGATAATTCAAATATCAATTAGTTAGTCATCTTCCTATAGTCTTGGCATATCATTTACAAGGCAGAATAAAAGCTTTCAATCAATGCCTTATAAATTTCAATTAATAAACTAAAATATTGATGTTTAATACCATTCATCTTTATGATATGAATGCTCAATGATTTGATATTGATACTCTTTAACAAAATGCTCGAAATCATCATGTATAGGAATGATAACATTTTCTTTGCTAACTTGTTTGGTAAGAAAGTATGTTCTAGAAAAGCGAAGAGAAGAGTAGAGATCACTGCTCTCCATGGTTAAATGTAATGGCAATTTCTCCTATGAACTGCAATTTCCGAAGGTGACTGTAGGTGTTAATTTATTAGATCGCTTAACGTATTTGTTCTCTTCGATTTCAAATGTATCAAGAAATATCTCAACCATTTATTCGCTTGTAACTGCAGGTCTTTTTTTGATAGCAATTTCTGACAACAATTATACGGATCCTGAGACATGGCCATTCAATCTTTAAGAAACTACATTTATTAGAGTTTTCATTGAATGCTTGTCATGTGGCTTGTATAACTAATTGATTCTTTCAGTCATATTCACAATTTCATGTTGCATTGAAAAAAACCCATTTCCCAATAATCCATAACCCTGTATAATAGGCCACTTTTCGATATTTCTATTTTTCTCTTATGGGAGCAAGACTCCAATTCTTTTTAAGCCTTGCATCATTTTCACAAATTGAGCCATTTTTAAAACTTCACTTTCATCCTTGTTCTCATCCTCTTTGATGGTAGGGACAAATAGTTTGAGATTTGGCATTTATAATAAATAGGGTTTTAATTGCCTAAAGCCTTGTTAATCACAGTATGCTCTCATGTGATCTTTGGTTATTACAAATATTGTTTCACTCAAGGTGTTGTCCAAATATTCATTTGTTTCAATCTCAATTCCACTGTGACCCAAAAACACCCAATTCATCAATTTGGTGTACTCGTAATTCTCTTTCGAATCTATTCCATTAATAATTAATAAGCCTAGGGAAATAGTATTATGATTCCATTACCATCTACATTTTCTTTGAGGCAGACCTTCTCTATCTTTTTTATTCTGTAATAGGAATCATATAAGTGAAACTTAGCATCAGGGTTCTCTAATCTTTAAAAAAATTGAAGCATCAAATTAATAATAATAATATATATATAATCAAAAGGAAAAAATGTTGATAAAATCCAGAAAAGATACCTTTCCATCTCTATCTGTATCCAGTCTATTGAATAGTAATTCCAAGTCTTCTAATTCTGGTTGCACTTCTTACTTATACAAAAAGGAATCAAGCTAATAAAAAGTAGTTTGTATATAGATACATCTTTTAAACTGATTTCATTGTCACATGAGTCTTCATCAATCATCATAAATAAGTATTTGATGTCACATTATGAATTGTGCTTCATTTCCTGATTGACTTGCTCGAACAAGAGTTCTCTCTGATACAGTTTCTCAAATAAGAGACAGAGTTATTATTTAATTCTTCCTTGAACAAAGTAATTTTGAGTTTGACTCTGCTCTCTGATGGATTGTTGTTCTTGATGATAGATGGATATAGGTGATATTAGTTGTATGAATTGATTAAATTTGATTCTGCCATCAGGAGATGCTTTCTTAAGTATAAGTGAGAGGTGTTGTTTATTAATGAATTCTTCTAGATCTTCGCTGACTAAGAATCCCATCTTCCTTTTATCTAAGGCTCTGAATGTATTGCAAATCGAAAAATCAGGTGCTGTCTGTAAATTCAGTTTGATTCTCTCTATTTCCTTTTCGAAATTCATTAACTTAAGCAGAGTATCCTTTAGAAAAATGGAGGGATTAAAGACATTCTTGTTTCTCTTGGGAGATTTCTTTATTCCATGCTTTTGAGTAGACCTTTTTTAGGTAGGTTTCTTGACTGTGGAATTAAGTGAGCTTTGTTATGATTTCTAGACTTTGAATAATTGCATTTAAGCTCTCAATTCTGTCTTTTGATCTATGTATTTTTTGTGTTGTTAATTGGGTGTCTTGAGGATGTAACTGGAATTCATATTCTAAGTTTTAGAAGTTTTGGAACTATCAACAAAACTAACAGATCTCTGATTATCAAATTCCTTTTTTGGTGATTATCCTGTTTATTTCAAAATAGAATTTAATTTCTTAATAGGAGTTGTTGATGTCTTCTTAGATCTATTTGATTATTGGGATTACAATTGTTTCTATTGGCTTTTTTCTTTGAAATTGTGTAGATAGGACTTCTCCTTGATTGGAGTCTTGCATTCCTTTGGATTGACCACTCTTTTTCTAAAGTACTTCATAAATTCGCACTCGTCAATGACTCCGTCGTTGAGTAGATCGAATCTCTTGAATAAGGATTGGAGTTCATGAGGATAGATGATTATGGCTGATTGTTAGAAGAGATCTCTGAAATTGGAGGCCATTAAGACTTGAGAGTTCTGGGGATCCATGAATTCAAAACATGCAGATGGACTATAATCGGAACAATCCTGCAGTTTTTACACAAAGGATGCTGCGGTTTCCATTGATTTTATTTCATAGTTGATTAATTTGGATAGTGTGTACGAAATCTTTTGATCATAATGAGGAACGTCTACATTCTAGAGTGCGATCTTTTATCGTAAGACTACGTTGTTCTGTGGCAGACAAATTCTCAGGAATCTAGAGTTATGACAATTATTACTATGAATAGAGGAGGTAGCCTTTGGATTCTTCGTCGTATAAATCAATGAATTGTATGCATTCTTCTAGGTTGTGTACGAAGCCATTGTCCTCTAGAAATTGGAGTAGATCTGCAGGGTTCAATTAGCCCTTTGAGTTAATGGAAATTCCATCTATGTGTTTAAAAATGAAAAAGGGATGGAAACGATCATGTTCGCAAAGCACATTACGAATAATTTCAATTTCTGACTCTAACTTGGCTAGATACAAAAAGTATTCACACAACCTGTTAAGTGTTTAAGGAGTTAATTATGGCATTAACAGACAACAAATTATCAATAAAATATAATATAATATAAGTGTATTAATTATTTTAGTTACATAATGGTTGATCGATCATTGTTTGGCTTTGGCAAAACCGACTCTGTCATTGTCTCTATCGTAGATGCTGTAATATTTCCTAAGGAACACATCTCCAAGGATCCAAGCAGGTCCTTGAGGTTCTTGAATATCCAAGGGAATGAAAGAAGCAATGCAATCCCAACTGTTGACTTCCACCATTGATTCTACATAGAATAAAGTGATATACAATCTTCAGAACTGTTCATCTCAGCAAATGCAGAACTATCAGCAGTGGTAGGTTTGACGTATTCTTCGGGTTCTAAAGTGTAATCAATTCCGTCGATCTTGAATGTAATATTGGGAAGGGATTTGACTTCAGAACAATGATCTTTGACATTCAGATTTCTTAATAAAGTGCCTACATCATCCATGGGTCCACTCATGATGGATGTTCCAGTATCAACAATCAATTTGCAGGATCCGTCGTTACATAATCCAATGTCTTTGCCTCCCACCAAAATGCTATCGGCTTTGATCATCCAGTAATATTTATCAATAACATTATGGTAGTTAATCTCTCCATCAACGTGAGCTTGATTGTATCCTCCCAAAGTAAATTCACTGTGTGTGATATCGTTTGGGTCTTTGGCGAAATAGAAGGCAAATTGGTTTTTTTCAAGAGCATGTTGTTACATCATATTGTCAAAGACTGGATTGAAGTTTTTGGGAGCCATTTATGGATATGCTAAACCAAGAATGCCGTCGAAATCTAGACTTTTGAAAATGATTCCATTCTCGCTTGTGATTTCAGCCAAGTTTTGTCTGGGTAGGGTGATATCTCCGAAATAGATAGTGTCAGAATTAACAAGTCCTTTCAGTTCTCCACTGCCGAATTCTACTGTCAATTCTTAATTCAATGGTAAAAACGAATGACTTTCCTCATGTTTGTATTATTTATGTCTCATACAACCTTGTTCTGAGCATCTGTTCGAATCAATCCACAGATTGGCACTGCCTGTGTCTAATACGACTTTAAAGACATTGCCAGCTTATCCTATTCCTAAATCTGCAGTGTATTGGATGTTTTTGAAATTGTGTAATCTCAGGTTTTCAGAGGCAGAGGATTTCTAGATAAATTGATTTTCAAAGAGTCTCTTTTGATTCAGAGCCACAAATTTGTAGAAATCCTGGGAGTCTTTTACATTCACGACCTTCTCATTCAATCTAAGATGTCGAACTTTTCGTTTTTATTCTTCAGGTTACAAGGGGGCTTACTCTTCCAATCTACTCTATTGATTTGTTAGTTTACATATTGATGGCATTTACGAAGAGGAAGTGCAACACAACACAACCAGATTACACTGTGTTTCATTCGGAAAAAAACGATAAATGATTAAATTTTATATTGATTTATATTTAATTGTTTTAGTAGGCAATATGGATGAACGAAGGGAGTGTGGGAGGGTGTGAAGGTAATATAATAAAAGTGAGGAAGATAAATTTTTGTTTTATATCAAATTTAAATATCTTTAATTAATTAAATAAAATGCTTGGATCATACAAGAGATATTGGGAGCCATCTCTTACAGAAGTGGTTGGTCTTTCAGTGCCAGTAGGTGCAGTTGCCACATTCCTCACTTAACCATTGGGTAACAGCTATATAATTAACATCCAGAATTTGTTAAAACTAGAATCTAAGTCAGAACTGAAGGAATTGGTTTGAGATAATTGAAAAATGAATTGGGAGTGAATCCATGGAGAATATTCAGAGAGATTCATGAAACTGGAGGTGGTTTGGCTCATTTTTATTATGGATTTGATGCAGCAATATACAGTAGATTGGGCTATCTCTTTATCAGAAACTTTTTGTATCACATAATTTAACTTTTAGATATAAAGCAATATACGATTAAGTTAAGCCAGTCAAACCATTCAATGATTTGACACTCAGAGAAAAGGCTGTTCTCTCTGGATCTGTAGGAGCATTTGCTGCTTTTGTTACATCTCCATTCGAATTAGCTCAAGTCAGAATGATTGCTGACGGTGGTCTCCCTCAACCAATCAGAAGAAATTACAAATCCGCATTCGATGCCATTAATAGAATCTAGGTTGAAGAAGGTAAAATTAATCAAATAATTCAATAGGAGGAAGCAGAGCATTGTTCAGAGGAGCCTTTGCTCATGTGGTCAAATTGGCAGCCTTGAACGTATCCTTAACTGGACCCATATGATTACATGAAAGAAAAAATATGGTTGGTTTTCGGAGATTTTGGATTCAATCACTTCCTTGCATTAACTTGGGCTTCATTCTGGGCAACTCTTTTCACCTTACCTTTGGATAATGTCCAAACCAGAGTTCTTAAGGCTTTCCCAGATCCCTCTAAAAATAGGTAATTCTAATGTTTATTATAAATTGTAGATTAAATTACTAAAATTATTTGGATGTCTTTAAGCAAATCTTCTTCTATGAAAGAATCCATGGGTTTTATGCAGGTGCTGTCCCCTACTATGGCAAAATGTTCTTAACTGCTTGGTTAACATGCACCTTAGTCAATGGAGTCATGGACAGTCAAAAGAGAGCTGCAGGATTGGAAGAATGGCAAATTTGATTAAATATAAATCAAACACAATTATCATAATAATTCTTCTTAGTTATGAATTTTTAAATAATTCAAACAATCACATTTTACTTTTTCATCTGGGTCCTCAAACCCATTGCGAATGTAGGATTATCATTGACTTACTATTCAGCCTACATAGCAATCTATTTAACAGACTATGTACTTTCATTATTTGTCAGAGAATGCGAATCAAGAAATCCGACTATTTTCCATAATCTTAGGAAAGTTCTTAACAAACTTAAACCCTATTCCGGAGTATATACCTAAGCAAGTAATATATGAAATTATCAATCCTATAGCCGACATCATACTAGCCTAAGGGTATAACTTTGAAAGCCATAAAGTAATTACGGAAGATGGCTACATCCTCACAATGTGGAGAATCTATAAGGATGGAACACATCCGCATCCACATCCCATCATCTTGCAACATGGACTATTGGATAGTTCCTGGTCTTGGTTCATTAACAATGACAAAAAGCTCACCTTGCCATACATCCTGGCTGAATAAGGCTATGACGTATGGCTTGCAAATAACCGGGGTAACAAATATAGTATCGGGCATACTAAATTCTAAAGTGTAAATTACAATCAACAATATTGGGATTGCTCCTTTGACGACTTAGCCAAATACGACTTCAAGGCCATAGTATTATACGTGAAGAATATTACTCAAAGAGCAAAGGTGATCTATCTGGGCCACTCTCAAGGTACTACCCAAGCCTTTGCTTATCTCTCAAACAACATTGAATTTCAAAACCACCTTAAATGTTTCATCGGACTCGGTCCAGCCATGTTCATTTCCAATTTGGTAATCTCTTTTATTTCTATTGTAGAGGTCGACTTTCTTATAATGGGCTATTAAGTTGTACATATTTGAAATCATCTATTACTTGGGAATCCCCTATTTCTTCGTTTTTGATGATGGTTTTAACATAAAAATAGGAGCACTTTGTTATATGATTCCCTTGATATTCAGAAACTTCTTCTTTGAGATCACCAATTAATTATGCGGTTTTCCTTAAAAGAATAAGATCGATTTGACTCGTTTCGGTAATATGGTTGCTCATGAGCCTGGAGGTTGCGCAACTAAAAATATCGTATAATGGTAAAGATATTGTTAATCTATTCTAGGATGTAATTCTTCAGATCTAAGCAATTGCAATACTTCGATTACGGGGCTACTTAGAATTAGGCCTTGTATGGATAAAGAGACCCTCCTCCATATCCAGTGGATAATTTGAAGAACTTTACTATTCCCAAATACTTTTATTTGGGAACCAAGGATGTCATCACAGATACAGATGATTTGGGTAAGATGTTAAATAAGTTGGATTAAACCCATATGAAAGTAGAGTTCATAGATGATTATGCTCATTTGGATTATGTATGGGCAGTTGATGCTCATGTTAAATTGTATCCTTCGATATTAAGAAATATCAAGGAAAATTAAAATTGATCACAAAAATGATTAAATTTAATTAATAATATATAGATATGATGTCAATCCTCGAATTTAACTAATTAATCGTCATTTTAATTACAATTTTAAATGTTTGGATTATTGACAAGTACTTCTTCTATTTGATGTAAATTATGTTCTTATTGTTATGAGTTTACGTTGTAATTATACTGATTCTGTTGTTATTCTTACTCTTACTCTAATTCCTATTTATCCAAATCCTCCTATGATTACACTATTTCCAAGGCTTTGTGTACTCTATTTTCAATTTCAATTGGATTTAGATGAGGCAACAATTGACTCCCATTAGTTCCTTTAGTTTCATATTAAGTTGATTGGCCATTTGGTTTACTCAAAGGAGGGGAATCATTCTACCTTATTGATTAGAATGGAACAATTTAAGAGAATTTGACTTAGGTATTTAATCTACTCTCCACTAGATTATGAGAATGATATTGATCTAGATTCTTCTCATCAGATGATCCTCCACTTTTAGATTTGTTTTCTTCAATAAATTGATGAGGATCATAAATCCAGAGATAAATCTTTCGAATAATCCAGGAGAAAAAGAAGATGACTGAAATAGCTCCAAAACATATCAACAAAACATAGGATTCAGGTCGATTAGGAAATATCTATTGAAGTTATTCATTAGACTTTTTGGCCACCAAATCTGAGGGTGTCAGAGTCTTAAACACCTAGGAATTAAGTAAAGTGTTTTGGAGAGTGAAAGTTAAATTGATGGATTCAACAGTATTAATATAGTTGTAAGAGAATCCGTATTGAGTGATTAAGAAAACAAAGTAGACAGTTTGGTTTTGACTTAATTTTTTGTTGTTCACTATTTGATATCTGTAGACTCGATCTGTGGAGATTTCATCAATCGCAATGCCATTCTCTAATTTTGTATCACTTATATTCTTGATGCTCTAGACAATAGCATAGGAATCAATCTGATACAGTTTTTCACCGCCTTAATTCAGAGTTATGTCCATCACAATGTTGTCATTAAATTGATTATAACCTACATTTTAAACAGAGATGATTATGACACAGCCTTTCTCGTTGGATTCAAGTTGATTACATAGCATCTTCCCGTGTTTACAATCAAATACCTTCTCCAACTGTATTCTATATAATATAAATAATATATGTACTGAAGAGAAGGACTGTAATGTGTGAGAAAATCCAGTAAAAGATTCTGGAAGTTCAGGATTGTCTGACTTAAAGCGTATTATCCAATATTAATAGTGAAGCATATTTTGTTGATTTGATATATGTAATTTTAACATAAATCCCCATTAATTTCAACCTAATAGAGCTTTTAGTAATCTCCCATGTTGAGCTTATATTATTTAGATAGTTAGTAAAGCAATTCGTAATAAGTTGATGAATTGGAATCTGGAATAACCAACTTATCTAAATCACCTCCCATGACCATTATGATATTTGGTCTTATTTATTAAATTAATTTATCAATTGTCAAGGTCTCAGCCTCAGAAAAGGCACTTATCCCTCTGAAGATTTGACTGCATCTGTTTGAGGATGATCCGATCTCATTGATTCCAAATTTGTATTGAAAGTTCCTTGAAAGATCCACGCCTTATTCAGTTTATGAACATTGGTTGGAATTGGACGGATTTCTATTTTTAAATATGAGAGGTATGGTTTAAGTTTAAATAAATTAGGTTGTTATATATTGATGTCCGTCTGCATTTATCAAGGGAGTGATCCACAATTGCTTGTCTGATAGTAGAGTCATCATAAATGGATTTTTGTTGGATAAATGGATGGTTATATAGTACAATTGATAAAGGAGATAGTTTACTGAGATTAAATCAGTAGTGCCACGTAACATGCCGATGATTGTTATTTGATACTTGGGAGATTTGGTTGCTGAGATTTTGATTGTCTTTATTTAGGTTCCTTGATAAGTATTCCCAAACGATTGCAATGTCACTTAATTTGGAAATGAATTTGCCAATTTTTCAATTAATTCAGAATATTCACTCAACCCCACATATCCTGATATTGAACCTGACGTAAAGTACTCCTAGAGTGTTTCTAACTTCAATTCTTGAATTTAAAAGGGAGTGAGATTCAAAAATTCATAGATGCTCAAAGACTAAGTAATTTGTACAAGTAAAATAAAAATCATAATTATTAATTTATGCAAATCGCTAATTATTAAATTGAACTACCCATCTCTTTAGACTTCTCTTACTAATTGTTATATCGAGGATTCGACGAAACCAAATAATCCTATTACATCACTATCTTCCCTAAATCTGAATTAGACTCACATATGTATGAAAACTTAATCAAAAAAATTCAATTATACCCTTACATCAAAGATGCAATCGAAGATGACAACAATCTACTCATTTCTTATTCTAATAGCAACAACTGGATTAAAATGCCCCCCAAAATTACAAACGATCAATTCAACGCATATCTGAAACAATTATATACTCTCTATTCGTTAGATACACTTGGAATCTATGACTTCAACCCAGACTTTCTTTACATAGATCAAAAGACTGTCTACACCATTGATTTTGGCCTACGCTATTCCCTCTACTAAATTAAATACCAACAACGATACAACAATAATTATAAACAAGACTAATATATGAAAACCTGGATGTTCGGCTCATTGCTTTATTGTCTAACAACTGGAACCTAGGATCCCAGCTATCTGATTAAACAAAATCAATAACAAATCAACTACCACATTGAATACAATTGTAGACAGAATAACCTTAGTGAAGAGAATATTCATTTTCTTAAAATCTTACTTCAAGTAGATTATGATAAGCGTCCTGCATTTGATCAACTTTCCAATCTATTCTAATTACAACAGACTCAAGTAAACAAAATGCAATCCCAAACATCTTTCCACAGTAATCAACAAAGATCAATTAAAAAGATTGATAATCTAAATGAGAATGCCTATCGCTAAATTTCTAAATCTACATTTACCCAATCATGTTCTAAATTTGTGCCTACTTTGCATCATAACAAAATTAAAATGGCATTAAAGTAAAATTTCTATTCTACTCCATAAAAAGATTTGAAGCAATCTAAAATTAATTAATATCAATATGCCTCTTAATTGATTAAATCCAATCTGTCCCTTAAACATGGACAAATTATCAAGAATCTTTCAACTACTAAATCTTTTTACAATTCAAATTAAACCTCAAATAATAAGACTAACTTAAATGAATAGTATTAAGACAATACCAGAAGCAATTAGTAGAATCTATCACTTAATATTGATGCTATTAATCAAAGTAGAAGTACATCATTCAACATCAAATCAATAGAATAACAATCAAATGCATAAACTAATCAAATGGTTATCAAACAAAAGCAACAAAATAATTTGGAATCAAATAAGAAACCAAAAATGAATTAACTTAACTCATTTGAGTAAGATCTCTTTTATAAAGAGGAGGATGATGAGGACGACTTTATTGTTTGAATTAATTGAATATTTATGAACAAATCAAATATAAATTAAGTAATTTAAGTTAAGTAATTTAAATTTAATGTTAAACCCAACAGTCACAGAAGCTGATTAAAATTAATAACTTGAATAGAAACTCATTATCTTCTTAAGAATTATATTGAACACTGAAAAAGATGTTTTACAATTTGTCTAATGTAGGCTGAAGACATTAAAGTAACATTAGCAGAAAATACTCGATTTGATGTAAGTGAGGCTTTTCGAACTATTGACGCTAACTCGAAAGGATACCTGACTGCCTCTGATATCTTTAGATTTATGTGCAAGAATGGATATAGTTTATCAATGAAATTTTGTGATTTGTGGATCTCCATATACAGCTCAGGAAATGACAAACTAAGTCATCAGAAGTTTCTTGAATTTCTTGTGCCAAGATATAACAAGAGTCAAGCCATGTAACTCATTATGAGGAAACTCTAAATAACAGAATGTTAGATCTTTCATTTTATTTTTAGATAAACTATCATTCTATCTAGAGGATTTTGTGGCCAAATTGATTTATTTAGAAGTCGACTACTTGAAAGTAATTGAAATTGAAAAAATGGGCATGGCTCAATCAGTTAAATGGAAGTTTAACACTATTTTTAAAATAATTGCTGGGAATCAATCATATATTGATAAAAGATCTTTGGATTAATTACTAAATAAATTTGAAATATAATCACTAAGTCCATTAGATTATTCAATGTTTTTAAATAGGTTTGTTAGAAAAGATAATTAAATAATTTAAAGGGACGATTTTAGTGATGCAATGTTTCCAAGCAGAGAATTGATGTTGGAATTCTAATAGCAGAAAGATGGATTTAATGATTATGTACTCAATCAAAATCAATAATTGGATTAATTGATTGGTGTTGATAAAATTGTTGATAAGGAAGATTTTCTATTTAAACCCGAAGATCATAAAATGTAAACTTAAACCTTTAGGAAAGAATTGGAATCTATAGATAATAGGATATAGATCCAAAAACCTTAAGAATTACCTAAGTTATCATCGAATAGATATTTTAGTAACGAGAAAAGTAAGCTGATTCAACAAAAGGCTTAAGTCAAATCTAAGAAATATTAAAGTCCTTATGAATACGCCAATTAATTTCGTGTGAACGATGATTTATTACAGGAATATGAAATGCCTCAAAATTATTCACAGTTAACTGTGAGTCAAGGAAATGTCTCTAGTTATGTTTAAAACAATTAACTTATAAAAATTGAAGAATAATCCAACTACAGTAATTTTGGTTAATAGCCTAAAAGAGTTCAATATTTTAATTCTAGATTGTGAATTTATATTTTTTAAATATATATATAATCTTCATTACGATTTTAGTTGTTCTCTAATCATTTCAAAGAGTATTTCTGCTCTGATCAAATCAATTTAAGGATTTTAATTTAATACTCGAGCGAATAGGGTTTCTAAGTCTTAAGTCTTGAAAATTTTATGATGGAAAATTATCCCTTAAAATAGAAATAGGTTTACTTATGAGCATTTGCCTTAATTTTTCTAGATCCTCTTCTGAACTAGTGGATACCCTAGGAATGTCTTTCACTTCAGTAGTAATGTCATCAGCATTTCTAGTTTTAATTCTACTTGAAGATTCAGATTTTTAGGTAGGAAGTTTAGCTGATTATGCTCTCGGTTGCTTTGGCTTTGAGAGTTGAACCTTCTTTTTATTTAATTCTTCGATCTTTTAAGAGAGTTCGCTATTAGGAGTTTCTTCAAGCATTCTTTATTCTTTTGTCTATTAAGGGTTATGATCGATATTTACAAAATGGTGTAACAATTTGTCAATTTTAATATTTGCCATAGTTTCCCCTTCTCTTCTAAAGAACCTAGGAGGATGGGCTATTGGATCATTAGAATTTTTCTTTCTTTCTTACATGCTTCCAGCACTTGCAATTCTTCTATATTGGGATTATAAATTCAAAATGTGTTGATCTCTTTCAAATTTTTCTTTTTTTGTTGCATTTCCTGAGATGTTCCTTCGAAATTCCATTGTAATTGGAGCATCTGAATTAATTCTCCCTAAATTGATTAGGATGAGTTACCCTTTTTCATGCCAATTACAGTTTGAAATGTTTTCATAACTTGATCAAATTCTTTTTTATTCTTATACATTGGAAGATCAATTTCTTTGGGTTTTTAGGGATCCACTTTTTTAATGTTGCTTACATGCTATAGTTTAAATAATAATTTACAGGTCTGGGTGGTTTAATTTTTATAGCCGGCTTAGCATCTATCAGTGCTTTATGATGTAAAAACATATTGTCATTAAGCATCTTCATTCCACCAATATTTTTGGGGTTAGTTGCAAAGTTTTTCATTATATAAATTATTTTAATTTATAATCATTGATTTTAAGAAAGTAATACCCCTAATTATTCAATATTAATTGATTTTTTGTATTCAAATCTTGTTCAAATGTTCCATTAATTTATGATCTCTTATTGTATTTAATGAAGGAATAAGAAGATATAATTATTGAATTAATCTTCACGCGCTAGGAGTAAAGGAAGTGGGATATTGTTAATTTTATTTTGATTATATGATGTTCTGAAGATGAGGTTGAGACTATTGATCTTCACTCTAATCTGCAGACTTAAAGCATTCTAATTCAATTTATTTTAGAATTTTAAATACATATCTAATAAAATTATTTAGTCTTAAATTAAGAAACTAAATCATTATAATAATCAATTGAATCATCATAACCTTAAGATGAATAGTCAATGTTTAAAGTTAAATTTAAATCAAATGCAGAAAACTATGAAGAATATCAACTTCTTTTCTTGAATTTTCATGTTGTTTTATTCATTTTAAAGGCATCTTATAAGAAGGATATAATAAAATGCTTTATCAATTTTATATTAGCATGGGAGTATATGGTTTTCTCATTTAGAGCATAAGAAATCGTTATTATTAGATATTAGAATATAATTTGATTAATCTAAATAACATATTTTATATATATATATGAATCATTCATTAATAATTCAATTTTTTTGTAATTTAATCTTTGATTAAGTTTACTTATTTAATTATCTGGTTTTCATCGATACCTGAATTACGTAAGTACTCAATTAACACTTCGGTTTCTGCTCTGTCATCCCAACTTAATGCACCCTTCTACTTCTTTCTCACAACGTCATTATGATAGAACATTTGCTCCTCATATTTGACATTGTCGTAGGGTATGGTATTGACATAATCGTAAGGTACCAATCTGGTTTCTGTGGATGATGCTGGTGCCCATGCTTGGATGTAGATTTCGCCTTAAAAGAATTCAGTTGGCTCATTGATTTCAGTGGGGTAAGCACATCGAAATTTCAACATGGCCTTGATGGATATAAAATTGATTGATATACTTTTTAAGGTTTGAGGATTTTAACCCATTCCATTTGTAATTGATTGTCTCTTAGTACTGCTTACTCATTTTCCATAGGGGTCATGCATTTAAAGTTGGCAGTTCGAATGTCTGAAATGAATAGATAATCATTCTTGTTAATTAATTCATACCTAAAACAATTCCTTAAATTTTTAGGCTTCTTCGTTAGTGAAACAACGTTAGTAGATAGTAATCTTTGGTCCCTATTTAACTTAAAAGTCGTTTGGATCAAATAAATAAAATTTGTGGTTTTAAAATAAATCCGATAAGAATTAGATGTGAAATCCTGGAGCTGCTCCTGCATAGATAATATTCCTAGATAAACAACCATACTTTGTCAAAAACCAAATCTCACTAATAAGTAATTTCCTTTAACCCCAATGAATCACATCCTCCTTCTCTCTTTATGCTCTCGAGTAATACTTTTTCCGTTTATCATTCTCTTGCAAGAGTAATTGAATAGGTTCATTGCATTTTTTAATTTAAATCAATTATTACTTCAGCAAATTGGTTTAATTATAAGTCATTAATTTATCTTCTTATTCAATTTTTATTTACGAAGGTAATAGGATTTTTGGAATCTCAAGGGATTTTGGTACAATAATCTTGGGTACTTTAAGTTCGAAATGAGTATGAGTGATTTCCATCGAAATTTTGGTTTCTTTATTTTCTAATTGTTCTTATTTAATATTTTAGACTTGTGGACATTATACAGGATTGCTCTATTCAACAATCGATTTGTTGATGTGATCTTCCAATTTGATAACAATTTTATTTGTTTTCTTATCTTGTTTGGAATTCAATCCTATCACAACCTTTGCTTTTGGCATCAGAGACATACTAGGTCTTTGGCCATTTAGCACAGTCTAACTAGGATGAGACATATCGAGTATTTTCTTTGTAGATTGGACGATTCGCATAGACATTTTGATAAATATTTATAAATAATAATATAATATTAGGCTAATTATATTAATGTCATAATTCATAGATTAAGAAATAAATGGATATAAGGTGTAAAAAGCAATAGGCGAGGGTAAGTTCTCGACAGTCTACAAGGCCATGAATTAGGAAGGCAATGTGATTGCTCTGAAGAAGATTAAAGTAAGAAATGTTTGCAAATAACCTAAGATATTTGATATGATGGACCCTAAGCATAGAGAGAAATGTTTGAAGGAAGTGAAGCTGATGTAACCGTTGGATCATGAGAACATTATAAAATATCTGGATTCATTCCTGTATAACAATGAATTGATCATTGCCACTGAATGGGCAGAAAGGGGGGATTTAAAAAAACTAATCAAAAGCGCTTAGGCAGATGACACTCCATTTGAAGAGGTTTAATTGTGGAATTACATATAACAAATAGCAAGTGCTCTATCACATATGCATGAAAAAAGAATTATGCATAGAGATTTAAAACCTGCTAATATTTTCATTGGGGGAGATGGCACTTTGAAAGTGGGAGATCTGGGATTAGGCAGAATATTTTCATCAGAAACCATAGAAGCATATTCTAAAGTTGGGACACCCTTATACATGTCACCAGAGGTAAATGTTCAATTAAAAATTAGAGCTCCTCCATGGGGAAGGGTATGATATGAAATCAGATATCTGGTCATTAGGATGTATTGCATATGAGATGGCTGAATTCAAGAGTCCCTTTAAGCAGAGTGATAAAATGTCATTAGTAGATTTGTTCAATAATATTACTAAAGGTGAATTTAAACCTGTGTCTAATCGGTATAGTCAATAGTTGCGAACTGTTATTGAAGGCATGATTGTGGTTGATCCTTCAAAAAGGTTAGATGCAAACACCATATTGCAAAAAGCTAAAGAGATGTTTTCATCTCATTCTGATACTAAGAGGACTCCTCAAATCATTAATGTATTAGTTATGGAGGTAAATATTGTTATTAATAAAAGGACATTTATGAAAAGCTATCTTTGGTTTAATATCATCAAAATTTCTGTGTCCCTTTGAAAAAGAAACCAATTTCAAAATATTTCTTCTCTTTAGATGAAAGTGTGAACTCCTCATATAGATTCTACTATTTTGTAGATTTATGCTATTGGCTAATGAATTTACCTAAGCAGAAGAAGAATAAATTGGCACAGCCTATTAAATACAGTAATAATCTAGAAGATACTGCTAGAAAACTGTTACAAGACATTAAAGCATGGGGTATCAAACTGCCTGAATAACTTGGATCTCCTCATATTTCCTCTGGCTTTGGAGATATGGTTTGCTTCATCCTTAATGATCTACTCAATAGAGAATTGATAAGAGTCAATTTTAAATTTGAATTACCATAATTTGGCGGTGATTTAAGCAATTCACAGGTCCCCAGTCACCATATCTAATATGACGAATAAGATTTTCCTGAAGAATTAACGGAAGAGGATCAAGATGAAGTAGAAAATGATGAATTCACACAGAGTATACTGTTTTATCAAAAGAAATTCAAAACAGAATAACCAGACTTCAATTAGATTCCTCAAAATAGATAAATTATCTAAACTAAAATTGCTCTTAATGAATGGACTAATGAGTATAATAGAGTCGAAAAGGAACTCAACAAATTTGAAATCAATCTCAAAGAAAATAAGTCATATCTAAATGATTATCAAAGATCTATGAACCTTGTGAAGAAATGCTCAAAGGTAAATTGTTTACGAATAGCAATAGCAATTAACTATCGCATCGTAGTACTTCAAATCAAATGAAGTGTAAGATATCCAATAATAATGGATTAATTATCTCGAAATAATACCTAAATTAGAGACTCAAATAACTAATTTAATCTAACCTGAACTTAGAGAGATTTTATACAATAATAGACAAACTATATCGTAATTTGAAATCAAAATCAATACTCTAAGCAAATCAAATTCTTCTAAATTAGAACTTGATTAACAATTACATTAAAATATAGTTGATATCCAATCTAGAATCCCTACCCTTAATGATAATAGACCTAAATAAAGGTAAATTATCAATTAGTTAAAAGTATTAATTCAATTTCAATATTATAGAGCGATATCAATGATCTGAATGTTAAAATTGGTATTTTATAGACCTAATTGACTAAATCGTATTCCTACAGTAGTGGATAACTTTCAGATGAAGAAGACTTTTGAAATCAATTAATATTATTTATTATGAACGAAGTTTATTTTGTTATCAACTTCCTTAAAAATAACAATGAAGATCTCTCACAATGTGAAATTCACAAATTCATGCATAAATTCCTCATTGTGGATACAAAAATCAAAAGGTTATGGATTATTGATTCTATCCAAAAGAAAGACCATCTATCAATAATTCAACAAGTTAATAAGCAATACTAATAGTATTAGTATCATTTGGTGTTGTTGACTGAAAAATGCAAATTAATAGTGTATGAAATATAATAAAATAATATCCTATGCTTGTGAATCAATTCAAAATCATGAATCCTTAGTTTTTATTTATAATAGAGCCAACTTCTCCAAATCATATTGTTCTAATTGTTTATAGAAATGAACAGCAATGTCTAATTGTGGAATCAGGTTCTGCAACAACTCAATACCTAATTTCAAGGGCATTTTTATTTCATTTATCAAATAAGCCAAGATAAAACAGGGACCGATATTTAGTCCATCTCTGCAATGAATAAGCACCTTCCCCTTTTATAGTAATGTCTACATAATAATTATTCAAATATTCTACTTCTCTTATGAATCTATTGCTTATCCTAAAGTGTTTTTTAATATCCTCATCAGAAGTATTGTGAACATCAATGTTCAGATATTTAAAATACTTAGTTCTTTTTGTGTATTCCATGGAAGTCAAATTCAAAACATTTGTAACTGCCTTCTATAACAAGTGTTTTGTCCATAACCCCATAGCAAATCCACAAAGATAAATTCCAGGTTAAATTTCAATGAACAAAGTCTCTTTTAATTGAGATTGGTAATTGTATGGACAAAACGAGAGGTGAGGAAACCTTAAGCAAACAATGTCCTCTTCCTCTTCCCCATATTCATCTAATCTTCCTTCGCCTATAACCTTGGTTCCCTTTTCCTCCTCATCCTATCCTCTGAGAGTCTTCCTTGATTATTAATGACTGCCGATCTTAATTTGAGATCGCTTCTCGCTGTCTTTTGATCCTAGCATTTTCCTCTCTTCTTCTTAAGGAACACCTAATTCCTTTCTAGATTTTTAATCTGAAATAATGTCCTTTCTGGATGCACCTTCTATACTTTAATTTGTTCGTCGAAATTAAGAGCTCTTATCAGTTCGATTGAGCATCAAATTTCTAATTATTTATATAATAATATAATAAATAAGTTGCTTCATTTTCTTAAATCATATTATATTTTTATATTGATATACAATGTGTATCACAGCTTAAATTGAGATAATACATATTAACCTTAAAATATATTTCCTGTATTAATTAAAATATGAAGAAATTACTTTAAATTAAAATAGCTATTTTGATTTTTAGATTTCAATTAATTTTAGCAATGAAATTTCTACAATTATGCTCCTCATCATCCTAAGATAATTCAGATGATGTAAATTTAAAATATATTTAGAAAATATTATAATCTAGAGTAATTAATAAAAAATAATAATTGATTCTATGTTTTATATTGGTAATTGCTCATTTCATAAATGGACAATGTTGTTTGGCTCCTTGATAATTTTCACCCAATTCCACTAATCCTTCCATAATTTTCCAAGGTTGATGTCTTTGTTCCTTAATAGATAGTGCATTTCTGGCCATATCATTCATTACTGTTATGCAATGAGTAGGGAAGATTTCTTCAAGTAATTTTGCCTTGGCACTACATCTACTCAAAGTGGAGACTAATTATTATTGGATAGAGGTTGTCTATTCAATCAATTCATCGGTGATTCCATTTTTCATAAAAGCATTATATGCGTGATGAGCATCTTCAGCAATATCAAGTGAATTTTGTAAACATGTCAAAGTTTTATTGTGTTCTTCCATAATTGCTGTGCTATCAGAAGATGAACAAGCCTTTTTCAATTTGACAATTTCCATGATGATAACAATAACATCTTTAACTTGATGGCAGAATTTATGTCTAGCAATGTCTAAACCAAAGACAAACAAATCCTTGGTAAGGAATCCTATTTCTTCAATGCATGGAACATTGATCTTTTGGATTTTCTCCAAAGGGTTGGATAATGTTAAAACCATTAAACAAGCTATCACTAATATCTTCATTTTTAATTATAATTGGAAATGATGATGATTCAAAAAGCACATTAATATCAAATAGATGATGAATCATAACATTCAAAAAATTAAATTTTTCAGCCTAAGACTTGCTAATTCATAGCTTTCTTCCCATAAATATGTAATCTGCTTATAATCCAAGCACCATTTTTTTACCAGCTAATTTAATGATTTCATTATAGATACCTTTAGAATTAAACTAATATGCTTGATTAGATTGATATTATTTCCCGTAAATAATTTTGGGATCATACTTCTTTTTTCTCTTAATTTCAGGTAATATTGGTGGTTATTTATCTACACCATCATCACTATCATGATTCTTATCTATTTTTAATTCACCTTACAATAATGGAAACTAAACTCTAAATAAATACAATTACTCCAGGATTTTTTTATGTTTTTGCATTTTGATTTTATGGCTTTTTCACATTCGGTTAATACGGCTGTTTAGGATCATCAATTCTTTTAGTATTTTCCAAAAAATTATCATTCCTATTTATCGATAATTTCATTACTCCTAATGTTGAAAATGTTGACAACATCCTCCGATGCTTTTAAAGTTCTATAGGGGGACATCTGCTTCATACAGTTCTCTATGCAGTTCTCTAAAATATTCATGCTTCAAAGCAGCTTAAGCAGTGATTCTTTCCTCAGGATCATATACCAATAGCTATTTAATTAAATCAATGCATTCCTTGGTTTAACCTTGGAGAAGTCTTTCAATACCGCTTCCATGTTTGTTGGGGAAATTAATTTCCATGTGAGTAGCTTATCTATTATCAAAATTGAATTCACTTACTTTCTGAATCTATCAAAAACCTTGGGATTTGGAGTTCCCAAAATATTATGGATCTTATGAATTTAATCCAATTCGTTTGTTCCTGGAAATAGAGGAAATAGAGCTATGATTTCAAACATTACACATCCTACACCCCATAAATCCATCTTCTAGTCATAATATCCATCTGTCAGTAAGCATTCCGGTGCTCTATACCACCTGGTTGAGATATATCTATTATCAGATGAAGGTAATTCATACTCTGTATAAGGATGCTTAGAATAAATGCCTTTGCAAGATCCAAAATCAGCAAGTTTCAGATGATCTGAATTCAGTAAAATGTTTTCACTATTTAAATTTTTAATGTATACGGCTTGATATCTCTATGGAAGATACCATTTCTATGCATATGATCAATCGATTTTAACAGTTAGAACATAAAGGATTTAACTTTTTAAGGATTCAACGGTTGTCTCCTACCTAAATGTAAGGTATATTCAGATACCCTTGATATGTTCGTATAGATTCTATTCCATTAATTCAAATACTAAAGCTAATCTTCCTGTAGGTTCATCACTACCATAATAGTAATAAATTGAGTTACTATAGAACTTCTATCAGCCTTATGATGTGTTTATGAGGACTCAATTTCCTTAATGCTTGAATTTCTCTCAAATGATTAACCTTTAGTCTTCATACAATCGTATACTTATTCAATTGATGTGAATTTATTTTTCATGCATTTTATAGCAACATAGTTTCCTGTTTTGAATGATTGTGATTTGATAACCTCTGAAAATGTTCCCTCTCCTTTTTTCCCTACAAGTTTGTATTCTAATGTAAAATACTAATTTCAATTACAATTCATTTAGTATTGTTGTCCTTTATTTTTTACAATTAATTATCAATAATAAAATGGCTCTTTGACTCAAAACAATATAAAAAAATACTAACAAAATATAAAATAGGTTTTCGATGAATTTACTAAAATATATGAATTTGAAAATATATATAGGCGACATTTGATATTTAAAGTATTAACTAATAGATTAAGAAAAAAAGTGATCTTTTTAATTTTTTAGGAACAGAAGCGATTATAATAAAGAACACTCAAAAAAAATAGATGAATTTTATTGTTTTATACTACTCCTATTGTTTTAAAAATTCATCAATCACTCTAAAATTCTCGAACTAATTCTTTTAAGGCTTTCTTTTTGCCATCCTCATGAGATTTATTTTATTTATCTGATCTGTCACTCTCCTTTTCCTCTTCTTAGTTTTGGGTCTGGTTCTTAATGAAATTTTACTTTAGAATTAAAATTGGAATTCATAACTTTTCTTGCAAATGAAGTGGGATCTTGACTTTCCACGAATCCGGAACCGAATTCCTTAATATATATTTAATAAGCAGCTTGGATGTGAATTTGATTTCGTTTGAAATTCAGATGAGGCTTAGGTTTATCGTATAGGAAAGGAACTTATTTACTATAAGGTTAATCCAATTTAGGCAATAGCTGACTCATTATTTATTGACTGAAACAAGAATTGAAGTATTATTAAGCCTGTTAATCAGGTTTGAGATTGACTTCTCTTTTGGACTAAGGAAGTTCCTTAGTGGGTTACTTGTTTTTATTTGCATTTCTTTATTTCAATTATTGAGGCTATTTACGTAAGGCAGCTTTTGTTATTTTCTTAACCGTTAGTGGCTAAACAGATTCTTAGCCTTTATTTATTTCTGAGATCAAATTGTAGAAATTTTTGACAACCTCCCTAAAATCATTGTCATCATAAATTTTTCTTCTATTCCTGATTAACTGAAACGATAATTGGAATACTTCATACATATGATGATTTCTAACGAAGATGATTAATGTTATTTGAGCTCTCTTATTAATGGTCATTTTCAGCTTGCATTAATCTGATATAAGTATTAAATTAAAGCATTTGCCATTTAAAAAATTGTGTTATCAAAATATACAGAAGAATGATTTCAAAAATACTAATTTTATACTAAACATTCCACACTCTTATATTAATTTAGCCCATTCGAAATGCCCTAAATCACTGATCCCACATAATCATCTTCCAAAATGGTTGTGCAAAATTATCTAAGCAAGTTAATTAATTTATGATACTTATCATTGTATTTATTTGATAAATTTAAATCCCATTCTTTAATTGATGTAGAATTTTATGTTAAAACCAATAGTTACCCACAATTATTTAAAAAAATACATAATCTAAATTATGTTTTAAGATCCCTATTCAGCTATGATGATATATCAATTTGTTTCTTCCAATAGCATATACACCTGATCGTATATTTTGAGGATTGAAAATATTTTAAAGCATAAAAGTTTAAATAGCAGTGAAGCTCATCGTTCTCATAATTTTCTAATTTTTCAATCGTTTGTTTTATCCTGCAAAACTGTTAATTTTTTGAAACTTGGAAGTTGGAAACTATTAGATTTATTCAAAGATTCAACCTAATTCTAAATTATTTTTTGTTCTGTAAAACCAAATGTGATTTTTAATTTTGTCTTAGTCATTTAGAATTCTGAAAGATTGGCTTTACCTAACTCTAGATCTTAATTAATTATGGCTATTTTGGTTCTTTTTATCTTGAATAGAATTAGTTTAGTTTTAAAATCATTTTATTCACATTTATATACAAAATTGCTCTTGCTATTCGAAGTTATAGAATTAGAATTCTATTTATTTACAATACATACTCAATTATAAAATATATAACTAGTTTTGGTGATAATAAATTCAAAATTTTTAATGTATCCTAATAATTTATATGATACTATATTTGTTATAGAATTGAATTGTATTTTTAATATAATATAATATATAAAGAATAAACAAAGCATTTTTTACTTGATTTATGAATATTAAACAATAAAACTCATTAATTTTAGAATAATTAGCAATATTAATGTTATTAATTATCAATATTTCATCTATTTCAAATTGTTCTTCTTTAGGCTAGATTAAAGTGGGTTAAATTTTTGATGGTGTGATCTACATTATGTAGGAGTTCGTGATGGTATGAACTAGCTCATCAATTTAAAAATCCTTTTGGATTTCTTAGCATATTTTGATTTCAAAATATCAAAGTGATTATTAACAAATTCAAGATACAATCCATGCTCTTCTTTCGTCCAATGTCCTAAACAATAAATTGGATGAATTTTCAATACCATTAAGTTTATTCTCTTTTATTTCTCTTTCTGTTTCATTTTTAATATATAAAGGCTCTTCCAACAATTAAGGTAACTGTGAACAGCTCTAATTTTATAATTCCTATTTAATTGTGTCATTGCTATTGCTACCTACACGTTGCAGCTCTTTATTTTATTAGGTCAGTTCACAACAATAAATTTAAGGGACTAATTATGGCTAGATGATTTTTATACTGTATTAAAACATAGTGGGTTAATATTATAACCAGAGTTAAATAGGGTAATTGGCTAACTAGTTTTACAAGATTCTGTTCATATATTCATATTAATTCATTTCTTATTAGAGGAAAATATAAAATTTATATTAATACTCTTATAAGTGGTCATTTGGTGTTGTAATTCGCATCATTATACGAAATTCAACGACTGAAAATAGAAAATGAGATTAGATATAATTAGTCCAATAAGTCTTAACTTATGTAATGGATTCTAAATTAGTTCAGTGTTCAAAATGATAATGCGTAATAAAGCTATAATCTATAAAAATTGAATATAAACAATTTTATGATATTTTACAGTGCATACATAAAACTTTGCAACTTAGCATTCTAATGAATTTTGAAGAAGAAGACATGAAAACTAAGTACATAATGTTGTAAATATAATTTAGAAAATAGTATATATCTCGAAGATCGATTAAATTATTTATGAATTTGTATAATTTAATAATTAATATTAAACATTTAATTCTCAAATTTCTTACTACTTTTAATAATATTAGATATCTTAATTTAAGTTCTCAATACCTTGGTTTAATATTGGTGCGATTCCACTCATAGATTACTATTATATTTATGATATTATTACATCTTGTAAGAGTTTTTTCAGGTCCTTTTACAATGTATTCAAGTAATCGATATTTTATTTGATAATTGAATTGTTTCTATAATGATAATTAAAAATCATACTTATCTCTTTATTGTTGTTGTTATTTGGTTAATTTTTGTGATTGTTGCTTTTACACAACGGGCTTTGTTAGATTTGTGTAATCTTTCTTTTGTACATTTTCAATGGTTTACTAAAATTCCTCAATTGCTACTTCCAAAGTTTACTATAAAGATGTAAATTTAGGTTACCTTAGTTTAATCGAATTTAGTGAAATCAGGGAGAGGATCATCAGGTTTGAAGGCTTAACCTCCGAAATTGGTTAATTGATTCAACATTTCTGTCAATTTAGGAATCATGCTTAAACTACCAAGTAATCCTTCTCCTTTATTCAAACCACTTAATAAACTGGCTGGATCGATATTAGGAACATCACCAGTAGGCAAACTATGATTACAATGATTATGGTCATGATGATGATCTTCATTACCATGATGATCATGACAATTATGATCGTGATGATGTTGCTAATTTTGAGGTACTAATTAGTTTTATTGTTATTATTATTATTATTTGGATTGTTGTTCTTATTTAGCTTTATTCTTATTCTTTTTTTTCTTATTATCCATTTTTGAATTTTGATTTTTTAAATTAATGTATTTGGTTTCTGCATTTAGTTTCAATAGAAATAGAACAAAAAAATATGATTTTATTTGTGATAATGAATCATTATTTATAAACAATCATGTTGATTAATTATTGAACCTCCAAAACTATGTAAGGCTATTCCACATTAAGAATTGATTTTAATTGTTTTATAGTATTAGCAATTTGAACATAGTCATTGATAATAATCTTCAGCCATTTCCAAGCATCTTACAGTGACACATTCTAATCTAAAAGTATTTAATAATTTATTTTACTATCATATAATTTTGGTTATAATTTTATTATCATGTCTTTAACACTTTCTGTAAACTTTTTATACTATTTTAATTGTTTCTAATCAGTGGTTTCATATTGTGACATTGACTTTTTTCGATTCATCTGAATTGAAATATCTTGATTCGTAATATCCGTAATAGAAGTCTAATAAAAAGACGAATCGACTGATTTATGCTTTTTCATCATATTTATCTAATTCATTAATTCTTCTTTTTATATTGTGATTTCATTTAAAAGTTTATTTGACTTGATAACATTGTTTTTAGCACCATTTAACTCCTCGTATAATTTTTAATTTAATTTTTTTAATTCGTTAATTTATTCAATTTTATTCTCCCTATCTCTTTCAGATTCTTCTAATGCTTTTTTTAATTCAGAAATTGTTTTATCTGTTACATCCCTTTATGTATTTGAAAGTAAGAGAAGAGATGAGTTTTGTATATCATCAATCAATAATGATGTGTTATCAACATATTACTTGTTTTGTGCAGTTTCCTTGTAGGCTTGGAGTTTTTGCATTATCTCAATTTGATCTAGCTCTAATTGCTTATACTTCTAGGCCAATTCCTGCTTAATCTCTTTGAACATAAAATGACTTAATTTATTATTATTGTTTTAATTTACATTCGATTTTGAAAATACTAATACTCAAACTAATTCATAATCATTCGATTTATGTTATAATATCTAGAATTTCTGTTGATTTATAATTCACAGCATAATCAATTATTTACTGTACAATCACATTTACATATGTAGATTGTTGTCTGTTATATATATTAATTAATATAATATGCGATTGATGAGGAGCAAGAAATAATTAATTGAGAAACATGATTGTATCAATATTTTATGAGTTCTTCCTTTATAAATTGATTCCATTCCTTTTGTTTGGCTACATTTTGACTATGATTAGTTTCCTCATCATATTGTTTCTCCATTTGTAAATAGAACTAGAATGTATCTTGAAATAACTTTGTGCATTCCATTCGATAATTCTTAGTATATTTGAATTTGTCTGCTCTAATTATTGTTTATTGATAATTTACTTTTATTTAAAATCTAAAGCACACAAACAACCAATTAGATAATGTCCAGTTTCATGTTCTAATAATCTATCCCATTTGTTTTTCACCCAAGATTTATTATTGAAACAACACCAACTTTGGATGATTAACCGATATCTTATATTCTATGATCTTTTCATCTTTCTCATGTTGATATCAAAAGTATATCCAACTGTCCAAAAACAATGAGCTTTCCATGGAGATGACATATTTGGGGATGCTGTAAAATAACTCCAATCAATCTTCAGAATTTTGATTCCATTAATAGTAACAGGTAGTAATCTTTTGAAATCATCATAGTTAAAACAACTTAGAGGATCTTATGATGTATTTTTGGAAACCAATATATCTAATAATGTTTACTTATTATACTCTCTACATTATCCTCATCCAATTTGGAACAACTCTAAGGTGGACTTGAAGTACATGAATTACTGCAACATGTGGTGTTGCTAGAGATGCTTGGCAAATGATGAATTCTTTCAATTTATTAAATAATTACTTAAATTATGATGAGGCTCTTTTGGGTAGATTGTAGTTTTAATTCTTCTGACTCTGTGAAAGCTTTCTATTCTCTCTCTATCTAACTTGGTTCATTATCAAAACTCCAAAAAAATGTTTTAATAATGCTTTTATTAAAAATCTATGATATTCTAACATCATTAAAATAACAGTAATATCTGTATGAATAATCAATACTCATTCCATTTGCAAAGCACTTGAAGTGCATTATCAGTTAGTATAAATTTTGAATCTCACATGAAAGTGATGTGAGTGTTTAAAATTATATATTATGAACATTAAATCCATGATTTATAATTAATTCAAAATATGATGCAAGAAAATTATTATTAATAATATACCGTAATTGAAAAAGAACTATCTTCTTAATTTTATTTATTTATGCAAAAACACATCAAATTTAAATTTAATGAACTTATTTGAAAAGTTAAAATATATTTTAAGAAGTATTTTTTCTTCATCTCAAGTAACGGAAGAAGAATCAAAAGATAAAGAATATGAAGAGACAAGTGAAATTATTGCTTCTTTGAGAAAACACTTTTAATCTTTAGAACAACACAACAAAGAACCATTGAGATTGATTTTACTTAAAAAACTTATTGAATTAAAAAATAAAAAACAAAATTACAAATAGCAAGAATCGAACCTACAAAGGATGCAATTGATGTTTCCTCAATAAAAAATAAATTATAATAATACAGCCACCTAAAGATAAAATCAGCCAATTTCAACTCCAACATTTCATAATTAGAATTTTGATACCTAAAACTATTTCATTAAGCAACACATTCCTTAATTTATGATAGAATAGAAAATGCAGCAGTCTTATGAAACTAAAGATTAACAAACATTCTTCCATTAAAATTAGTTACAAATCAACATACAATTGGAATCCATAAGCTTCTCATCTTCACAAAGCCATTTTACTTTTGGGCAATCAAATAGTTTTGGATCTTAAATGATATAATAATCAATATTGAACACTAAAGAACAATAAACTAAATTTGCCTATAATAATATGGATTGTAAAAATTAGAGTAAGAATTTGTAATTATATAAAAGCCTGTGGAGAAGCACAAAAAAATTACAGACCAAAACCAAAGTTGTTTATTTTTCCAGAAATTGTAGAGGATATCTATGAGTCAACTATCCTCACAGAACATAAATTTAGCGAAGCAAAAGAGACTTTATGAATTTTTTACTGATGTCAAATTAATAATTTATAAAGATTATTCATTTATTTAATTATAAATTATTTTCTTCTTAGTCAATAGCAACTTTAAATTTGATCTGTAATTATGTATCAGCCAACTTTGAAGCAAAAAATGAATGAAAACAGCCTTTGGTATTTAAAATTGGTTTCTCTCGATTAATTTATTCATTTTATACTCCTGGAATATTAAATTGCGATCTTTAAAGAATTATATATGAAAATATACTTTTCTTCTTATTATATTGGTTGTGCAAAAGCACTTGGTATACACTTTGCATAGTTAGAAGAATCCGCTATATTTAAAATACCACTTATTTAATTGGAGAAGTCATGCTGTTAGTAGTGATGATCAAAATTTTAGACATTCTATTCACTTCCAATTTTGATCATTTGGTTGCTTAAGTAGGACATCAATTATGATTTATTGCTAAGGTATAAGGATTAAGTTTTGGAATCATAAAAAGCAGGTGTTAGACATTTAAGTTAGCTTGTCTCAATTATTTCAAATTGCTAGATACTGAATTCCCTGACGGTATTAATAATCTGTTAGGGTTCTGGTACTTAAAATTAGTCTAAAATATTACATAATTATACTTTAATTTATAGGTGTTAATTTATTTTTTTTAACTGTTTACAAATTAACAGCTGGATTTTCAGATTAATATTTTTTTTTTAATATGTCCATTAGAACATTGATCGATTAGCAATTATTTTTCTTCAATAAACAATTATATCTATTTTTTACTGCGTTTTCACTCCTTTTTGGTTTTAAGATTTTTGAGATCAAAGCCCATTTCTTTTACTTTTTTTTGACTAGTTCTAACAATTCTATATCTTCCTTTATATTCCATGGATGTCTATTTATTTCAGGATTCAGATGATTATTCCATCTTTCTCTACATTGTTTCCCTGTTCTTGGAGAGTCTTTAAAATGTTTGTTTAATAAATTAGCAATTTTACACCATTTATTCTACATACCATCCTCTTTGCTTTAACTAAATCTAATATTATATTATACTTTATCAATTATATTAATTATTCATCTTACTCTTATGTCCAAGGTGTTTATTACAAAGATAATTTCAATAAGTCATTCCATTTATTTTTACACAATTCTATTGTTCTCCTACTCATGAGTAGCTCTACTTCCTCCCATACTTTAGTTGGCTATTTTTTAAATCAATCATTTTACAATTTTTCTAATGTTTATGCAGTCTCTTGAACAGATTTTCAAGACTATCCATATCAGAATTTACTTATCCTCCTCTGACCAATTTTTTTTAATCCTATGGACCCATTACTTGGATAATTCTTCCTACAAGCCAAATATTTATTGATTAGTAAAAAGTTCTGTTACATGCAATTATTCTTGGACCCTCCTAAATATGAATACATAATACTCTATTGATTGAATTTAATTATCCTGGGTTTATTCGTAAAAGGTTAAAAAATTAGAGAAAAAATTTCTGTTATTATCAGAAAGCTACTGGACACTTTTTTGTTTATCTAAGAAAAACACTTAAAAATCCTTTTACTTAAATCATCTTTTTGTTAATGACTATTGTGGGAATGTTTCTTGTTATCCCAATTTCTAGTTTGCATAAAAAATCTGTAGTTTGAGGAATTATTTATTTAATTTACACATAAACATAAAATCATAATTTATAGTATAAACTACAATCATTTGTTCATTAATATAAATCATATTACATAATAATATTTAGTTATTTTCCTGGAGGAGTTACTTTTTTATTTAAAATGTAACTATTACTTACAAAATTTACATTTCAACAGAATTTACTAAATTTATAATTTAAAAAGTAATTAATTTAAAGAAATCAAAAAATTATCAATATTTTATGAATAATCAAAAATACTTAAGATTTATCAAAATCAATCTTTTTTTTATAATATTTACTAAATCAGATTAGATTAAATGGCTTCAATCTCTTACTTTGTTCTATTACTTATTTAAATTTAATCCTCCAGTTGTCGTTTATTCTATCTAATTTGTTCTTGAATTTTATCAAATTACAGTTGAAATTACTCTAAATCAGATTATTATTGTTAATTTATTAATTATTATCTTATTACAGCCGATGGTGTAGATTATAATCTTTCAAGTAGAGAATTTATCTTTTCATTTTTCTCTGATATCTTTTTCTATAGATATAGATTTCTTTCCTCCTATTGAGTTAGGTCTCCTTTTCTTTTTAATTCAATGTCATTATACATCTAAGGTATTGATTTAATTTATTACATTTTCAGACTCTAATTTAATTTTGATTGCCACTCCTTTGATAGATTTCTGAAAACCGGTTGAAAGATCTTCATTGATAGATATTATATCTTCCTCTGTTTTGCATTAGGGGAGTCTCTTATCACTAATAGCTACAAGATATTTTTTGAATTGTTGCAAAATAGCTTTATTCATCAAATAAACATTTTATGCTTAATAGAAATCTAATGCAATTTTGTTGATTTCTGAATTTTATTCTGTCAAACCCAAGAGTAATTTCTAAGGTATAAGTTGAAAGGTTTATTTTTGGGCCTTATTTGTAGTTCTTAATAGTAACTATTTGGACTTGTATAGATCCAGACATAACACTTAAAGTATGAATTATTCTGATGAACTTTAATCTATGCTTGAAAAAGGTAATAAATCAATGCAAGTAACATTTATAGGAGATTAATCTTACTTATATTGAACCACATTTGAAAAATCAATTGAAATTAATGAATTATGATAAAGCAGAAGTAGTTGATGTCTGTTAGGCAAATCAAATTGATTTTACACTACATAGGTTACATTCTCACTACAATACACAATTTTAGGCAACTCACATTTACGTAGATGTGATATTAGGAGATCATTATCAACCGATTTGGGAAATCTAATTTCATCTTAATATATTTCATATAAGGTTTGTAAGTCTTTTCCAATTACTGCTTAAACAATAATATCTTCATTGGCTTGTTTAGAAACAATAAAGAATAAATAATAATCTGCAATTGCCAATTTTTGAAATTGAACATAATTACTTTTTGGCAATTAGTAATTTATATTTGAAAATGATTAAAATTTAATACTTCCTTTCTGATAATCATCCTATGTAGTAAAGTTATAATTGATTTTGAATTCTTTTTCTGACTTGTCTTTTACAAACTGAACCAATTCTTGCTTTTATGCCTGTAAATACATTTTAGTTTATAGTCTGAAAGTCATATTTGGTAGAATGAATTCATAATAATATATGATTCCTTAGTTATTTAAAAAGTAGATGAGGAATGAATTAGGATCTTCTGTTGAAGCAAAAGAAAAAGCTAATGCATTTCCATTCATAGCAGAATTCAAATTCATTCTTACAATTGGTTGTCTGAGATCTCTAGTTTCAAAGATTAGGAATTATTATTCCCTATATTGATAAAATACTATATTACTTTTGATAAGTGTGTTATTTATTCAATTCTTGAGATGCTTAAAGAAGAACCAGATAATTGGGATTTAGTGGATGAAATCCCGCCTATTAGCAGAGGTTGATATTTTTAATGAGGTAAAGATATAGCTTATCATCTTGAATAAATCCTGCATAAACCTCCTTGATTAAGAGAAGTTATTACTATTCACTTCGACTATTATTTGTTTTGACTGATTATTTTACTAAAGATTAAGTATGAATTATTACTTAAAAGGAGGGCATTATTATCATTCATACAGAACTCAAAAATTGAATTTCGATATTATTCTTGTAATATTTCTGTTTCTGAAACATTATTCAATAATTTAACTTAGTATTCTTATTCGTCATACCTTTGCTAGAAAATGAATTGGCTTAAAACAAATCTATCATTTATGTATTTCATTCTATAAACATCTTGATTATCAAAAGCAAGTTAATTTAATGGCAAATATTTAATCCAATCATTATTTGATCCTTCTTCTCCTTTTTGTTATTGTTTGATACTCTTATCGTAGGAGTGTTGAATCTTTTTGGTGAGATCGCCTAAGAGATCATTAAATGATTCCATCCATTTTTTTAGTGTGTTATTGGACATTATTAATAAAATTATTTTAAATAATTTAAATAGCATTAACAATAATTATTGAGGAATATTAACATATTCTTAATTTATTTGAATTAAGTGTTTAAATTCAATTAGAGTGATAAACAACTATACTCATATATCTCTAAATCTAAAACTAGCAAAAACTTATAAAATGGCAAATATTTTTATAATGCTACTTCATAATTAATAAATGTCTCAACAAACATTAAAAATGATTGATTTTTAAAAAGTTAATGTAAAGAAATTCTAACACAAATGAAATAACTTAAAGTATTTTTGAAAGTTAATTAAATTTAAACTAAAGATCTCCATAACTCTAAGAAAACATAATCAACTTGGGAATTGATTATGGATATCAAAATTATAGAAGTGAAGAATTATATTAGATTTAGGGTTTTTAATGATTGTTTAAATTAAATATTTAATGGCTTTATTAGTATTTATTTAATTGTAACATTTTTATCTAGCTATAAAAATTAACTTTTCTAAATAAAATTATGATTGGTTGATTTATGAATATTTGGATTTAAAATTACAATATACAACCTCTTAATTTTATTTCCATTAATTTCAAATATAATAAAAGACAAAATGGCAGGAAAATCAGGAAAGGGAATTGGCAAAGTCAGTGCTAAAAGACATGCCAGAAAACCAAATAAGGCTTCGATTGAAGGAATCACAAAACCAGCAATCAGAAGATTAGCAAGAAGAGGTGGAGTCAAAAGAATTTCATCATTCCTTTATGATGACTCAAGAAATGTTTTAAAGAGCTTCTTGGAGAATGTTGTTAGAGATGCCATCACATACACAGAGCATGCAAGAAGAAAGACAGTCACAGTCATGGATGTTGTTTACTCATTGAAGAGATAAGGAAGAACACTTTATGGCTTTGGAGCATGAGTTTTTATAGTGTATTCAAGATTTAATTAATTCAAATTCAACTGTTATTCTCTTCAGCATTCCTGCACTCTTTTTTATACCCATATCAATAAAATCAATTCAAGTGTATAACAACTACATATTCTTAACAGTAAATGTGTCTTACACAAGTAATAAACAATAATGAAGAAGGAGTTCTTCAAATGGATAGGTTGTCTATGCAATTTTGAACTTAAATTAAGATAGCATTTTATTGGTCGGATTCAAATAAAATGGAATAAAAGTGTATAATTAAATAATTATAATAATTGTAAATATTAAAATTTAAAATATGTAAGTATCACTGTTATTCAATACTGACTTCATCCCTTATTTTATCCCATTCTACTAAATAACCTTTAGTGCTCATGTTAAATTTGCTTAATTCAACATCCTAAAATAAATTTGAAATGATTACATGATGGAATTTGAACTTAAATGGGTGTTTCTCTGCCCTCTCAATCATTTACTTAGTAGTTTATGAGACTTGAACTCTGCCTTCTTCTCCACTGCTCTCCATCTTATTGGCAATAGATACATCTTTGCCATAAATGTCATATCTCACAATATCAGTTCCAATGATTCCTCCTGTGACTTGACCAGTGTGAATACCTATTCTCATATTGAGTTTATCAAATTTGATCTTCAATCTCACTTACATTATAATCTCCACCATCTAGAATCCCATTTTCACTGTATTTATGGCTTCTTAAATGGGCTAATGAAAATAAGATAAAATATTTACATTTCTTTTGGCACTGTTTGTGAATCCCATTACAACATAACAGTCACCGATTGTATACATCTTATACACATTGTATCTTTAACATAATTTGTCGAATTCTGTAAAGAGATTCCTAAGCATGGTCACAACTCCTTCTGGAGTTTAGGTATGTGAATATTCAGTAAATCCCTTGATATCTGCAAATAATAGAGTGACATCTTCAAATTCATCTATGAAATCACTCTTGTCGTATATTGAACTATTCTTCATCTTTAAATAGGAGTGCATGGGCAATAATTGACTCACCAAATTGATTTATTTGACTTTCTTATCCTCGTTGATTTGCAGATTGTTAAACATTTGAATCTATTCTCTCATTGCCAAATAGTAACCTAATAATAGGATGAGCATGCAACAACAAATGTAGAAGATTGCAAAATGAGTTACTAAATCTGAAGCTATGTAAAAGCCCAAGAAAAATCCTAACATTATGAACATATATATGATCACTTATAAGAAAGTGAACATCTTCAATTAGCAAGTCACAATCATTATGTACAGTATCTCCAAAAGACATATGATGGCTACTTCTGAATTGTCAGTCAGGTAGGCCTAAAATAAGACTGTAAAGACAGCATATATCAATAGCAGGAAATACATTAGATTCACCAATTTGTTCCTGTAGGCTTTAGATAAAATTGGGAATAGCACTATCACAAGGATTAAAAATATTGCCTAGTATATAATTAAGTAATAGTACTCTTAAAACAAAAATAAGAAGATTGTATTAGAATAGTTTGCGAACAATTATTGATAACAATGTGATTACGAAATAAGTGAACCATAAGAATACAATGCCTACTTTAGATTCATCTAAATTCTACTCTTTCAGAATTTAAATGAAGTTGCATTTGATCTCATTCTCAGGTATATTCAAAATCAAGTTAGGCTTAATTAAATCTAATTCCCCATTGTCCTCCTATTCATTCGTCATAAACACAGATTCATCTGTCAACACTGCTTCTGATGGTTAGACTGGCACTGACAGTCTAGATTTATTGTCTACTTCTTAAGGTGAATTTTGTGGCATTAAAAATTATACTGTTTGAGGGGCTTTTGGAGATATTTCTAGTCTATTTGATTGTTTCATATTATCCACATAAATTGAGTTTTACAGTTAGGATAAGAATTACCCCTTTTTCGATACTATCTACCTTTGACTTCTTTACTACCTTAGATCCTTTACGACAATCTTTGTACAATTCTGCCAAAGTAGAAATGCCTTAGGTACTTGATATCCTGGTGGCTTAGTCTTAAACACTTAATAAGTATCTATTATTCCTAATCCCTTGGCCTCTTTCTGTTTCTTTGAGTAATATTTAATTCCATGTCTGGCTTATTTAAAGGCTTATTCACTTAAAGTAATTGCTCCAGTATCTCCAGTAGAACCTACTCTACTTGTCTGATTCACTGGATCACCTATTAATGAAAATTATGGTTTATGATGTCCAATAACACCTGCAATTACTCTGCCTACATGGATTCCAATCTTCATTTCTATCTGATTGCCTTTTCCATATTTTCTTCCTTATACTTATTACATCATATCAAATGCCATATTGACCAATCTCATAGTTTTCTCGGTTCTAATTACATGAGCAGTCATATTCTATTCACAAGCCTTGATTCCTGTTGCTGCCATGTAAGTGTATCCAACTGTTTCTATCTTTTGAACACCATGTTGGATGCATAAATTATCATACAATCTAAATAGAGAATCCAACATCAAAACAACATTCTTACCTTCCTCTTTCATAATAGTATCAAAATCACAAATATAAGCGAATAAGATTGATACATCATCTTATGCTTATTGCATTGAATAAATTCCAGTTGATATTTATTGTCTGACAAATCTAGGAACAAGAATACTCAAAATGTCTTATGCAGTCATATTGTCTTATTCAATTGAATACTTGGCTAAATAATCATTTCTTCTATGCTTTATTGATTTATAATAAGTGAACAAAAATCTTATTGTAATGCTGATGACCAACAATATTTAAGTGCAAGCAGCATAAACAGAAATCCTGCTTTAGGTGTATGTTCCATTTGAAGTGCTTAAATCAGTAGATACAACAATAATTAATATCCTTACAATCAACTGTATCAAATAACAGATATTGTATAACATAATAGGTATGACTGTCATATTCATAGTATTAAATGTACTAAACAAGATTACCAATGTTGCAGATAATGTAATAGTTAAATCGTCTGATAACCAATCTATAGCAACTTTAAGTGCAAATATGATCAGAACAGTCAAATGTGAATAAGTATAGTACTGTTATTCCATTATTGATGTGCATGTCAACAGTAAAATTAAGAATACAATGCCGAAGATAATCAAATAATAGACTCCAGTGAATACTCTAAGATCATTGATGAAGAAATCAGTTAAGCAATAGGCTATGAAATAGATTAGTAAAATGCACAGGAAGAAACGTAAGTGACTGAGTGATTGAGACAATTTATGAGCAAGGAACTTTTATTCGAGGACCAATTCCTTCATTTCCAAAGTCAAGGGTTTGAGTTTCATTTCAGTTACTTTTGTGTCTCCAGGATTGAGCATTTCGGAGATGTAAGGAGACGTGGTAGAACAATCAATAAACACGTTTTGTATGATAGTAGAGACATTACTAAATTTAAATAGAATAGTTACACATGTTGATCTAGGCATTAATTTAATATATGCAAGTGAGAGGCATCTTCCCATTATGTACCATCCCAATTAATAAATGCAAATTATTAATAGACCGTTGGAAATATATTCAGTTTAATGAAATCATGAAGGAAGTAATTTATGAAGAAGCATCCAAATAAACAAAAGACTATTGCTACTATGCTATTAAATCTAGTGAATAATTGATAAGTCAATTCTTAGTAATCAAAATCACTAAAATTTCCTCTGTAATTCAGAAATACAAATCCAACCAGTAATCCAAATGTAAGTAAGGAAATAATGATGACAATGTGTACATTATGTTGGATCAGTCTAAATAACACCTTTAATGCTGATACTGTAATTACAACGTAAATGATGCTGGTTGCTACCATTTAGAAATCACTTTGATGACCATCATTAGTCCAAGCATAATTAACCATATATGTGCATGAATAGAAAGTGAAGGCAGCTGATATAAATGATTCCAAAAATGCTTCAATCAAATAATAAAATCCAAACCTTTTAGTTCTGATTTGGCCATCCACATATAAAGTAGGAATTGTTGTGTTAACCAAAGGATTAGTTTCCAAATCAGCTAATCCAATAACCAAAGCATTAGGAGTTGTGTATAAGAATATGAATAAAAATACAGTCATTGAATCATGTAAGGAAGTAGCAGTAAACTAACAAAACCAATTGAAAAAGAAGAGTGTCATACCCAAAAAGCCTGCACAATAAAATAGATATATTATCATAGAAGAGACACGTTCCGAGTGCAATTTGCACTTCTATAGCAATAATACTTTTATCTCTTTTAATGTATTAACACTAATGTCGCCAGCATTCACTTATGGATATATGTGGTTTAGTTTGCTATTGATTATTTCAATACTGATATGAGAGGCTTGCATCATAAGAGCATCATTATAACCATCTCCTACTCCTAGAATGGTTGGTTTATTTGGAAAGTAATCCTTGATGATTATACAGGCTAATTCTTTCTATTGTGGATTCATGTTAAATCCAATTACATTCTTACAAACACAGGACAAGAATCTAAAATGACTCATTAGATCTGGTGATTCACTTATTATTGATAAAGAGTTTCCATTTACAACCAACACAAATTATAACATCTATTAATAGGATGCTCCCTCAAATAATGTTACACTTGATTTAATCATACTTCTACTCATTGATTATTGTGCTTGTTTCTCTTATTGTTTAATTAATTGCTTCTCTTGTATTTTCTACAATTCACTCTATATCTATCCTATTGCAGTATTTATTTAAAGCCATATCTATTCCTTCTCTGTTGCTACAATCCTTAGATATTTAGAAGTCTCAGTCATTTCCAAAGCCTAAGCACAACTAATGGTCTATGCTTCTTAATCGCCACTCAATAACCAAATGTTGATATTGCACTCTTTTACTGTCTTAATAAAATCTAAAGCATCACTCTTTAATTCCTCTTTGAATCCTATCATTCCCATTAAGTTTAATTCCTTTTCATATTCCAAAGCCAATTCTTCCAATAAACTATCCTAATTAGTCAGAGAACTGTGCAACAAATTGAATTTTTGTTTATAATTCTCAGTTTCTTTATCACTCAACACTCTTGTTGCATATACTATCATTCTTATACCTCTGACTTTATAGTTTTGAATATAAGCATCTAACTCTTCTCTTTCCTTATGATTTAATTACAGCTTTAACTTGATTGCTTCATAATCTCCTTTACAAATCAACAATGATTTATTTTTAGAGCCTTCTCCACATAATTAATTCAGAGCCTCATGTTCTTGGCCCAATTCGAGATCCATAGTCGTTGGTACTTAGACTACTACAGAATTCAAATTTCTATTGTAGGTAAATAAATTTAATCCTAATACTTGATACCAAATTGAGTTTCCCCTCACTTTACATAAGTATATATCTGGACTATCGAATTTATTAAAGTTCTCCAATTAGTAACCACAAGAACGGGCAAATGTTAATGAAATCTCCTCATTCTTGGAAAATGATTCGTAAGTTATTGAATCAGCCCCAAAAACTGGTCTTGCTTCATGACATAACATCAAGCACTTCAAGAAGGCATCATAATACAATGTATTAATGTCTTTTGTCTGCAAGTACTCCTTCTAGGGTGAACTATTCCTTAGTTAATTGACTAATTGCATAAATTCATCGTTATTATTGCCTGGACTATTTTTATGTTTTGGTTGAGGTAGAAACATTCTTGTCTATGAATAATCTGGAATCTGTTGTTAATATTAAACATCCATATTGAGAAAGGTCTATCTTTTACTGATTGGCTAGGCAGTGATTTAATTAAAGATTGGATTATTGTTGGAAGTCTTAACACTTTTCAGCAATAATTTCCCACTTGGTTAAACTTCAGTTGTTTGATTGCTCTTCTTATCATACTCAAAGGGAATCAAATATTCATTGTTATCATTTATACTTGCATATTTTAACGGGTCTTCGATATCATCTTATTTTGCTGATTTTAGGTTTAATGTCAATTATAATTAATCATAATTGAGACTGAATGCTAATTATCCGAACAATAAGTTATCCAATTTATAATAAGATGTAGTTAAGGTGCCTGTCTTATCAATCAACATATAATCAACATGACCTAAATCACATAAATTATTAGATGAGTTGATTTTCACATATTTCACCAAATTCTCTTCGATTTGATTGATTTCAAATTTAAATACTGAGATGAAGTTCACAATATCGAATAATAAATACAAAGTAGCTGGGATTAATTAGGCATACAATATGGCTAATTAAAATACTTTCATCCCATTAGTTGTGTAGCTGTCTATTATTAAAGCGAAACTGTTTTCATCCGATCTAGCCAATAGCACAATTATTGATATTAATGTAAAAAATAATGATAAACAGGCCATGAGGAAGGAGTAGAAATTACACTGTTTTTCCTCAAAACTCTACTTTTATGCTCCATAATGACTACTCTGCATGGTTTTAGTATTGTGACCAACATATACTGCTAAACCAAATAACCAGGATGTCTATTTAATTTTAGTTCCTTTGGGAATGAAATTATCTATAGTTAATTCTTCATTTTTTGGATCTTTTTTCAGTTTCAATCGAGCATGAAACCTTTGTGTATTTCCATTAGGTGCTTCATATTCTAATTTGCCAGTTAACATCTTTCTGTATTCTGGGAATTAATTCTTCAATCTGGTTCTCAAGACAATCAATTAAGTTAGATAGGAGGACTTCTTTTTGGTTAGACTCGATTTGCCATCATAATATTAGGTATCTACCATACAGATAGCTTCTCGATCTCTGACTTATCCAGTATCCAAGAGTATGATATCAGCAGGTACAATATCTCCTTTGATGAGGTATAAAACGTCGCCAATTTGAATATCACTCCATTTGATGGTCTCAATTGAGCCATCTTTGGCGCCTCTTGAAGTTGTTTGCATGTTGATTTTATGATCATGACTCTGTCGGCGAATGTCAAGAACAAATTCAATGATAACGTAGAGGAGTACACTTAGGCCAATGGGGAAAATAGTGATCCAACGATAAAAGGGGGAGAGAGTGGGATCTATGAGCATGATCAATGAAATGGCAAGTAAATAGATGTTTCCGAATCTGACTAAACCTGTGAAAAGTGTTTTGGGTAGAAAGTTGAGGAACTAAAAATTATGGATGAGTATATTTACTGTATATTTACGTGTGTTGAAAATATTCTTATTCTAAGGAACACTGAGCAACTAAACATTTCCTTTATGTAATTCCATGGTTATCATTTAGGAGTCATCTGGATAACACAAGGAGAGACATCTTCTGAATCGGGATAACCATTTTTCAACAATTTGATGGTGGTTATAATTCATAATTGATTTTATTAATAAATTAGATTGAATATGAATGCTCATTCAAGAAGAAAGATAGCTCATTTGGAAGTTCCAGAATTCCAAGATAATCAAACAATGATTGCATATGCCAAATGCTAATATTGTTTGGGAGAATGTTTTGGTTGTTTGAGAACCTGGATTCCTTGTATTTTCTGTATGTGTGTTAATTATCCATACCAAGAAGTTGAATAAGGTTCATAATTCCCATTTATATTCTAGGCACTGAAGGATTGTTCAAAAGATTTGGAAGACATATCAAAGTAGTTAGACCAGGATTACATTATGTCAATCCTTGTACAGACACCTTAGAACAACTAGACTTGAGAATTACTGTTATCGATTTAGATAGATAAGTAATGTATAATACATATTCTTTAGTCTGTTATGACAAAAGATAATGTAACTATTTCCATAGATGCGTCTGTTTATTATAGAATCAAAACTTCTCGATTTGCTGTTTATAGAGTGGAGAACTATGATTAAGCAGTCCGTCAAATTACTTATGCTGTCCTCAAAAACACAGTGGGATCCTTTGTACTCTAAGATTTACTTGAAAAAAGATAAGAAGTAGCAGATTAGATAGAAGACTAAGTTGATGAATATGTAAAAGATTGGTATATAGAATTATAAATTTAGGGGTGTATTAATTGATAACATCTACATGAAGGACATCCAATTGTCTCCTGATCTCTAATAAGCACTAGGTTCAGCAGCCACAGAATAGAGGTTGGCCTAAGGTAAACTTATAAGTGCCAAAGCCGATGTTGAGTCAGCCAAACTGATGAGATAAGCATCTGAATTTTTAGATTCTAAAACTGCCATGCAAGTAAGATATCTAGAAACACTGTAACAATTGGCTGGCAGCAATGGAACTAAAGTATGTTTTGTACCAGATGAAAAAAACTAAGAGAAGTTAATGCATCAAATAACTTAAGGATTATTAGCATGAAGATGTAAACATTTAATAATATTACCATCATTAATTATACCCCTAATCTTATTCTTATGATTATCCATTACTCTTATTCGCACATATAATAATTTATGATTAATTCAATAAATAAAAGGATTTTCCAAAATTTAGGTTCAATTTCGTTTAGCAATCAAATTATTAAATAAAACAAATAATGAGAGTTGTTAGTGAAACTAAATACTATAAAGTATTAGCTAAACTCTACGAAAAATGTGCATCCTTATCAGCTCAATTAGACATTTACGAATTTTGATTCACCGAAAACTGAATAATTTCAATAATCAGAGAACAGCAATGAGAACACACAAAGAAGGGTTCAAAATAAAAAAAAATAGAAATATATCCCTCATCCAATAATAAAATTAGAAGAAGAATAGCAAAAACAATAGTGCAAATATTCGTCAAAAAATAAAAAGACTATTTCATAAAATAATGTGAAATCCACAAAAATTTAGAAGAAAATCAAAAAACCTAAAAATTATGACTTTAGTTCCTCCTCCTCTTCAACATCATCCTCATATAATTGAATTGTCATTTATTTATTTAGTAATTTTAAAATATTATATAACATCATAATTCATAATGCCTATACTCGTACATCTTAGAATGTCTCTTCATCTTACTACTTTGTATTAACCTCTTATTCGTTAGATTTTATTTTTAACTTCAGTACTCTTACTCATAATAGATATTTAATTAATTATTACGCGCTCATATAATCCATTTTCGCATCTCTATACATTAATTTTAATTAATCTTCCTCATGGTCTAATTCAACTCCACCTATAAATGTGCAATATACATAAATACATAATTATCAATGACCATTTATTTCGAACTTGATAATATAAGGCTCCCATTTTCACGTATTGATAATAAACTAAATTATTGATAATACAGATCTTTATAGTCATAATTAATTATTGACTCTAATACCCTGTAAATTATTAATTTGATATGCATATTAATGAAGTTGAATGTTATTTGTTGAGCAAAAGAGTTTGAACTTCAAAAGATTAATTAGTATTTCAATCATTAAGTATTTTCCCTTAATTAATCATATCATGTTTTTGATCATAATAGTCATTCTAAACATTAAAATACTTTCTTGATTGTAATATTTAGATTCAATTCACTTTTCATATATTTTGAGAAGGAAATGCATATTGTTCATTGGTATAGATATAATTCAGATTCTAAAATTTACCTTCTATGTTGGATGTCCTCAATCTAATGTTATAAGACAAATCGTTTTCTTTATCTATTTATTTATTGTTTATATTGTCAGTATAAAAAATGATATAGACGATAATATAAACTGAATAAATATAAATGAAAATTAAGAATAGAATAGAATAGAAATAATCCGTATATTCAAATACAATTACTATCTTTAAATATTTTATCAGTTTTCAATGGATTTTCAGGTCTTAACTAAATAATGATTTTGTATTATTATAAAGAATAAAACAATTCAAAATAATCTTGCTTTTTATCGAACTCACGATCAAAACAAATATTATAGATCAGATATTCAAGGTTCTCATAAAATACATTATTTTCATAATAATAAAAAGGAAATTTACACTATCCAATTGAGGACTAAAATATTAGAATTTAAACAATTACTGAATAGTTTTCGGAATTAAATAACTTCATATCATTATTAGAAATATCAGAATATTCAACTTCAATATTTTTATTTCTCTCAATTGTTTAAGAAATGCACTCCTTTTATTCTTAATTACTGCCTTATTTAAATATTATCTAGTCTTTATTTTATATCGACCCAAAAAAATTTTTTTGAATATTTTGAATAAAACCTGTTCTTCACCATATTTTCCTATGTATTTAGGATCAATACTGATCTTCCTTTTAAATGTAAAGCTACCAAACTCCATTTTGCACCACATTAATTGTAATATTTTACTATTTCTTGATCTTCGAAGTCTGTCCATGGGACAAAATTAAAAATTGATCTAATTTATTAAGATATCTTTCTCTAATCTGTTTCCCAGTTCTTCCTAGAAATGTCTGGCTAATTTGGTCCAATTTTTGCCTTCAAGGGCTACCATAGAAACTAACTTTGTATCCTCATCTTGAATCCATCTTTATTTACACTTGAATAAAATAACTAATTCACTTATTTTGGATTAATCCTTCTCCATCTTTAGGAACATTGATAAATATTCCTATGTTCTTAATAGAGTTTTCTCAATCTCTAATCTTCTTCTGGCTACCATATCTTGACAACTCTTTTAAATCCATTAAGGTTCTATTTTTTCTTGCTAATCTTCTTTTTCTAACCCTTCTTTAATTTCTCTTAAGATTTAGAACTTTATTTTATAACTCATTATATTACCGTTATTTAAATTGATCTTTTACAAGTTTTTAATTCAATTTTAGCTCCTCATCCCCTTGAAAATCAAATAGCTTCTCTTCGATATTGTATTCTCAGAATATACCCTTTTCTTATTCCTTCTCATCATTCAATTAGAAATAATTGTCAGTTGGTGATACTATTGATGATGGCTTTTTTGGATCTTTTAATATTCAATATTCACTACTTTATATCTAACCAGAACTTCCTATTCCAAGATCTAACTGCATTTTTTTCTATTCATTAATTTACTCTTGTTGGCTTTTATTTTGAGAATTTGCATCTTAATCATTTTTCTGAAGTTAGAACCACAAAAGCTTAATACTAAGTCTAGAAGCATAAATGGATGTTTTTAGTGGCTATAAAATATTTAATTAAATACCATATTATAACAAACCATTTTATAATAATATCGATGTATCTTTAATAAATTATCGTATCATTTTATCATAAAGTTTACAATCAAAATTAAATTAGATATTATTTATTCATATAAATTACATTAGATTTATTAAATTTAAATAGAGGTTAATAATCAACTTACTTCATCTTAAAAGCATTCGAATATTAGCTCACCTTGCTCATTCTCATATTCTCTAATTCTATCCTCAGTTTTCAATTCATTCAACTCCAAAGTTTCTGAATTATCCAATGAAGTATCCTTTGGATGGAACATGTGAGCACATAGATCAAGAACTGTTTTTTTATCTATTTCTGCAGCCTCATTTTCTAAATTAAATTGAATTTCTAATACCTGTATTAATTACACTGTAATATTCAACAAATTCACTAATTCTCTCTACAAATCTGCACTCTTCCATCTATTTAGCAAAGTTCTCTTTACTCAAATATGATAAACATATTAGAATGTGCATCATAACACTCACTTAGATTTATTCCTTGATAAATTTCAGCAACTACTCCATAATCTAAAATAATAAATCATTTATACCTAATGAGTGAATCTAGTTTGTTTTTCTAAATATTATAAAGTGTATGGAGTGTGAATTACATTTGCCAAAGTCGCAGAAGCAAAATCTAAACAAAATATATGGATTTTTGTGTTTATTGATTTCTATATTAGTGATATAATCCATTGAATCATCTCGTTGTGAACGTATGTAGGAATTACTGTTTCTTTGATACTGGCTTTTTATAAAATAGCTAAACAGAACCTTTGGGTGACAGACCCATTCTCCTGTTCCTTTAAGATTTTTATAATTTTTTCTATGATAATCATATTACCATTAAAAGTCAAATACTCAACTCCTCTTAAAGTGCTACTAATTACACTTATCAAACTAGTGATAGCATGTCTCAAACTTTGATTATTGATGTCCAATAGATGAACTACAAAGTCAAACTTCTCAGTAGCTTCAATGTTAAAAACATCGTTTCTAATCAATTCATAGACTAAGTTTTTTCTTAATTCTGGGGCTATTTGAAGTGCATTAACTCTTAAAGATAACAATACTTCTATCATGCCATCTACATTTTTATCTTAATAATTTTTAAAAAGTTTAGTTTTGTGTTCATGCATGACTTATTCTGTAATAAGTTCTGTTCCTTCTGGTTTTCCTTCATTTATAATGACTTTATGATATTTTCCCAATTAAATCTTATAATTCTCTAAGGTTTCACTAAGAGATTCATTTTTGGCGGTTTCTTTTAACGAATGTAACAACTACAAGAGATTAATGCTGACTGAAAAGATCTGTCTCCCTGCTTGTAAAATTTATTGATATTTTTTATTAAATAATTTCTATTCCTTCTCCAAATTAATTTCTCTTTTAGTTTTGATATTGTCAGTTTTGAATAATTGAAAGATTCTTGGCATATCATCATTTGATTATTTTTATTATTGCTATTTGTTTGACATCTAATATATGAATTTCAATTACTTTACTGGATACTTGTTTGCTTTTAATTTCTGCTTCGAAACATTCAAAGGTGTTAGAATATGCTGAATATCTCAGATATTCTTTGATATATTCATTTATCTCATTCGAATCGGGAACCTAGGTAAATAGTTAATTTGAATTTCCAGTTTTCATTATTTATATATTAATATCCAATATAATAATTATACACAAATCATGGTTAGCGTGTTGAATGAACATAATTTAAATATTTTGAATACTGTAATATTGATTTAATAATCCATTGACTAATAACTTGATTATCGAATGATAAGATAATAATTAAGGATAATGGATCAAGTAATTATACAAATGGAGATTCAAACATGAAAAGCATCAATTAGGAGTGTAGATTTGACATGTTATCATAAACTGGAACATTAAACTCAAGGGTTTCTGAATTGGATTTGATTTGGAGAGAGAAATTCTTTAAATACTCCTAATAATAATAAGGTTAGTTAATTGCATGATAATTAATTGATAGATAATTATGATTGAATATGTACGGATGTTAAGGAGCAGAATATTATCATTTGCAAAACAATACTGCAGAGCAAATGTTTTAGGAGTATGAAGTTTATAAAAAATTTCCATATTATAATATTATAGTAATTAAGTTATTAGCACTTCTTTGGATTCTAGTTTTAAATTATTTGAAATAAATCATAGACATACTTAATGGACAGCTAGGAATAGCAGAACAGAGAAGATGATTTAATAATTGAATCTTAAGAAGAAGACAATCAGAAAAAGAAGAAAGACAAGAAAGAAAAGAAACTAGTTAAGAAGCTTGAGCAGAAAAAGCCAATCGATGGTAAATAATAATTTGGAGATAAATCCATATGCCGATTATGTAAGGTGACTACAATGTCAACCCCAACTGTGATCTGCATCAGGTGCCACTTTAAGTACCATTAGGAATGCATACGAACTTAAAATAAAGAGCCATAATTTCAGGAGGGAGCCAAATGGCATTGTCTATCATGTATAGAAAGAATGGCCAAAAGAAAACTAAAAGAGTCTGAACCTTAGAAAAAGAAGAAAACCAATCAAATACTTGAATTTTTTTAGAAAACTCCTTAGACCCAAGAAGATAAAACTAAAAAACATTCAGAATTTCAGCAAAAATACCCAACATATGTATCTTAAGGAAGAGTAATTTTTCCAATATTCGATGAATATCTTACTGCCTATTAAGGATTATTTAATATAGAGATTAAAAAGAAGCCTACACTTTAGCTAGATCTCAATATCCCTTAAGATATGTTTGAAGATGTTCTTAAGATATGGGATAGCTACAATAACATGGATAAAATAGTTAGTGATATTTTGTATGCGGGAGAATAATAAGCTGAATGTATTTAATTATATAAATAATTTAGAACAAAGTTAAGTCAATAATATTGGCACCTTGATTCACTTCAAAGATAACCACACCCCATATAGTGAAAAAAGTAGATTAGAAATATATGAATTAATACAGACCAAACCAGAACAACTGATCTTATTTTTTAGTTACTTCTACTTGAAATAAATAATCGAGGATTTTGATCAAGAACAAATGCAAAAATAATAATATGTAATATTACCCTATAATTTCTTATAGAAAATTCCATACTGGCATCTTCTAGGATATATGTGGTTTACAAATAGAAACAGATATTACGAACTTTTGAGAGATGATATCAAACAGCTCCCAACCAACATTTCAAGATAAGGCATCTTGTAATTGTCCTTAGATTTAATGGATTTTACTGATTACACTGATCTCAAAAAGGTTTGCAGACTCATTATCTCATTATCTGAAGGATTGGCTGGTTTGAAAAAAACCCAATTTCTATATTAATTTCGAACAGAAAATCTATTGTCCAACAATCGAATCAAATAGTAATTAGGCATGCAAATCAAATAATAGAGAAGTTAATAAATTGATATAAAAAAAGAAATTATTGAAGCCGAAGGTAACATCTCAATTGCTAAAGTAAAAATTAACCATCTATATAGTCTTAATTACAATCAGAAGGTTTAACTAGAGTAGAAGCACAAAAGTTCACTCGCCAAATGGAAACCGCATAAAAATAGGCTCAAAAATTCAAATAGTAGTATCAAAAATTAGAAAAAGAAATTATGACACTCACCGAAAGATATAACGAATACGATAAAGTAAATAATTAATAAATCCCATAGGAATTAGCTATCACACAAATGCCAGCCTTATTACTGAACCCATCTATGTGTTTAGGTTAAGATGCCAAACATAGTTCTTACTATTTCTTTCTCTATGAGCCAGACAAGATTTTCGTTTGTATGAGACACTCAATCATTGATGATGATGGATCAGTTTAATGGGGATATTATGATTATAAAGAAATCCCTAATCTCCTAAATTCCTTATGCGCTAAAGGAGTTAGGGAAAACACATTGAAGAACAACATTATTGAATTACAAAGAGCTAAATTATTAATTGAATCTGAGTCAAATAACGAGTAAAATGAATCCATTCCATAAGATAATCTTAAAAATGGGAAAAAAACAGATTAAGAAATAGAATAAGAAATCAATTAGCAAAGTGAATAGCCAGAACGAGCAAATAGTCTATTGAACTTAGAAGTAGATTAATTAACCAATGAGTTTGTCGGAATTGAAACAAGTTTAACATAATACTTAAATCAGAAAAATTCAAGATGGTGTAGTACAGAATAGAGAAACAATTTTATTAAGAGTTTCTAAAATGTAATTCAAAAGAAAAACCCATCAGAATATGATGAAGATGATTTGAAGCCTTTGGCAAATGCCATTGAATATTTTGTAGATAACACAATGATGTAAGAAAAACTGGAACTAAGATTAGAAGAGGATGTTGATGAAAAATTTATAGAAAATGAAGATGATTCTTATTAATAACCCAACAGAAGAAGAAAAGTTGTTGAAGACGACTCCTCTCTTGATGAATAACCTCAAACAATTCTCTAATAATTGGAGCAAATGGAAAATAATAAAGTAAGAATCAGAAAATTACCTATGAAACTATTTGGTACTTATTATGAAACTTTAAGATTAAATTTGATTGGATAGTTAAAAAATGAATGCAATCTTCCAAAAATGAAGATTTGCTTAGAAGTTTTAGGATAGATTGTTAAGGATTATATTGATAGGAAAAAGATTTAAATTTAATAATTTATCTAACCTCCTTTTGAAAAGAAAAAACTTGAAGAATCCACAACTAAAAAGATTATTGAATAGTAAATTGATCAGCAATAGGATTCATAAATTAATCCACCTTAAAGTCTTAGAAAAAGAAATTTAAATAAACCATAATACATCGAAACCGAAACTAAATGGGATGATAAATGCAAAAAATGTAATAAAGGAGGCAAAGTGATTTGTTGTGATACCTGTCCAAAAGTATTCCATCCTAAATGTATAAATTTGAAGGAAGTACCATAAGGTAAATGGAATTGTCTAAATTGTTTGAAAAACTTTGAGAGGTAAATTAAAACAAGAGCAATTGTGAAAAAATTTGAGAATCAATGAAATCATTATTCATTGTTTATTAAAAATCTTATAGAATTATATATAATGCAATATTTTGTTTCTTTAATAATGGTAATGAACAACTTATGGAAATAAAATATTTTCATGTTAAAAGTCAATATTTCATTTTTAATTATCATAATTATTGTTTTACAAAGTTGCAAAATAAATATATTAACTACAAAATTTTTATTTTTCCTTAAAGTTAGTATTATAATCTAATCACTTTATACTTTACCCAACATCAATATCTACTATTATAAATATACATATGGAGTTATATAGCACTTTAGCGAGAATTAAGAATAATCACTTTTAATGTCGATGTCAAATAATTTCATCGATCATATTCAGGTTTTAATTTAGATTTCTTTTCAAAACTAAAAAAAGAAGGTTGTGAGGAAATTTCATATTTTCTTTAATTTCATTTAAGTGATGACTAATTAATTTTTTGGAATATTTTTCTTCTCTCTCCACTTAAATTCCTAAAGATTCTTATCATTATTATATTTGTACAATTTTTCTACTTATTCCCCCTTGAGAAATGAAAAGAAAATTTGTATTAGGAGACATTTATTAAAAATATTAACTATACATTAAGATAAAGTATTTTTTTACTGCTAAGATTTTAGCAAGATATATATAACTATTAATGGTCAAAATCTGATGTTTACACTGGCCTCAAAGCGTAAATGGGCATGATTTTGATATCAAAAATATACTATTTGCTAAAACTTATGGGGAGACGGATATGATTACGCAACCATAAGTGTTTTATTTCAATTTTTATTTGCATCATATTTTATGTTTTTTCATTTTTTCACATGTTATTTGTTGGCAATACTTATTCATCAAATAGTAGCCGATTGGAGGCTCATTGATTAAAGTTTTACTGATACTTAAATGGTAAATAATAATTGGAAGATTAAAGAAGGCTGCTCAGATTCTTCTGAAACTTCATTTAATTACCCAAGTTGTAGTGAAAATTCTCTAAAGTATGTAAGGCTGGATGAAGATAGACGATATTTATACAAGACATTCAATTATAGGAGTTTTTAAGCTAGAGTAGTGTTTGATGTTTTCTATGATGACGCTGATGATGAAGACGAATCATATTTAAAGGTTAGCTATGATAACAATAAAGACTCAGAGAGTGATTAGTAATTGTATAGAAGAGATTACGAAGAAGATGATCTAATTTAGAATAGTGCAAGAATATGCCGCAGTAGTTGGGACAAGTTTGAATTCTACACAATTGTAAGTACAATCGCCAGTTCTAATACTAACAAGTTTACAATTAAAATATGTCATCGTCCTCGAAGTGATAGTATGGAAGTCGGAATTAGAAATTTATTAATTTATATAAATAGTTGCCATCCCACTTGCTTGACTTGTGATGGTCCTACAGAGACAGACTGCATATCATGCTTTAATAGTTAGAGTCTATAAAGTGGGAAATGCATTTGCATTCCTGACTAATAATTTTCTGAAACTTACATAGGTTGTAGATAGGAATGCAGTAGAGATTTTTCGATAGCGAGATATGATAAAATATGTGTTAATGATAATCGAATAAAATCTAAATATACATTATTTGAAGATGACACTATTCCTCAATCAAGTCAAAGATATCATCCTCTAACATTTGAGGGTGATGAATTCAATCCAAAATATTCTGATTTAGTCTATGAGAATTGCAATGGGATTAGTTTTATAGGAAAGCTGTAATTTAATGAAGGAATGCAATATAAAATGAGTTTGGAAAATGCTGTCAAATTTGTTAGAATTCGAATTACATTTTATTTGTTTAACTTTTAGACAACTAGTAATATTAAGTTAATACACAATGGTCAAATACAATCTTCAATCACAAAAGATTCATCAAGTTACTAAGTTGAAAATTTATTAAAAATATTTGAGAAGAATGATAATTGTGCTAGTGGTTATACTTTGTTAAGGATAGAGACTATTTTTTAAATTACTAATCCTAGTCCAACTCTTTTGATTAAAGGATCACTTCAATAAATAAGTGAATCTTGGGGATTTAGAAATATTACAGTAGACACAGGATTTTGTTAAGAAAAATGTTTGGTATGCTCTGACTTCTCTACTTGTACATAGTGCGATTCAGCATATAAATTATATAAAAATAAATGTATTGAAACTTGTCCTATTCATTCAACAAATTGCATTGACTATGAAGATATCATTCCATGTAAATTATTTATAGTTTATATTTAGATTCTAGGTACTTAGCCAAAGGATTTTACAATTTAAATATGACCCTGGATGAAATCAATAAATTTTATGATTCTAGAACAGATCCTTCATTTAGTCAATCAACAAGATAAAACTTTTCTATTTTAAACAATAAGATTGTTTTGGGAGGTCTTTTAGTTTGGAATGATGGTTCTTATATCAAAACATGGTCTATTTAAAAACCACATTATGCAGCTACTATATATTTCAATTTAACATATGGAGACGCTTACACTGGATCTTTTTCTTATAAGATAGGTACTTCTTCAAGCAGCGCATGGTCAGCTTCTTTTAATAATCCTGGTGGAGGATTGAACTTAATTGGTCGTACCGGTTTAGAAAGCTCTCGTTACTTTAATGTAAGTTTACCAAACTTTTATACTAACAATCTTTATGTTGAATTCAAATGTGATGTTAGTACTGCAAATATAACAAAGGAATTTTGTGCAATATCTGAATACTTTATAGTCATTCATTATGTATTTAATATACTATTAATATGTTAGTGTCCTCCCTTTTGTTCTAGTTGTACAAGTTTAAATGTATGTTCAGATGCAGGATACACTGGTCCAAATTGCGGTAGTACTTAATATTTAGATTTTAATTCATCGACTGAAAGTTATAGTTGCAAATTGTGTAATTTACCAGGATGCAATACATGTACAAGTGCAGAATAATGCACTTAATGTGTTAGCAATAGATTTTATTTGAGTAATGGAATTTGTTTGTGCTATCCATTTACTTTTTTATAAGGAAATACATGTGTTTAATGCAATAAGTATTGTGAAAATTGTTATGGTGACACTTAAGACACTTGTCTAACTTGTGTAAGAGAATATAACAGAGGTATTCAAAGAAATTAATGTTTATGTTTGCCTGGATATTATGATGATGGAATAAATTTACCATGTCTTCCTATTTGCGGGGATTAGATAATAGTAGGAGAGGAAGATTGTGATGATGGCAATAATAACCCATTTGATGGTTGTCACAACTGTAAATTTGCTTGTAATTTTGCATGTGATATTTGTTTAAGTGGAAAATGCTACTAATGTAAAAGTGGATATGAGGCTCATAATAATGACTGTCGCTCTATGTGTGAAGGAAATACACTTGGATTGCTCTAATAATGCTTTGAGTAACAAAGAAACTGCATTAATTGTCATTATTAATGCTCTCCTAATTGTATTGATTGTTCCTTTGGAAGATGTATGTAGTGCGATGAGGAACGAGGATGGTACGCCTAAATTGACGGAACATGCAATTCTATTTGCGGGGATGGAATAGTAACCAGTTTAACAGAAATGTGCGATGATGGAAATACTAACCCTTCAGATGGGTGTAATTATTGTTAATATTCTTGCGATAAATTTTGTGAAACCTGCGTCAATGCCTTGTGCATATCTTGTTAAGGCGGCTATTAATTAATAGAGAACAATTGCATTCCATTATGCTAGGATGGACTTTTAGTATTTCCTGAATAATGTGAAGATGGAAATATAGCACCATATGATGGTTGTTTTAATTGCTAATTTTAATGCTCAATTCATTGCATAGATTGTTAATTTGGTTTCTGTTAATAATGTAATGAATCAAGAGGATGGTATTTGTAATATGATGGGTCCTGCAAAAGCATTTGTGGGGACAATATACTAGTTCTTGAAGAGGAAGAATGCGATGATAATAATCCTAATAGTCTTTGCAATTAATGCTAAATTACATGCGATATCAATTGTTTATAATGTAATAAGGGAGTTTGTATTTCTTGTGTTTAAGGATATAAATGGGATTCTTTAATTTAAGAATGTGTCAAACTGTGTGGAGATAGTGCAATATTTAACCAAGAAAAAGTTTGTGAGGATGGAAATAACCAATTAGATGACGGATGCTATTTATGTTAACTTAGTTGTTAAGATTCATGCACTTTGTGCTCTGCAAATGGATGCTTAGAATGTAATACAATAGGATGGAAATTAGATGAATTATAAAACAAATGTGAGACTAACTGTGGCGATGGAATTACTGTCCAATATTACGAAGAATGTGATGATTTAATAGATCAAAATTGTTATCATTGCAAATACAACTGCTAAGATTCTTGTTTAGTATGCCATAAGGGCGATTGTCTATAATGCAAAGAGGGATGGCAAATACATTTAGATAAGAGATGTTACTCCTTCACTGGCGATCCTTACGTTGTCGGGGATGAACAATGTGATGATAATAATTCTGTAATGTATGATGGCTGTTATCTCTCACAATACTAATGTTAGAAACAATGCAGAGATTGCAGATTTGGAATGTGTTTCAAATGTGAGGATGGGTATTAAAATCTAGATGGTAAATGTCTTGAAACCTTGAATGACGGAATTACTAAAGGAAATGAGTAATGTGATGACATGAATTTAATGCCAGAAGATGGTTGTTTTAATGGCTAATTTGATTGTCCTGAAGGTTGCGAACATTGTTACCAAGGATAGTGTTTACAATGTAATCTATAATCACATTAACTTAATACTATTAATAATTAATGCATATCATATTGTGGCGATGGGTATTTATCACATTTTGAACAATGTGATGATGCAAATAACATCCCATATGATGGATGTTACTAATGTCAATTTTAATGTAATTACTATTGTCAAACCTGCTATAATGGTGTATGTTCATAATGCTCAATGGGTTACTACTTAGATTTATCTAAAAATGCATGTTATAGTATCTGTGGAGACGGAATACTAGCACATGATGAGTAATGTGATAATGGAAATTTAGTTTCTGATGAACTCTGTGTGGATTGCAAATTATTGTGTTAATAATAATGTACAACATGCATAGAGGGCTAATGTCATGAATGCCTCTCATTAGGATGGCAATTAGATGTAATTAATAGAAATTGTTAACCTATTTGTGGAGATTTATTAGTTTTAGGAAATGAATAGTGCGATGATGGAAATGATGAAAATGATGATGGATGTATTGAATGCTTTTTTTAATGTTAATAGTAATGCACTTTATGTGAAAATGGGGAATGTAGAGAGTGTAGTATTGAAGGATGGCAACTTAGTATTAATAAATGTATAACTATATGTGGAGATTATTTGGTACTCGGCAAGGAGGAGTGCGACGATGGAAATCTCATTCCCCATGATGGATGCTATGAATGTAAATTTCAATGTTAAGAATAATGCTCTGATTGTGAAAAAGGAATTTGTAAGGCCTGTAATAAATCAGGTTGGCTCCTTAATTAAAATAACTTATGTTCTACTTATTGCGGAGATGGTATTGCAGTGGATCCATATGAATAGTGTGATGATGGTAATGATATACCATATGATGGTTGCTATTAATGTGAGTTTTAATGTGAACAACTCTGTACAATATGTGAATTCGGAATTTGCTATGAATGCAATTAATTAGGATGGATCATCAAGAATAATTAATGCACTCCTTATTGTGGGGATGGCCTAGTAGTTGGTAATGAACAATGTGATGACATGAATTCTAATCAAAATGATGGTTGTTTTGAATGTAGATTCATGTGTGATTAATATTGTGTAGATTGTTATGAAGGGATTTGCAAGGAGTGTCCTGAAGGAATGTATTTATTTGACCAAATTTGTTAATCTATATGTGGAGATGGATTTAATCTTCAAATAACAGAAAAATGTGACGATGGGAATAAAGAAAATGGTGATGGTTGTAACTCGTCATGCAAAATTGAAAAGGATTGGATATGTAATACTAATTAGTACTCATTCTCCATTTGCCATTTTGAAAAATAACCAGACTTTTCTATGATGGTGCTCACACCTTATCCTCATGAATATTGTGATATTCAAGTATCATTTACTTAACAAGTTAAGTACTCTCCCCATATTCAATAAAATTTAAGTGAGCATATTCAAGCAAGCATATTAAATCATGAAAACGATAAGTATAATATTTAGATGACTTAAGAGACTGAGATATCTCACGATTAAGTTACAGACTTAGTGCTTATATTTAGGGTTGAATTTCTATTTCCTATAGAATCACCTGTCTTTGAAATTTAATTTAACAATGATCCATTAATTTCAGAACTTAATTAAACTCTCACCTAAAGCCAAAAGAGTATTTAACTCTAAACCCCAATAGTTCTTTCTTCTGAAGAAGTGCTTATAGCTTAATAGGCTTCAAGTTTTAATGAAGCAATCATCATATCACTTGCAAGTTTATCATCAATTTGCTTATTGACAGGTTAATCTGAAATATTTTGGAACCTTATGGACTAATTATAATATTTATCATATATCAAATACATAAATATAGGATTTTCGCCTAATTTGGATATCTTTTTTGATGTATTTCAATTAATAACAGTCTCTCCATTGATGGCTGCTTTGGGATTCTAAACATTTTTTGATTCTTTGGATGGTAGTAGCAAGTATATCGTTGAAACAAGTAATAAATTTAAAAAGGATAGTATCAACGCGTATTTCCTTACTAATTTCCAAAGCTTTTTGTTTTGTTTAATTACAACATATTTAAGTTACTCAGCTGCACAGATAATATATGGATTGTTTAATAAAATTTTATGTAAAAAAATAATGGAGTGGAGATTTTCAATTGTCAAATTATTAATAAATACTCGAAGACAATTATAACAAAAAATCTCTGAATTTTATTACAATTCTCTTTTGAGATTAATGCTTTCGAACTCTTATGATATTAGTTTTGCATGTGCCATTTAGATGGCTTATCATCCTCATGAGAAGAATAATATTTTAAGAATAAATTACTACTTGTCATATCTATTTTACATAGGAATTATTGGAACTATCATATATTTTATTAATATTTCTAGTTCGTTCTCCAAACAGAATTCTATTAGAAATAAATCAAAATACTAAGCAATGTTTGATGGAATAAATGAAAATTATAATATCTGGACTTTCTAGTATAATTCGATTTAATTAATAAAAAAACTGATTTTTATTTCTCTAATTGTTTTTCTGTAAGATAATGGATTTATTCAAGCTATTGGGATATCATTTATTTAAACTTTATTTTTGATCCACACTATTCTAAATAAACCTTTAAGTAATAAATTTGAATATTTTAAAATCTTAATTACTGAATCATTAATAATTTTCAACTCAATCTCATTTTTATTTTATCTTTATTAAGTTGAATTAGGTTTAAAGACAGAAGATATAATCAATATTGGATGGTTTCACATATTTACTTTTTCATCGATATTAGCAATTACTTTCATCCTTGACCTTATTTAGTAAATAAGAAAATTAATTAAATTGATTGGATTTGGCGAAAAGAAACAAGAATAACAGCTAGAACCGATATTTTACTGATATTATTCGTTATTGATCTTTTTAATTTAATTAAAATTGCTATAATTGTCTTTATTTTCTTGAAAACATTGTACTAAGTTATTCCTTAAATTAATGAAATTCTTTAAAGCTAATAATTAGGAGATCTGAATAGAATAGGCTCTATTATATATGTCATATAATTTAGTAAAGCCTATAGTAGAATTGTCAATTTAAAATCCAAACGAACTAATATATTTAAATTTTTTATTTTTCAATTATCCAAGTCAAACTTCCCCATAACGTAAATTAAATTATTGTTTATTTTCTTATACTAAATCTTATGTTTTCTTTCTCATTTCGCTGAATTTTGTCATTAATTAAATACCCATATAAATTTATGGAGTCAATTTTTATACTTATCTATAAATATCACTATTATTGTAAGTCTCTAAACCGAATGAACTTATTATAAAGTTATAAATGGAGATCCTTTTCCACCCTATCTTGATCATACTGAGTTTTATTAAATTTCTTTCTATAGTATTGATCTGAATGTGATTAAAGTAAGTTTTATCTTTGCTTCTAAGTTGGTATTCTATCAACTAAGAAGGAATTTACTGATAATCAAATATAATATGTAAACTATCAATTTTATTGAGTAAATTAATATGATACAATTTTCACAAATATTCATAAATTAATTTTGTTATGTCAAAATTGCTGAGGTCTGCATTTAATGCTGATTTACTAATATTGTTAAATCAATAAAACTAAGCAATTGAAGATTATTCCTAAATTACTGAATTATTTATCCACTCTTCAGATGAAGAACATATATATTTAGCGTCTTTTAATTGGTTCATCATATAAAATAACACTAGATAAAATTTTTGCATTCTATTTGAAACCCAAAGCCATAGACAAATATTAATGTATATTAAGCTCTCAAATTCTTCCCTTAATATTCAAGTATCAATTTCGAAAAACAATTTCTTTGATTTCAATAATGTTATGCTGTTTGGAAATAAGATGAAATTCTTTTTGACTAAATAACAAACATGATTTTCTTCTTAATTGCTGCTTCCTTAATACAAAATAAGTTCTCAAAGATCGTAAACCAAGCTAATTGAAACCTAATTTCATGATCTTTGTTGACTAAACATATTTCAAATGATTTCGAGCTCATTTATTATATCTAAGTATTATGGTCTCATATTTGTGGATATTCCTCTCCAATAAGTTCAGCTGTAATTACATCAGATTATATGTATTAAGAAGCAACAAATACGTGTTCATTAATTATAAATAAGGAAATTTCGGATAAGCTCTCAAAACAACATCAAAGGAATATGTAAATTGGTGAATAATATATATTTAGGCATTTCAGATCGTTGAAGAACTTAAATTTCCTTAAATGGAGGACATCATTAATTAAAAGATATTTATATCAATGTAAAATGTGCATCTAAAAATCGTGATTAAGAAGTGGAAACAGAATCTATAATTCTTCAATATTTAATTAGTTTTTGGTGTTCACTTGATTACAAAAGGTAAAATTAGACTGCAACTTTGATATCGGAACAAGACTTTGAAAAAAATATTGTTGTTCTCCTCAACTATAAATCAAATTATCAAGAGTGTGTTTTTTATTAACATATATATTGATAATTTATTATAAAGATTGAATTATTAGATATATTTTAATAATCTTTCGAATAAGTTTCTTTTTATTTACTATTGGAGAGATGAGAATGTTATTTTAAGTATTTAGAATATTGATTTATGTTAACATCCGAAAATAGCTCAGTTGGTAGAGCGAGGGACTGTAGTGTTAATTCAGTTATCCCCAGGTCGGTGGTTCAAATCCGCCTTTTCGGAGTTTTTTGATTATTACAAAATTTTCTGAATTACTATTCGTGTGTAAATTTTTAATTTCTTTCTTACTTGTGTTCTTCATCTTATTAAAGAAGAATCTTTAATTATTTATTATTTTATTCTTTGATTTGATTGCTTATTGTTCATTATCATAATAATATTTCCCTTTTTCCAGAATCGATGAATCTCATTTTAATGAAATTAGTTAGCAACATGCTAAGAAATGGCATTATGATTTTTATCAAAATACTTAAATTCAAGCTGACAGACTTAACATAACAAAGTGTCTGTTCTTAGGAATTTAAAATTTGAAAGAATTTGGTTTGTTACTTGGATCATCATATTTTGAAATACATTAATTTAATTCTCATAAAATCTCTTTAAATTCTGGCAAATTACATTCAACATCTTTTGAGACTTGTATGACCATTGTTAAGTTCAAGAGTTTTTTCCATTTTTACATGCGGAATTTATCAAAAATAAAAATGGAAATTAGCATTTAAAATTATTTTTGGAAATTTTTTTTGTTTAAAGAATTATTATTCTGTGACATAGTCTTAAGAACAAAAATTTTGACACTATAATTTTTGTATATTTTTCCTTACATTTTCAAAATTATTACAGATTCCACCTAGCAAAAATAAAGGTGTCTAATTTAGTCTTACTCCTTGAACACTTTCAAAGACATTTTTACTTGATTCTAATGAAGTGTTTCCATTAATTTATTTAAGTTTTTTGTAGTTTAATTTCAAATGAATAATATAAGGTTTTTACAACCAAATTCTTTGATCAATGAATCAAGGGTCTCTAATTTTTTAAATTAATCTTTATTTTTTTGATATTTTATTCACCAATATTTTTTTCCTGTCTGATTTTTTTATTCTTGAATTTGAGCTGATTTATCCTTTGCTCCTCGAAAAATTCGCTTTACAGCTGACCTTTTCCCTTAAGTCAAATCAAGAGATTTAATCTTCCTAGAATATTAATTTCTATTTACATAATCTATTCCTAAGTGAGGCTTTATAGATCATATTTTCTGGTCATATTTCTTAAAGTAAGCGTGATTTGGCTATAAAGTAAAAAGTACATTGACAGCCCACTCTTTGTCAAATAAATGCTTAGAATCAAAACCTCAAGATATACCTTGAGATTAGGTGATTTTCTCTAGTTCTTCTGAGTTATCTAATTAAAGATGTATATCCTAATTTGATAGTTTAGTATTGAAACCATTTCTTTTCCAATCATTTTACGAAGTACTTAAACCAAAAGGTATTCTTCTTAATCCCTATCTTGACGAGGAAAACAATAAAATCAATTTTTGAAACTTAAAACATCAAGCAATACAAATTGACCCCGACTTAAAATCTTCTCTTTCCTTCTTAATATAAAATTAAAGTATTCTTTCTTAATTTTAAATCAAAAAATATGTTTATTTTGAAGTAAGTGATAGTGATGCTGCTATTTTTTTAATGCTGTCTAATGAAGAATTTATTACACATTAAAATTACAATTTATTTATAAAATTATATTAGGCTATTTAATGATTAATAACTTTTGAATATATGTGTAGATATATAATAAGATATCTTTCAGCATTTGACTGATTTTCTTCGAATTGGAATTAACAATAACTTCTTCAAATTTAAAGAGTTGCAACGCTGCCCATGTCAGGTTTGTTATTCTATATTCATTTTAATTTGTTGAACTAAACGTAAAGATCAAATTAAAATTATTGTTGGGGTTGTGGAAAATCTCGAATGGCTTGGGAGATAAGTTAATCAAAATTGAGGTCATTATTAAATAAATTGAAAATTTTAAAATGTATTAATGTTGTTCGAATGTTATAAATGATTATGTTATCTGCAACTGACAACAACGATTAAAGAATACAAAATGGATATATAATTAAGATATAGAAACCTTTTATTAGTTTTTCAAAAATAATTTTGTAAAAATTATGTTCAATATCTAGTTCCAAAGCATTGACAAATTTGCATAACTAAATGTTATGTTTACTGAAAATTGAAGAACTTTGAGTTTAGCAAATATATATGAAGTTAATAAAATAGTTTTAGTTTATTGATAACTATGTTTGAAGTTTATTAATTACAATTATGAGGTTTTCTAATAATTTTAGTTATATTTTTTGTATGATATTAATACCTTAACACAGTATGATACTTATATGAATGGCAGGGGACGGTCATCTTGCGTGTATAATTTAGAAAACCCATTTAATGTTGTTATTTTGAATATAACATAGTTCAATTAGAATACAATTTGAAAATACGAGTGAGAATAAATCAAATCTTGATAATTTTAATGTAATATTGAAATCAAATATATTCTATAAATGTTGTTATTTTATTCAATTTTCTTAGGGTGAAACAGTTAGAATTCATGCACATAATTTGGAATAGATTCCAAATTAACTGAGATAGTGAGGATATCAGTCTCTCATCAAATATAAGAAACAACATCCGACAAATTAAAAACGATAATAAAACGTGTTATTGCCCCCATTTTTCATAATGATCATAATTGGCATTTGATTGTCTTATCCTCAAATAATTATTATTTTGATTTAGTAGACATGATAGCTAATTTTGCAGTATTTTTATTCATACTTTTGAATCTATATAGATGAAATAGACAATTCAGCATTTAGAATAAAAATAATATGAAAATGCACCAATTTGAAAATCTATAAAGATTAGATGCAACCTACACCATCCAAGGACCATGATTTGAAAGAATTTTAAGCTTCATTATAATCTTTTTTAATGAAATTGAGAATATGAAAATTTATTACATACATCTCTAGATCAAAGTATCAATTACAAGTATAATCTCATATAAAGAAAATCTAATAGAATATACAAATGAAATGATTATTATAAATGACAAAAGGTTAATAGAATTAATTAAGATTTAGCTTAAATATGAATTTGATATCCTAATCCAACTTATCTCATTTTTAAGATAAATATACCATTCTAAGGGATGAGTTTTATGGTGAAGGGTGCTTTGGTGAAGTGCATTCTTGTCAAAAAATTGATAATACTGATCCCACAATTTATTGTGTTAAAATAATTCCTATAAATTTGGAAAATCAATAAATAGGAACAGTAGGTGAAACTGAGAATATTATTATCAAAACGATATCAGAGTTCCACAAAAATTGTCCTTAATAAAAAAATTTAGTTGAAATAATTGATATTTTTTATGAAGGGTATTTATTATACATTGTTATGGAACTTTGTGATGAAGATTTATAAAGTGAATTTGATAATTTGAATGAAAATAATGAATGGTATACAGAAGAATAAGTTTTCGACTTAATACAATAAATTACTACAGGCTACTAATATTTGTAGGAATTAAAAATAATACATTAAGATATTAAGCCAGAGAATATTCTTATTAAATATGAAAGTAGAGGTCAAGTAAGCGAGGGAAAAATATATAAAGTAATTACTAAAAATTCATTTTAAAGATTTCAGATTTTAGTATTGGAAGATTGATGAAAGTACTTTCTAAAAAGAATGATTTGATTAGAACAGGAACTCCAAATTACTCAGCCCCTCAAATATTTGAGAATGGCATTGTTTCAGAAAAAAGTGACATATATTCTCTTGGAGTTTTATTTCATTAAATATGTTACAAATCTTAATTTCCTTACAATTGTGATTCAATGTAAACAAGATTTTTAAGTTTGGAAAATCTTAGAAAAAATCCCCTGAGAGCAGCTCCACTAAATTACAATAAAGCAAATATGTTAAAAAACCTAATTGAGAGGATGATAGTATACAGTGAAGAAGATAGAATTTCGTTTTCTGAAATCATCCACCACCCAGTAATGAATACTAGAGGCATAGCAGAGGCTATGGAATTTAATTATGAGAGTACAAGCTTAATTAATGAGAGTAGATTATTTAAAAGTCAAGGTATTTTAAATAAGTCATAAAATTTTGAAAAAAAAAGAGTAGTATTAATTTCAAAAAGATTAATTAAGTTATAGAGATTATTGGAGTTATTTTATAATAGATTCAAAATTTGTAAATCTTTTATCAAAAATATCAATGATGATGGGACTGTTTCTTTGTTAAATTTGAATGTTTACATTATAGCAAGTTATCAATTGCAATATGCCCTAGCATTAATTTATATCAGACCATTTGAGTTCCATCCAATTATATCACAGGAGAATGATCAATTAATATTAATTGATAAATTACGTGATGTTTAAAATGGAATTAAAAATATTTCAGCAGATTAGTAAATTTATAAACACTTATAAAATCAGATTTTAGACAACTTTTCAAATTATGAAAAATTACAGAATAATATCTAAGCAGAATATCATAAATTTAGAAGGTAATTTCAATCATTCACTATTTTTCTTCATAAAAAATTTAAAAATAAAACTAACGCTGCAGAAATTTCATTTTTATCAGAAACATTTAATAAGAAAATCAATATTTTAGTTATATTTAACAATCTACAAAATTTTTAGAAAACCCATCAAAAATACTTATCGCCAGAATTATTATAACTATTAGATTAGATAATAAAGTTGGAAATTCTATACCCAGTAAGCATTTATAAAAGTGAGATTGATCTATAGTTCCTCTTCTCTATCAAAAGATAATCCACTGAAGTATGAATAGAAATATCATATTCTGATAATTTACACTAAATAAAATTATATATATATAAATGTCGTTAAAGATTGTTAATTTAATCATTTATTGTTCGTACTTTAGATTAAATATTATTTGTTTTTTAATCTTTTTCTTCGTTTTTAAAAAAATGGTTTCGACTTTTGTGCATTTCTTTATTGCTGCTTTGTAATTTTAGATTGCTTATTTTATTTTGCCAAGCCTTTCTATCAGCACTAAAATTTAATCAATATATATTAATAAAATCAATTTATTTAAATGAAGGAGTACCTTTATTATATAGTCCAAAAACTCAATATATTTATCTTTTTCATAATTTGTTTAGATTTAAAAAAATTAATCTTACATTAAGATATTTCGAAGTCATTTCAATTTTTTTGGATTAAAATTGATTTAATCTTTAATATATATCTAAATAATTCATCACTCTTTGGTGATTAAAATATTGTAAAATTATAATCATTTTTTTAACCCATTAATTCCTTAACCTGGTTCGTTTAATTCCATTACCAATATATAAATACTTATTCACATATAATGACAAACGTAAATATCATATAATTATACTATTCAAATTTAAGTATAAGATAGTTTTTTATTAATTTGGTTAATTCTTTGTTCTAGCAAAAAATGTGCCTATTCCCAGTATTTATTGTTTAGTATTTATGATTACTAAGAATAAGACCTTAATTAAATATCTAAGAATATTCAATTCAACTTTACAATAAATTTATAAGAGTTTTTCTATCTAAGAATAGCAATACTTTTCAAATTCTATCATCTCCTCATAATTTAATGAATTAAAGTCACATTTTATTTTATTTCAAAAAGTAAAAGTAAGACTGATAGATGATAATAACATTTTTTGCAAAATATGATAAATTGTTTTTTTGAGATTTTCAATATCATTCCAATATTATTAAACTTTAATAAAAGCATAAACTCAAACGTTTTTTGTAATTTTTTGAATTTCTAGATCTTATTTATTATATTACCATCAATTCTTCTGATTTATTTGTTTTTCTCATTCATCATTTTTATATTAAAGATCATTTCAAACTAACATTATCAGATCAAGTATCATATATTAGAAGATTTTCTGATCTTATTTATCTGATCTTTTTACTTGCCAGCATTTGATCATAACCTATCCGAGATAGCAATTAGGTTTTGAAACTTTATCAGATTGGAAAATACAACCCTAAAATTTAATCAAGTTTATAATATAATTATTAAGAAATTCATAAAATGAATGAATGGATTACAGATAATTCTCTAGGTTTAGGTAAATTGGATTTGAAAATAAATGCTCATAAAGACATAATAACATTTTAACATATATATTAAAAAAAAATACTTCTAGATTTTATAATGTAACAAATCTTCATCTCATCATCCTTTCTTTAATTTTTCAAATAGAAATTAAATGATGAATATCCTTCTAAATCATTTGAAAAATACTATCTTCCAGATAACTAAATCTTGCTTTATTATAAAGTCACCAATTAAATAGATGCTTATTCTGTTATTTTGATGTGTAATATAAAAATTAAATATACAACATTTAAGTTGTGACATTCGTATATATCAGATTCGATGCGTTTATACATTCGAAAATTTCTATTTTAAACAGTAATATAACATCTGATGGACCAAAAATGTATCCTTTATTTATTTATAAGAAGAACTAATTGATTTATTTAGTTAATACTTCTTATTATCACTTAAAATTTAGCCTTAAAGTATTATAAAAATAATTAATCTCTTCTTTCAAATTTATCATGATTTAGTAATATTATTAGAGAATGAGTCATGATATAGATAAATATGGGTTTATCATAGCAACATTTATTTCATCATAGACAGCAATGAAAACAGAATTTCACACCTGCTTCTCGATTAATTTAGAAATATCCCTTCGAAAAGGATCGCTGAAGGTTTAAAAAACCATACCTAAAATTTCTATTATAATAAATTTCTATTGAAGCATTCAATTAAAATTTCCTCATAATTATAATTCTAATTGTTTTTGATAAAGGAGCAGATTCAAGATGTAAGTAGGTTTTGATTGACTATAAGATATTTTTACTATTGATACTTTTGGATATGGAGCTGATCATTATCCAAAAGTCATGAATAATATTTCAAATTTAAAAGGAGGCTAATTTGTATCTTTAGACACTTAAATTATTTGAGAAATAATGAGTTATTTAATTTTATACAATCTTTAAGAATCACGTTGAGTGCATATCTTAATTATCAAAAGTAAAGATAAAAATTAATTTGCCATATTCATTTATAAGTCTTAGATACAATTTATGTAGTGAAAAATATTCAAAATAATTGACAGAAATAAATACTCTTAATATATAATATATAATTCAATTGGTTCTCATTATTTTATTAAATCTCTTGACTAACTTGGATATTAGATAGTTAATGGGTTCCATAGACATAATTTCTAACATTTAATTATTTTGCTTTTAGATAAATTTTCTATGTTTTTCAATTACTTTTTTTGATCTCTTGTTATTTATTAGCCTTTCTTTTTATTGTAGAAACTCCAAAAAAACTTTGTATCTGACTTCTTTAGTTTTATTTGTTTAAATTTACCAATTCAATAAATATTAGAAATTCTTAGAATATTTTGGGGATTCTAATTGTTGAATTATATATTCTACTTATGTATTAACCTGTAAATTATAATCAAAACACTCTGTATACAGTATTAATATATCTAATAAAAGATATATAAAATTATTATCCAATTCTTTTAATAGGACATTGAGCTTATTAATTAAAAGTTCGAATTTAGGGGAGAATTAATTTGAATTAATAAACAGGTACTAATTATTATCCACTATTTGTTCATTTTCAATTGAATATTTCCTCTTTTCTGTTGTTAAAAAAAAGTATTTTGGATTAATCAAGTCATTAGATTCCTCAACTTCATCATTTTATTATACAATTGGCTTTATCTTATTTCGCGGCCCTGTTAAAATTCTAAATTTGTAATTGCCTTGAATTGATAATAATTTCAAAAGCTTAACACAATCATGATCATTAAACAAATAACCATAATTTGCAATGCCACCTTACATTTCAATTAATTATTTCTTTGGCCTTCCAACTTTAATCTTACTCAACATAAAATATTATTATTCTGTAAAAATCTTTTTCTTTTTAAACCAAAAAAAAATGGGCAATAAAAAATATTCTCCTTAATTTACTAAAAATTCTTTTTTAAAAATTTCAAGAAAAAAACATTAGTATATTCAGAATATTGTTACAATAATAAAAATAAAAAACTCCGAAAAGGCGGATTTGAACCACCGACCTGGGGATAACTGAATTAACACTACAGTCCCTCGCTCTACCAACTGAGCTATTTTCGGATGTTAACATAAATCAATATTCTTAATACTTAAAATAACATTCTCATCTCTCTAATAGTAGATTAAAAGAAATTTATTCAGAAAATTATCAAAATTATAGAGCGACCATTATTAGTATTATTGATCCAATAATCTTAACATATTGATAGTTCAATCTTTAAAATAAATTATCAAAAATTAATACCATAAATAATTTAACATCTAAATGAGTCTGCTAATTGAAGCTGAGTTGCTAAATATGAATAAAATGATATTTTATTTATATAATAATAAATTCCTTCTGGTAACTATAAGTTAAAGTGAGTTATATTAATCAGTTTAGACAAATAATATTAGAAAGTTTATTAAATATAAACCAATAGGATTAAGATGCGAGAAAAAGGATACAGAATTCTAATAATTAATAATAAGTTCATTAGGTTTAAAGACAAACAATAACAGTGTTATTCTATCATTTCAAGAATTTTAACATTTTATACCTTGACTATTATTTCCTTTTAGAAAATATGCCTTTAAAAGATAATTAAAGAAATATAAAGTTAATAGATTGCATAGAATTTTACAACAGAGGACAATTTCAAAGTAGGATTAAGGCCCATTTGTTAAAAGAGAATATGTAAGAATGAGGATGATAATTAATTGTAAATAACACTTTAGTTATCACTTAAAATAATGGTTGAACTACTTTTCTAAAAATATAATATTTATATAATTCAAAAAGGAATAATAATTGTTATTTTTTTTATATTGATAATAAAAGTATTTAATAATTGAATATGAATTAAGAAAATGACGAGAGCTTGGATGTAGCAAAAGAAATGCTATTGGTTGGTCTAAATAATCCAGAATTGAACGATAACATAGATAAGGAATGGAATTCAAGAAGAAATTAACCCAGACCAAAGACGGCTTTACATGATAGAAGATAACAATAATTATAAGAGTTAAAAGAACATTTTACGTCTTCCAATCAGTTATAACAAAAACAAGTGAAAAAAGAAAGAACCAATCAATAAGTTCATTAAAGCTTTTAACCTTTACCATAAAATAAGGAATTAGGAGCCCAATTCGTGAATGCAATTGAAAAATTCAATGATAATTTAACTAGAGATTCAGGTGTCTCACTATGTTTTAATTTGATTGAGAAAAACAAAGACTTACAGTCGGTTTAAACAATGATTGAATGTTTATACAGCAGTTCAAAAAAAAATATTAATCCTAAAACAAATAGTTAAAATACACTAGCAATTGATATGGAATTGATAACTTTAGGTGAAATAATAAAGTAAAATGAAGAATCTTTAAACCCTTATTTAATTGATAAGATTTTTCAAATAATCAAAAAGCATATGAATGTAAGAATTGATTATATATAGAGTAATGCTGATACAACAATTTAAGCGATAAGCTATGTTCTAATATAATTATTATCTCAAATGAATGTGTCTAATATTTATTAAGAATTAAATGAATCTATATTTGATAAAGCAAGACAAGTTCAAGTGGGGACAATTTTACCTTTTTTGTGTTATTTTTTAAAGTAAAAGAATAAGATAGAGGAGTTTACTATTTTAGGATAATTAATTTTCGAAATTTTTAAAGTAAAATTATAAAATAGAATAGAAATTGATGATAGACAGTTTAGAGTTTTTGAAGTGCATAGAATTTTTACTATGTTTAAATTTGAATTTGAATCAAGAAATCATTATTTAAAGAACTCTAAAGTATTGTTAGGTGCCAATTAATAAGAATTCAAAATACTATTTAGTTGTTTGTTAAGCCTGTAAGATTATTGAGCATATGGGATCAAAAACAAGAATGATGTCAAATGAAGTAATAAAAGAGATGGAAAAATTAGTTAATGACAGAAGAGTGGATGTGTAGACGGCAGCTAAGAAAGCAATATCAGCTTGGAAGGAATAAGAAATCAAATTAATTGAATATTAATTTGACTAATTTTATAATAAAATTGGATTTTGTTAGACTCCATATACAGAGTATTAGAAAAGAGGGTTTTAAAGTTTAGTGAGGGCAAGTTCATTTGTGAGAAAGAATTCAAGATCTCCCAGTCTACCTAAGAAACTCCAGAATTAAGCAGTAAAACCTAAAATCAGGGAGAAAATAAATGAAATAAGGTCTAATTCACCAAAATCTCAATTATTAGAAGAAGACATGGAAGAAATGAGAAGAAACTAGGCTTCATAATTATTGAAATGGGAGAAAGGTGATGGTCAATAAGAGTAAAAGAACAAGGATGAAGATATTTTTGATGATTCTTTAGAAACTAATCCATTTTAAGTTATCCAACAATAATCTCATGGACAATAAAGCTAGATTATTGAATAAAAAGAAGAATTACAAGATAGCTTGATGCAAAGATAGTAAAATAAAGAAGATTCTTAATAATTGAGTAGGATGCCAAATATTCAATACATTGATAATGTTTAGACAATGAAAAAATCATTGCATTCATAAGATTAATATGAAGAAAAAGGAAATTCTGATAATGTCAAAGAAATAGTTCAAATCATTGATAAAGATTAATAACAAAATTTGAATACATAATAAACAGAGTTTGAAAAACAATCGTAAATTAAATATAATAATGATGAAAAAGGTTTCTCAAATGATTTTCCTGAAGAGAAAGTTAAATAATAGATAACAGAAATATAAGAGTAATATCATAAATAAACATCTTAAGAAGAATAAAAAAATTATGAATTGCATTATGAGAGGATTCAACAGTAGAGTTAAAAAGTTAGAAGTGGAAAAGTATAAAAATAGGAAGAGGATGAAATAGAATTTGAAGATTTAGAAAACAATTAAAATGTTGATAATGAGAATCTTAAAATTTTTGAAATAAAATAAATATCGAATTTTGATGCATCCATTTAAGAATTTCCAAAAGAATATATTTCCAAAAACAATAATATTAATTATGAATAGGAATTGATAGAAGATAAGAATATGAACTAAGAATTTTAACAGGATTAAGAAGTTATAGAGTAAAATATTTATGAAAGAAAATAGAATGAGATAAAAGTTAAATCTGGGTAAGTTATACAAGAAGAAAATCTAGAACTTGATGTGACAACAGAGGATATCTAAAAGCTTGACGCAACAAGAGATGACTTAGAATAAAAGGATATTAGAGAAGATTAAGCGATATTTTAATAAAAGGGTAATGAAGGGAAATTGTAATTAAATAGACAAGAAACAAAAAAGATCGAAGAAATACAAAATAAAAAGGGAGAATTAATAGAGAACTAAATTTCAGAATGCAATAATAAAAAATAAGGGTTAATTGAAAGAGAAGAATTTAAGGAAAGTTTGACAAACAAAAAGGCTCAAAAGAAAAGCTAGAAAAAAACAAGAGATAAAAGAAATAGATATTATTTTGAATAAGCATTAAATAAGGCAAAACAGAATGTGAACGAGGGGTATGAAATATTGTTTGAGAATTGTGATGATTTATAAAAGATACAGTATTTTAATGATTAAATAATAGATTTATGATGATGGTAGGTCCACAAATAAATAAATTAAATAATAAGATTATGAATAAGATTATTGAATTCATGAATGAAATGAAAGAAACAGAACTATTAAATGTTTTGGGAATAAATTTATATAAACAAATAAAGGAGTGTGAATACTTTGATGAAATCAACCATGAGGATATGAAGGAAGTGAAAAGCGTATTATATGAAATTAGTGGAAGCAATTCTGAAGGAATAGGAATGATGGCAGTAAATATCTATAATGAACTTTGAACTTAAAGAATAATATTCAATATTATTATTATTTTAAATAAATAATGGCTTTGTGGAAAATATTTTAGAAAGCAGGGCAACGATCTTCAATGCCTGCAGCATTCAAAGAGGGATTATTTGAGAAGCCAGGAGAATTCTAATATAAAGTGAAAAATATAGCAATAAGCTATGAAACAGCTTCTTGGATGCTCAGGGAAGGTATTGTAGAATAAAATCCAAATAAATGGGGATATGTGTTGAGTAAATCTCACAGAGACTTTAATGATTATTGGACTAGAAGTAAGAAATATCAAATTAATGTAGCTATGTTTACAAGATGTGGTTTATTTTTAACAGGATGTTGGCTTTTTAGTTGTTTATACACTAAACCAAGATTCGATTGGCAAGATTATCATGATCCTAAATTTGAATAGAAGACATATGGTGACTTAGAAGAAGGAGGAGATGAAGGAGGAGATGATGATTGAAAGAATCAAGATATAAAAATAAAATAAAAATATAATAAAATATATATATCTAGAATTTGTTATCAAAACAGTCATAGAAAGTTTAGAAATGTCTTTGTATTATAATGTCATGGAAAAAACATTTCTCAAAGAATTATTTGAAGGAATAGTTAATTAAGAAACAAGTTTGAATTTTATGTAAAACATCATTTCACTTAAAGAAATAAAAAAACCTAATTGATGATTCAAAATGGCCTATTGAAAAACAATTCAGTATGTATAAACACGTTTTTGATTTACAACTAAAATAAATTATTAATGAATAATTTGACTAGCTTGACATCTTTTAGTTTAATAATAAATGAAACATCTTAATGAATTTTGCAATTTGAATTGTCTAAATATTTAAAAATGACTATCTTTTAATAACCATGAATCAAGAGTAGAGGACAATATCGGAATTAATTTTTATATTGATTTTCGTTGATTTTTTCTTTAAATAGGAACAACAACAACAAGATTATAGCATCATATGTTTATCGATTGATAATTTTTAATCAAAATTACAAATTTTTGTATTTATATTTGCTCAGGGATCTATTATTATATTTAAAATAATATATTAATTTCAGTTTCAGATGGCTGACGAGAATTTAGATTAGATTATAGATATGCCTGAATAATCTGATATGATTAACGATGCAAGAACCCAAGTTTAATACGATTATTTAATATTAATAGGCAAAATATGCAGTCGAACATTTTAAAATAGAATCGTAGATCTCAAATTACATTAAAAAATTCTTTGATGAAAAATATGGTCCTAATTGGCATTGTGTTGTTGGTACAAATATGATTTATCAATATTTAAGGAAAACATTTTAACTCTTACGCATCTTACGAGAGTAAAAGATATATGTTCTTTTATGAAGGATAAATGGCAATTTTACTTTATAAAATGGGTTGAAGAATACAAAATACATATTATTATTATTAGATTATAAAATAATTATTAGTACTTGCTATGGCATAAAAAACCTAAACTTTAGATCTTGTCCATTCATTAATCTTATATCGTTTTGTGTTCAATAATTTACTCTTCAAGCATTTTTATCTGCAGTTAAGAATTAACTCAAAACATTCAAATCTAAAAAGTTATGATTTCTCTATGTTCAATTCTTTCCATTTATTCAAGAATATATGCTTCTCTTATTAAAAATTCACAATTTTCACAAGATGACCAATAATACAGAATAATTCATTATCCTAAGGATCAATGTATCCCCAACACTACATGATATTTTTATTTTATTAAATCTCCATTTCTGATTTTCACTCTTTCTCTGATGCCTATGCGTGATTTTAAAATATGAAAAATATTTTAATTATAAAATAAAGATGTCAATTACAAATCCTCAATTATTGAATCAGTCGCCATATAGCAGCATGGCTAAAAAATAAGGGAATGGAAATTAATCTCATTCTTCTTTGAAAGTATTTCCAATTGATTTTATTTCATAGAACGTATAAAATGTGGTTCCACAGATAAATGTGTAAATTAAAAATTAGATGCAATTAAATTTTAATTGTTAAACTTAAAGAGAATACAAGTATAGATAATCCGAGTTAGAGACTAAGAGAAAACAATAATCTCCCAATATTTAACGGTTTAGTTAAGCAAAAAATAATAATTTCGTTTCAGGTTATTATTCTAATGGAAATGCCTAATAAAAGAACATTAACTTAATTAAACAATAAATTTGTTATTAATAATAAAACTCTGTGTAAGATTTAAAGAAGGGTTTGTTAGAGGACAAAAAAAGTCAGAAGAAACAATCAAAAACAAAATCTTCTGAATAATTATTATCGAAATCGCATAAAATAACAACAGAACCAATTTAGAAAACATAAAACAATTAAAATTTGATAAACAAAATCAAAGAATAATCAAATTAGTAAAAGAATAGTAGTGTTAGTAACCCAATCGAATTTAACTTTAAAAAATTACTTCAAAAATACCATTTAACTCTGAATAAAGCTAAAAGTACTGAAAAATTGAAAAATCAGAATCATTAAGATTTTTTGAAAGAATCGTTTAGATAAAAAGAATAATAATAAGCAACGTTATAGCATTATATTAGTATTCTCCTTCTTGACTAAGAAAAAACTTTAGAAATTAAATATGACTGTTCAGAAAAGACTACAGATTAATTATTTTCATACTTAATTGAAACTTGTTAAGATAGTATATATATTATTAATAAAAAAAGATGAGAATATAATTGGATTTTCATCCATAGATAATAACATTGCAGTTGAATACTAATCTAAGTCTCAAAAGTAAAGACTTAATGATATTTGGATAAAGCAAACCTTAAAATTAAAACCACTATATCCCAGAGTAAACATCAAAATTTGTCATTGAAAAGCTTCCATTTTTTATTATGCATAGGAATTGGGGGATTTTCAAGAGTATATTTGGTTAGATCAAAAAGAAATGGCAGATTTATAGCCTTAAAATTGATATCAAAATAATTTATTATAGAGCATTAAAAGTAATAGATTGTTTAAAATGAAAGAGATGTTATGGTTTAATTAAATTTAAGTGATTAATAAATGCCTAAATAATTTATCTGCCAATTGGAATGTGCATTTGAAACTAAACATTGGGTTTGTTTTGGTATGGAGTATTGTCCTGGTGGAGAATTATTCAATTAATTAAGAAAAGTTTAGAGGATGAATTAAGATTAAGCAAAAATCTATTTTATAGAAGTTTGTATAGCTATAGGATTTTTGCATAGTTAAAATGTGTTGTATCGAGATGTAAAACCAGAAAACATCTTAATTGATGAGTATGGACACTTAAAAGTGGCAGATTTTGGACTAGCTAAACCAAATATGGGTTAATTTGATGAAGCCTATTCATTTTGTGGGTCACCAGAGTATATGGCTCCAGAAATGCTATAGTAATAAGGACATACATTTGCAGTTGATTATTATTGTTTAGGAGCTTTGCTTTATGAATTATTAACAGGTTTGCCTCCATTTTATTCAAAAAATACAGATGAAATATTCTAAAGCATTTTAAATGATAATGTGTAATTTCCTGTAAAGGTTTGTTCTCCTGAAGCCAAAGATTTATTAAGGAGGTTACTTAATAAAGATCCTTCTCAGAGAATGGGTAATCGAGAAGGTATTTAGGATATTTTAGGACATCAATTTTTTGATGATATCAACCTAATAGATATTTTAAAAAGGAAAATATAACCTCCATTTTTGCCCAATCTAATTAAATTCAATTTCGATCCAAAAGAATTCAAATAAGGAGAATAAAAATTTAATCAAGAATTGTAAAAATCACTACAAAGCGATTAAGAAACAAAATTTGAACCGATGTTTGAAAACTTCTATTTTATAGGTGATACTTTGAAAACAAAAAAACTAAAATTTGAAAAGTAAACCAATAGGCCTCAATCATTAATTGAAGCTCAATAAGATACTATAATGACTGATAGAATTGAAAAGAATTTAAATTCAAACAATTCCGCTAATTTGTCTCTAAAGAGGGGATTTTCAGCAAAGTAATTGTAAGTGGAGCATTCTTAAAAGATTGAGGAATTGAAAAAAAGAATTTAATAATAAAGTACTTAAGTAAAGTCTTATATTGATCCATTTGATAACTTAGCTGTAAATTAATTAATTTATTAAAACAAAGCCAAAACTTCAAGATTAAAAAACAATAAATGAATATTTAATTATTCTCTTATATCAAAATAATAAAGAAATATAGAAATTCATATAACATCTTATTATGCATAAGGAAAACACCTTTTGAGTTATTACTTTATTTAGTTTTTATTGATTGCATCTAATTGATCACAAGAATTCGCTATAAGAATTTTTTCACTATATGATGCATTAAGTTATTCCAATGTTGAACATCTTTGAAAATTCTATTTTGACAAGTATTTGTGTTATTGCTTTTTTATATCATTTTTGTATTATTAGCAGATCTACATATCATTGCTGAAAATTTGAAAATTTTTTATCATTATATTTTAATTAATTCGATTGAAGATTGCTTCAATTATGCATTCTGAATTGTGCAATTATTCAGATTTATCTTTGAATTTATCCTTGCCTTCTGTATATCCAACATTTTCTAATTCATGTTGAAACATAAGTTCAAATCTAATTTGATTATATTAAAAAAGTACCCTTGTTCATATGCCTCAATGAGTTCCTTACTAATATCTTAATAATTAATCTTGAGATTAATTATGAATTCAAATTTGCAGGTTCCTGGTGGCAATCTTTAGATAATTGGTATTTTATGGTTTACTAAGTATTTACTATAGATTACGGAATTCTCGTTGCATTTCTGGCAATTGCATTAATGAAAAAGAATTAGGATCGATTTATGCATTAACTATGATAGGATTCAGTCATTTACATATTCCTCTTAGGTTATTCAAGTGGATGTTTCCATGTATGATGGTAATAGTGGACGAATTGATGGTAGCCTCATAAACATTTGTGTTTTCTTGGTAATTTAAATCATGTTGTTTATCTCCCTAACAAAAATCTGGATAGGTTAATTATTATATTTACTTCCCATATAAACCAATAAATTAAATTAATGAATAATAAGAAGGTTTTAGAGCTCGTATCAAAAATATTGATCTTTAAAACCGAGCATTGCTAACATAAGCATTCCTGCATTAGAAATACTTTCCAAGGTGCAAGTGAAGCATTCATTAAGGCATTTATTGCAAAATTGTGTTTGAATGGATTGATGCTATTATTAAGCTTGAAGAAGGTGATGTAATCAGATAAGAAATTATTAAATGCATTCAAAATTCTACTAAATAAGTATAAATTCATTAATGTTAAGAACTAATTTCCAATTAGGATTGTTTATGGGATTGTAAACATTGTTACTCAAAGGGATTTAATGTTCATTAAGAACGATAAGATAGAAAGAGGATGGAATCAATGCTCTCTTGTCTGGATTCATTGCTGGAGGATTAAGCTTCATGACTCAAGAGGATAATGTTAAATACTTAGTCAGAGTGTACCTATTTGGCAGAGCAGTTGATTGCATCTATTAATCTTAAGTTGAAAAGTATTATTCCCCTTATATTTTTAATAGAGGACGATTCAAACACAGAAAAATTATACCCGTTGTAGTCTTTGCTCTTATGTCTACCTTGATTTCATTCGCTTTCTTCTTTGAACCAGAGATCTTGCCATTGGATACATATAAGATGTATTAGAACTTCTCAGGAGCTGAAATGAATGATTCATTATGGCACATGTGTAACGTGTAAGCTTGGAGAAATAAAATTAACGCAGCTAAATCCTCATGAAATATTATTGATAATTTCATATTTATTATTTATGAATGAATAGTTATATATTTTGTTAATCCAATTATATGGTTATAATAAGTTTTCAATGTTAATTAAAAGCTAGTGTTTTCATATGGTAATATTAACATTAGAATCCGTTTGATATGTTAATATTTACCTATCTTTAAGAGTATTCAAAATTTTATTTAATATTAAAATTTAGTTAGAGTTAAGAAAACATATATTATGTTAAATATAATCCTATAATGGCTCGAAATTCATATCATTTACATAGCCAAAAGATAATAAAAATCTACTATTAACTTTATAATTTTATATCCATAATGATATAGAAAATAGTTATTTATAGAATCTCGAAATTTATACTTTTTGAATGAATATAAATTTTTTTTCATATAAATAATAAAATTAAAAAAAAGCTCCGCGTCCGGGAATTGAACCCGGGCCTCAAACGTGACAGGCTTGAATACTAACCACTATACTAACGCGGATTCTTAATTAATTAAATTAAATTATAATAATAAATGAGTGTCAGAGTTAAACTGGATAATAAAGAAAGAGGTTATTACGCTTCTTTGTATTAAGCAGTGGATGCTACAGTATCTGAATAAATTATGCTATTAGAATACAGGCTAAATTGGAGGAGCTTAAGCAGTCACATTTTTTAAAAGGTCAGGATTATCAATAGATATTCTCAAGAAGATTTGGTTAATTAGTTCACCAAATAATTAAACTTTGAATAAGGAAGAATTCTATGTAGCTCTTAAGCTCATCAGCTTTGCGCAAAATAATATTGAGGTTTCGAATGATTCCATTTAAAGATGTATTCCAAGTCCATTACCATAATTCTAATCTGATACAGAAGAAATTTACAAACTAAGACCTGAATAAGAAAGGTTATATCAGAATTATATATAATAATTGGATCATTCAAATTCCACAGTAAATATATACACAATTATTAGGTCTCAACTTAAATGGCAATCAATTTATTCAAGAAAACTCCAATCACTTAATTCTAATTATAGAATATCATCAATCTAGTTGATCCAACCCTGTAAACAAAACCAAGAATAACAACCCATTCCTATATTGTTATCGCCCATCTAATATCTTTAGCCTCTTAGAGTGTACCAATACCATAAAAATTACCAAACTCCTTATAAGAATACTTAAATTAACAAATGGTGATATCGTAAAATCTTAACGTTAATAATCCACCTATTAATCCTTAACCTGCTGTTGTGCCTAAATCAAATGATTTAATAGACTTTGAAGCTAATTTTGATAAATCCAAGTCTCCAATTGATAAATGTATCTACTCTTAAAATATTAATTAGATAGTGCCTTCAATTACATGGAAATTCCAAATCCTGTTATTGAGTAACCTGTCTAATAATAGCCATAAGCCTAACTAGTGACATCTCAATCATTCAAAATACCAGCTAAATCAACTTAATAACCAATCTTAAAACAACAAAAGTCTTTTGATTTAATGTTGAATGAAAACGATTCACAACCATAATAAAGTATATAGTAAAATGTTCCATAATAATAGTAATAAACTGCTGTTTAAATATAGCCAATTACTTAATAATCTATAAAGACAGTAGATTTTTAAAAATAAGTTTTGCTTCAAGAACAAATGTTAATGTAACAGCAATAGTTAGAATAAAATTACAAGGAAGCCAATGATCTGCTAAATGAATTCAAGGAATCTCATGAAAAGATCCTGATTTCAAGTTAAAGTTAATTGGAATCACTACAGACTTCAAATGAATAATATAAGACCCTATTAAAAAAGATTTCAGATGAAAATTATTTATTTTAAGAAGAACTTAAATAAGTTGAACAGTAGAAAAAGAAACTGACAGAATCTTTAAGTAAATAAGCCATAGAAATCAATTAAAAATTAGGATTGAATATTTAATTAAAGCAAGAATACTCAAAATAGACTACTAATACAATTAATGCAGTTACAGATTACGCTAATTAAATAATTGGAGATTTAAGATCTAATTATGAAATTGAGTAAGAAAGAAAAAAAAGATAAGAATAAGAAATTGTTAAAGAACTTAAATTATAAAGAGATTAAATGAGTTCAATTTTTGAGGCTTTGACTTCTTTATCTAAAAATGTGAAATAATATCAAAAAGATTCCACTCCTTACTAGCCAATAGAGACGCATGAAATAAATGGAGCATTCTCATAAGTTTAATAATCATAAAAGAGTAAATCTAATTAAATATCATTGGATTAATAACAGGTTGTTGAAGTAATGGACAACAAAATAGATATAATTGATATATCAACAAAAAAATAGTAAGAATTTTACCAAGATTTAAATAAACAAGCTGATTTGAATAAGACAGAGTAAATTGATGTATTTTCTTTATATAATGATAAATAACAAAAAGATTTAATTAAATAGGTAGTCTAAACAGAATAGAATGACTAAAAATAATAAATTGATTAATTTGAATAGTAGTAATTTATATCATAAAAAGTTGAAGATTTTGGATTCACTGAAAACATTTAAGTTTAATTACCCCCATAATAATAAGTTGAAGTTAAATTAGATGATACTTTGGGATTTGATAATAAGGATGAAAATAATATAGGATTTACTAATACAAATACTGAAGATCTTCATGGAATTAAGTAATAGGAAGATTAATAAATCAATATTTAATTTGAAAATCAAGATGAAAAACATCAAGTATTTGATATTTAATTTGATGATGGATTTGGTGCTCATTTTGATAATAGAAACTCCATAGAATAAAATCCATCAATACATTTCGACTAAAATTTTGTGTTTGATTAAGGAATTAAACAAGCAGATGAAGTTTAAATTGATTTTGATGCTAATAAAGAGTTTGGGGGAAGTGATTGGGCTGGATTTGGTGATAATTTTGTTAAAGGATCTCCACAATAAAAAGAAGAGTTTTAAACATTTAAATGGTGAAAAAATACATATATAATATTATAAATAATTCATTGATATTGATAAATAATCATATTTAAAAATGATTCTTAAAATCATCATAATTGAATTCTTGTTATTTGTGATTAAGTGTATAGATATACTTTTCATAAAGTTCAGGGGTCATATAAAATTTAAGAAATTGATTGGTTAAGAATGTAGCTTCATCTTTGTCAATTTTATAATCCATGATATCTCCTCTTATCAATGCCACTTGTTTTTATGCTAGCAACTCCTCAAAGATAGTTAATATAAAATAAGGAGAGGAAAAGGACCCAGATTTTTTATATTCTTCTAAAAAAGTGAATAACTAGAATATGAATTATCCTTACTATACTATTAGTTTATGATTATCCAATCAATTAGAAATGTCCTCCTTTTCTTTTAATAGGCAATAAAAACAATGGAGATTCCTTCGTATTTCTCTTGAGTATTTCGTATTCATCCTTGCTTACAACATAAGCAACATTATTTTATTTTTCTTTGTGGTACTCCATCCACAACGAAATAACTTAATCTTTTGATTCCCTTTCAAACAAAGACATTTTAACAATTTCTCTCAATTTCCTAGGACATGGATAAGTAAATGCAAACTGATATTTATTTAAGAATATATTTAACATAATTTAATTTATTTTTAAATAATTAACAGCACTATGATCTAAAAATTGAAAATAGAATGTGTAAAGCAAGGATATTCAATTAGCAATGAAATGAAATTTGATATTATAGACTTTTATACCAAATCCTTACATCAAGAACACTATGCTCATAAAACAGATTATATCAGACACAACCTTGAGGAAAAATATGGTATATTATTAATCTAAAATAATAGGACGTTGCTTCTCAATAATAATGTATGAAGTTGGTGCTTTTGTGTCCCATTCATTTTTACATGCAGATGATTTCTTATTAGAATTAAGATCAGCTGAGCATCACATCCTCGCATACATGCTCCCACCATCATTTACTCCCCCTCCTTTAATACCTGAACCATAGGTTATACCATTTAGTAGAACAACAACTTAACAATAATACGTATCCAAATATTAGTAAATTTAATGCATTTAACATAGTCAGCCATATAATACTAGTTATTACAAATATTGATTCAATTTTTATTTATAATATATAACAAATTAATTTATCCAATTCTTGTAATTTATATTAGAAAAACAATAAAGAATAGAAAGATCACCCTATTTGAATTGCGTTGATATAAATAATTCAAAATTTTAGATGTAATGATAAATAGTTTATATATACATATATAGAAGATTTCTTAAATTTTAATATCTTTTACCTATGAACAATCCATATTTTTAAGCGTCCAAATGAAATAAGTAAGAATTCTTGATGAAGATTGAATTAGCTTAATTAAGAATATTGTAATTTATCAATTCGTTTGATTAATTTATTAAAATATAAATGGAGATCATGTGAATTAGACTGTAGGCTAAGAACTAAAAAAATTAGTGTCTGTAATGTCTTGACATGATCTTTTTTATATTTGACTTTATTGTGTTGTCTTATTTCTCTAGAAAACTTTAAAATTACTATAATGTTAATTATTGCTATTTTTAGTACTATGCACTGGTTTGTAAGGAAAGATAGTATCAGTGAGTATAAATCCTTGTTATGCTTTAGCTTTATAAAATTGATCTGTTGTTTAACATAAAGATTTAGATTTCGAAATAGATGTATGAGATTGGCGACTTAGACATTATTTGAGTATTTCCACTTTTTATTAAATTAAAGGATTAATAATTCTTAGTTATTGTTTGGTCATGGTTAGGAATGGCAGATTATTGTTTTGTAAATCTTCTTCTTGTTGTTAATTAAATACAATTGGTTCTTTTTATTAAACTTAAGGTAATTGATGTCTTCTAATTTATTCAAGTAGATCTTTAATGTCTTTTTGATGTTTACTAAAATAAGGAGTCTTACTCCTTAACATAAATTAAAATAATTACTTGGGTTTTGCAGGCTAAAATTATTCAAATTATTTTTCAACTCTGATAATCAAACATTTTTAGAAGTTTTCTCCAGCCATTTTGAGCATATTGAATTCTTCATTTTTACCAGTTGCTATATCAGATTTTGTATGTTAATCTGCAATTGACAAATTTTATTCAACCATTTATTATTTAGTCATTTTTGGTTATAAGGTGGACCTGAGAATAGGGGAGGATTGTTCTTAGACTGAGTTTTATGTTTTTTATTTGACTTCAATTTCATTGATATATCTTCTTTCAATATTTTTGACTTCCTCTTTTTTATTAAGATTAGTATTAGATATTTTAGTTTAAACAATTTCGTCTAATCTTTTTCGATATAAGGCTATGTTTTTTTGTTGAAGAGATTAGAGAGGTATAATAAATTCAGGAAAGGATTTTTTGACAATTGCATAATTATCTAATTACAAAACAAATACATTGCACTGGGTAATAGTTTTGACAGCGTAATCTCTTCTTTCGTTTTACAAATAAATATCAGTTTCGCCAACAAAACATCCACCTGTAAGATGAGCTATCTATATTTTGAATAAAATTTAATACTGTAATGAGTTCTTTCTGATTGGATTTCTCTTTTTTAGGAGACAAAATAATTTGATTCTATTCAGATTTAAGAAGTGGATTAAAATCAACAGTCTATTAAAGTTGAATTTCTCCATCTTTTAAGAGGAAGAATCCATCGACAACATCATTTTATTTCCAGATTGTATAATTGACTGGATATTTGTATTAAGTGAAATACATAATCAGTTTACTCATTTTGAATTTAGTCATAGTTGGAAACATTTTAAGAAAATAATCGATTTTTTCTTATTGTGTTTTAATCTACTTCTCAAAGATTTTCTTTAAATATTTAAGATACAAATTTATACTTTGAAATTGGCTTTATTAAGCGATAAAGCTTAGACATCAGTTACAGCAATAATGCTAGCTGCTCTAGGTTTATCAGTTGTCAAAGCCATGTCTCCAAAATAGAGACCAGAATGTACTTGTGACAATTACTAGAATTTACATATTCCATTAATAGTAAAATACATATCAAAATTACCAACATATAACAATAACAGTTCTGCTTCTATTTGCTTTACTGGTTTAGATTGTTTTTTGATAAGTTTTTCATAAAAGGACAATTTTTGATCTTATTCAATTTCATCGATTGTTTTAATTTGCAGTCTTTCAAGAATTTTTTCGATTTTTGGAAGCATAGCACTTTCTTCAGCTTCTATTTATTGTTGCTATCTACGAATGTATACACCTGCTCTCCCAGTGAGGATTATATAGAATTTGTCTCCTTGTTCACCTTGAAATAGTGGTAAATATAAACCTATATGAAATACTGCATTCTCTTTTTGAATCCTTTCATACTATAGATTTTAACAAATTAAACGAGTGAACTCAAACAATGTACTTGATTCTGGACACCAAGTTTTAAAGATCTCTATATTTTACATGATACTAGTAATGGAATCTACTTATATATCAGTTAGATTGAGATTATCTCTGTATACTTAGATGACAGGCTGATCATAACATAAAAACCAATACTGCAAACATCTATTCTTTCTAGTTGATTTGATCCTCAACATCTATTACAGCTTCCTTTGAGACTGTTTTTCTTCTATTCATTTATAGGTAAATATTTGATTATAATATATGTAATTATGATAATATTATAAATTCTTAATTTATTCAAATTTGCTGAAGTGTTCAAATCAATAAATCTTAATAATTTAATTGTCTTGTAATATTCAAGTCTATACCTGGATAATTATTTCCAACTTTCAATATATTGTTGTGAATTTTAATAATTTATTATTGTCTCAGTTGTAATTTGTTTGGTGAGAAACTCAATACTCTTCAAATTAATCAAGATTGAATTTCCTAATAACTTAATAAATTAAATTAGTGATATCATTTGATTTATTATCTTTTATCTCTTGATCAGAATATCTTAAATAAATTATGAATCTATTATATTCTAAATTATTAAATACTGCACTATATATATTACTATACAAATAAAATTTGATACATAGATTGCATTGATAGAAACAAATACAAATAACATTTAAATCATATTCATCCGCACACTTTGTAAAGACATGTTCCAACAAGTTACCCACAGTTTGGACACATATGATTCGCATCTTGACAATTTTCAGACACAAAAGGAATCCAGAAGCATACCCATACAAATAAAAGCAATATGAAACAACAACACCATGTTCCTGCTCCTGGTAGGAAGTTAATTCTTGTTGTCCCCAACTTTGAACAGTATGGACAAGTCATCAATATTGGAAATCTTGATTGATTACAAAGTAATGCAGTATTCCCTAATGAAGTATTCACTACTATTACTTCCTAAGGAGGGGGAGGTTAATCTATAATTTATTATAATTAAATTTACAAGGAGCAGTCTAAACAACAATATTTACTTGAGGATTAGAGGGTGGAGGAGGAGGAGGAGGATAGTATGGTTGAGGCTATGTTGTAATCATGGATTATGTATATACAACTAATTATATGCGTTGGAGCATTACCTTATTTAGTTTCAATTTAGACAGGCTATAATTGCAATTATCCATCAGTCATTTCCAAAGCACTATTAGTATCTTATTGCATTTTTAAATATATTATTGAATTCGAATTCGATATTTTATTAGTTAAATTTCAATTTTTAGATACTTTATTATTCTGCCATTTAATTAAAGGTCATTATGTATGTTATAATAAATAGATATATAATTAAAAAATCAAAGAGAATATATAAATATTCCTATCAATAATTATGTAAATAAATTAGTATACATTAAAAATCAGATTTAAGAAGAAAAGTAAGTTATATTAATTATCATTAGAAATTTAGTGCTTTGATATTTTAACAAAAGAATTCATCAAACTATTATTGAACAATATCAATTGTCTATCCATAATGATAAATTTATTATTGATAGTTTGGAATTATAATAAAATTGTGAGTAATTTTAAATATCTATTTTCTAATTATAATAATATCTATAATATATTTGTGTTTTTAGATTGTATTTAAACAATAACATGTAAATGTATTTCAAAACTAAGCTGGTTTAAGAAATGAAAACTTCTGATCTGTTGGATTAATTAAGTATCTAAGTACAGACTCTCCAGACTTAAAATTATAATTGGTTAAGAAATTGTGTCTATTTTAGAAGATCTTAAATATTTCCTTGATCTTATAACTACTATGACCAACATCATGATCGGGATCTTATGGACTGATTAATGAGAATCTGTCATCTTATGTGGACTTGTTTTCAATTCTTCCTCCTTGACCCATAACAATCTTCTTCCTTGATACATCAAACTTGATTCCATAGAATTCTAGGAACTTAATCATGTATTCTCCCAAAGTAACATTCTTGATTTGATCTTATTTATTATGTTAGAAGAAATCTTTACGATATTCTCTTAGAAAAGCTAGGATCATCTAGAATAATAAGAAGGAACCCACTCCTCCACTGTATGTTTCATTTAAATCTCTTTATCTTAGAACACACTTTAAGGTCATTAAAAGAAATTTCAATTCAGGATATATTTCAAAAGCCTTTTCTAATTCTTCAATTTGCTTTAATCCATCTAATTAATTGAATGACAAGTCGAAATGATATTAAGATTCCACTTCAATAAACTTAATGATTGGTACTTTAGCATTTGCTATTAAATTAACATTTTCAAATTTATTAGTTTGTTTCATCATTTTGGCAGCAACCTTTTTAAATAATTATTTTTGTGTGCAAGATGTTTCTATCATTACCATATCTATATCTGCATTAGGCAAATACATCCTTGTTTTGAAACTACCGAATGATTCAATTTAAGCTTCTGGGGCTATATCTTACAAGTATTTTTCAACTCTCATATAAGCAGTGACTCTTCTTTTATGTTCTTGATCAGATGGTGAGATATATTCAAAAAATTCAATTATTTCATTGTGCAATCTCAAAACTGGATGCTTGATCATCATTGTCTTCTTACTCATCCATGGAATAACATCTACATTTATTACACAATCATCTTCATTATCATTTTTTACTTTCTTAAAACTTAAATTAATGATATGTATATCTACATTTTTGGTTCATCTTCTTCCTCATTTATCATTATTACATCTTTGTTATTTTAATGTTTAGAATGATGAACATTTTTGCTCATGAGATAAAAATTATAATGAATTAATAATAATATTGGTATATTGAAACAAAGCATATACTATTAATCAGTATAAGCTTCCAAGTTAAACCATACGTCTCTTTATCATAATATTGATGACAATAACCATGTTTTAGAGTATTGCCTCAGAGATTATGATCCTAATCTAAATCCACTGACAATTATTTGTATAACTTAGAATCACACTAATTCTTTATGGGTTTATATAAATTATTAATATATTGTAATAATGTATTCCAATAATGATAATCCAGAAATATCTGAATAAAAGAAGCAATTTCTTAAAGTTTTCTTAAGAGTTTTGATATTCAGAATAAAGACTAAGAATTATAATAGAAAGAGAAACAATAAGACAAGGATAATTTAATAGGAATAAGTAGAAAGTGACTTCAAGTGGATAATATGTTAAATAATTATTTTTTAAAGATAGAGACAATCATCATAAAGTGATTGATACTTTAATTTTTCATAGGCTAAATTCTATTACGAACAAGCTAAATTTAAGATCAGTAAAGAAAGCTGAATTTTAATGTTTGGATTTGGTATTTTTGCTAAGTCTATATAAAGTAATAGAGATGGGTATTTAGATATTCAAATATTTTAGGGATATTGATTAAGTTCAAACCGATATATACAACTATTTTTGATAGACTAGAGGATTTGGCGATAAATTTAATGTGAATTGATATAATATAGTCCTGGATGCAACTTCTCTGAAAAGTTAAGATAAACAATATAATTGTTGCATTTTATAAAGTTACTTAAAATAAATTATCAGGCGGTGATGGTGCTGAAATGTTGGACGGTCAAAAGAAAGGATCAAAGTAATGAAGTTGCAAATAATTGTAAATCACTAACTCACAAAAAAAAAATAATTTATTTTGTTAACTCCAAAGAATATAATGGAGTAAGTAATTAAGACAAAATTATTTATCTAATTCAGCTGGGTTAATAACTATTATTAGAATTTGATTATAAGATAAGCCTTTAGATTATGTATTCAAAAATGATGAATTTCAATGTAATTTATAAGTATTTATTTTGGAATAATACACTGAATTATATGAATATTTCATATTTAAAAGAAATAATTAATCAGACTAAGATGGTGAATAATCATAAGATAAATTATCAATTTAATTATCTTAAAAAAAGATGAAATTAACTTATGGGTTTCATTTGTAATTATAAGATAATTATATTATTAAAACCATTAATTAACATAAATCTAATGAAATTAAGTTGGTTAATTAGGATAACAGAATATAATCCCATTGCTATCTATATAAGATCTTATGATTCAATAAATTTACAAATAATCAATTAATAATATATTACAGTAATATTAATTTAAACGAATAATAAATGATGATATAAATGATATTTTAATTCAAATTTTATATACCTCCTGGATTTAGTTTCCATAAAAGAAGTCGGAAGAAGCTCAACCCTAAAAAAACCAAGTAGAAATACAAACAATCATAAAGACTCAAACCTTTATATGAAGTCAAACAGTTAGCCAAATTTAAACATCAACCAAGAGATGCAAATTATTCTTTATATAATGAATCATAATAACAACCAGTATAATAAAACCCAGTAAAAAGCCATCATCTCTGCTTGATATATAGTAGAAATTATTGTTCCCAAGAATAGCTTTTAAAAAATAGAATTTCTCAACATTGATTTAATAAATAGTGTTTCCTCTCCTAAGAAACTTAATGAATGAATCTCTAAATTACTATAAAAAGATATAAAGAGCATTATTAATGCCTTAAAAAAATGAAAACATTACATCTCAGAAAGATCATCGCTCCATGAGGTCATAGGGGATAAATTTCCTACAAGGTTGACCAAAATTAAATTTATTTATAGTTTGAATTGTGATTTTTATATTTTATGCTAAAAAATATGCTCTAACTTTTTGACAAGTAGGGCACTTTCATACTTTGATGGAATCAATAATTTCATATTTTCTTTTGTGGCCATTTTTCTGTAAATTGATATTTAATCAAATCCTCATAATCTATAATTTCAAATTCCTATGATATTTCTTAATCAAGATTTTCATCACTTATTTCATCATCCGATGACTAATAATAAGTCATACTAAAATCTTGATAGCATTGCTATCATAATCATAAGATTAATATTACTGCTTTCTATACATTTTATAAAGTTTAATTTACATTATTTATAAAACCTATAAAATCTTCGTTATTTTCATCGAATACATTTTCAAATATAACTCTATTAACTTTTTATCCATTTTAATGATTTTTATAATGTTTTTGAACTTAGATAAAGATTAAGCAGAGTTTAAAAAAATCGTCTATCTACTTGTTACTTTTAATGTCTGAATAATTCAAATTCTTAAATGAGAGTTTATGAGAACTATTAGAAATTCTATATTTCTCATAACAGAAATTCATAAATTTAAAGAATACCTCTGTTGGGTGTTTATTTTAAACAAATATTTCTATTGAATTGCTAATTGAATCTGCATATATATTATTCTTTTCCATTTACTCAATTAATTATTGATAGGCAGTCAAATAATTTACAGGTATAGGAACGGCCAGGTATAAATCAAAAATATATTTGATAGCTTCATTAGTAATCATTAAGTCGTCAGCCTCTTTGATTATTATATATAAATATGAATTATTTAATTGACGTCTGACATCTCATCTTCAATTTTAAGTGGAGTCTAAATATGTCATGGAGTGCAGAGTCAGGAGATTCAGATTCTGAGCTGGAGGAAGAAATGGAAGCAAAAGCATTGTAATTATAAGCTGAAGAAGATGCTGATGTTTTGGATTTGGCAAGAATTTAAAGGGATTCCCAAGGAAATAACTTTGATCAGAAGGAAAATTAAAATATTAAAGAAGATTGTAAGAAAAGGAACTGAAATTAAAATATATTTGATTATAAGAGTTGAATTAATGTAGTCTTATTATTTGAAAGAGTTAATTGAGGTGAGTGAGAATTACTAGAAGTATGCATAATTGATATAGATGAATATTCATTAGAAGTTAAAGGAATAATAATAGAAAAGATATAGATGAAAGATGATTTGAAAAATTAAGATTTTATTGGAAGATGTAGATAGAACTCACTATAAAATGAGACTAAGAATAGGATTCTGAGGAATCAAGAATATCAATAAACTCTGGAGATATGTTAGAGGCTATGTAAGATGTAGAAAAGCATTTAGAAGAAGGAGGAATGGATGAGTTTTATGAAGAGAATTTAAAGAGAATTAAGGATAAGAAGAAATAGAAGAGAGAATAGAAAAAGGTTGGGAGACTTGAGATTTTAAAAGTTAAAAAGTTATAGAAATTACACGAGGTAGGAGAGGATGATCCAAGGAAGATTACCTATGTTAAGTTAAAGGTAATGATAATTCTAGAGAGACATAGAATCTTACTTTAATGAGGAGGAGAAGAGATAACAGAATTAATAATTCAAGAGTAAAAAAAAGTTGAAGTACGAAAAAGCACTCTACAAATTGAAGAGTCAAAACAAATACATAAAGAAGTAAATTGTGACATTTTTTTAAGTCCTGTTACTTCTCATAGGAGAGGGAGCAATCAAGACTGGTATTATCAAAGGTGTAAAATTGTAGTGATTAATTTTGTGCATAGGAGAGTAACTAACTATTACAATTATAAAATGTTTTGATGAATAAATGTGTTTTTCCCATTCTTATTCAAGACTTTGAGTCTGAATTAGCTCTCTTTGATGATTAAGAATCTGAGGGTGATCTTTTTCTACTAATACTTCTCTTCTTTGGCTTGTCTTGTCTCTTTGGACTTCTGCTGTGTCTGTGTTTATTTCTTGAGTATCTATTTCTTCTTCTTGATCTTGAGGAAGATTAGGAAGAATATGAACGAGAATCAGATCTCCTTCTGTGACGTCTAGAATATATTTACATAAATAACCTACCTAGATCTGGAATTTGAATATCTTCTACTTCTTCGAGGTGATCTGCCATTTGGACAATCTCTAGCCCTGTTAAGAATTAATTAACATTTATACCAATGTCCGCCTTTATTGCATTTGAAACACAAATCACTATCAGAAGGTCCAGTTTTTCGACTTTTTCGATTATCCACAATATCAACCTTGAGTTTCTGACCTTTATAAGTCATTCCATTGGTCTCTTTTAGTGCTTCTTAAGCTTCATTCTCGCTATTGAAAGTCTGATAAGGTGGATATATTACAATGAAAGAGTACGAGCCTTTGTAAGCGACTTCTTTGACAGAGCTATATTTTCTGAAGATTTCCTTCACATCTCTTTCATCAGTCACTTTGCTGCGACTGTATCCAGCGACGAAGAGTTGATTAGGGACAATCTCACCCATTAATTAAATTTGTTAATATCAATATCAATGAGTGTAGTTGTAAAGAATACAAAATAGTTAATAATAAATAATATTGAGTGTGCTTACAATTACAATTTTTGAATCTTAAAGACCTTTTTCTATTACTTTTTTTACTCCAATAGGTAACACGAATATACCAACTTCAACTCAACAAATTTCTGAATAATTAAACAAATTTAATCTTAAAAATATTTTACCTGAACACTATCCTTTATCTCTAGGATTAATAAACAAATAATTAATATCTGAAAAATAGAAAGGTAAGTTGATTATACTAATTAATTAATAGAATATTAAGTATAAATATGAATCAATATTCGCTTTACTCAGTTTTAACTCTATTATTTATTGGAGGTAATAAGAAATTACCTGATTTTTTATTAGTATGATTATTGTTATGGTTATTAATATGCAAATGATTTGGAGATAATTATGGTAATTTACAATTGCTAGCAGATTTTGTTGGTAGTCTAGGGGTTTTAATTTACTAAATTGAAGAGGATTTTTGGTTTCTTATAATTGATGAATAGAGGGCAACCATCATTATCTAATTCTACATGTAAGGATCTTGCTATTTAATATTTCTTCGCAAGAAGGTCTCTATTTTGGGATCACTAGATAATAAATTGGTTTAATATTTTTGTTAATGCCTTATTTTAAATATAGCTCTTCTTAAATCTTATATCCAGTCGAAATCGCGCATTCTAAATTTCTATTATTTCATAGCCCATTGAAATTCATATCCATATAAATAATGGCTTATTTGGGTGATTCTACCAATTTAATATGAACCTTAATTTACAATCTATATAATATGCATCCTAAACTAAAGATATCACATTTCTCGTTGTAGGTTAAGGTTTGGTTATTTTCACAAAGAATAACTTCTGGAGCCATAAAACCTGGAGAACCACAGTATCTTCCAACATCCATATCAACCTTTATTTCTGAGCTTACTCCAAAATCACTGACTACTATATTAGGATCTGCTTGAGCAATTAGTGAGAATTGTTTCAACGGCATGGGTCTCTTGAGAAGTATATTACTTGGCTTTAGATCTCGATGCATATATCCTCGAGAATGCATGTATTTTATTGCTTCAACAATTTATCGGAAAATAACTTTGACTGTAAGAAATGGCAAAGGCTCTTCCAATTTGCATAATCCCTATTCTAAAGTTCCTCCTCTAGCCCAATCCATTGCTATATAACATTATGCGCGATTTTCAAAATGATCGTAACACTTTAATAAGCTGGGATGATCTAAAGATTTCATGACTTTGATTTCATTATCAATTGATTCCTAAGATTAAATTTAAATCGATTACTCTCCATTTGTCTGGGTCTTTCTACATAAGCATTTTCTTAAGAAATGCTTTAATTGCTAATTTATTTCCATCTGTTTTCCTTTTAGCTATGTAGACGGATGCGAAACTTCCACTTCCTATCAACTTCTCAAGTTCATAGTATGTCTAATAGTCTAGTTAGGGAATTTGAGATTTTAATTTTTATTCCCAAGGACTGGACTTATCAAGAAATAAATATTCTTTAAATAAACAATCATCCTTTTCCAACCTCAAAATTATGGAAGTGGATTCATGTTTGATTTAATATCTTAAAACACTGTTAAGTTTCGTCATTTTGAATGATTTTTACGACTAGAGATATGTATCCAGAACTACCTTCTTGAACAATAGATTTTCATAACACAAAATTTCAATATATTTATTATTTTTGGATAGAAATTTGGATTATAATTGAAATCGTAGGTTTATACTCAGATCTATTTATGCTGGTTCAAATATTTTATTTTGCATTTTTAATTAATTTATCACTTTATAAATAATTAAATAATAGTATAAATAACAAATTTTAAAAGTTTCTTATCGTAATTATATGCTCTATATTAATTGTTTAAATTACCCTTCTTTTTCAATCTTTGCCATAGGTTAATTTGTAATATCAGCTTCTAAAATCATTTTTAATCCTATATTATTATATTCTTTCTCCTAAATAACTGATAAATAGGATACCCTATTCCCAAAAAGAAAATTTATAATTAAAAAAGTCGACTTAAGTAAATTTCTCTCTAAACAATAATTTACATAATTATATTTAGTAAAGGAAATCTCACTTATTCTAAGCTCCTTGAATGTATATGCTGATTATAGGTATCAAATATAAATTCGAATATAACTTGGTTAATCTTATTATAGAGTTTTGCCTTATTATTTATACTTACAATAGAAGGCTGTTTATTTTTATAATATTTAAGTATTTGTAATAGGGATTTAATTAAAACTGAAAAACAAAAAGCCAATTATTCAATCTATTAATTTAATTCCTTATATATACATATATCTACTAGAATCTAAATTTATAATTTCTTCAAAATCAAACCCTCTATTTCAACTAATTCATATGTTATTAATAAATAAACAACCACAATAGAGTTAATAAAGCCATCATTAAAATCACTAAATCAATATTCAATTATCTTCATCAAATTCAAGACTCTATTGAAAACATGTCTTATGCAATTGAATAGTAATAATAACTTTCTGATTATCAAGTATTTTTAAGTTAAAATCTTATTATCTTTTCATATCTGATTAAATTCATTTATTTACGGTATTCCAATCCTCCCATCTATAAAAATAATGTCAAACATTCAAATTGAGATAAACATTTCAGTTCTTCAATCACATCATCTCTCCCTTCTATTTCTTACATTTCTGCGTTATTTCATAAATTGACTTTGCTGCCTTAAGAACCAATTATACCCTTCATTTTATTAAAATTTAATATTTTTCATTTCTCTAATTCTCAATACTCAACTCTACAATGTCTTAGAAAGTACATGCTATAGATTCCCTTAGAACGAGATCTCTTATACCTCCTGAATATGATTAAATAGAAGAAGCACAACATAATTAAGAAAATTTGGTCATCTCAAGTTAAAGAAGTTAGAACCTAAAAAGCATACTGAAAAAATAAGGTAAAAACAATGTGTCGAAGTTAAAGCGTCTTCGCATTTCAACCAACTTAAATTAAGTATTTATTGTAGAAAACTGGAAACAATATAATTCTAATTATGAAGAACCAGCAGAATCCTGCTGTCAAACATTTTGATTCTGAATACAGATACATGAATATATATTAAAATTAGTTTAAATTTACAAATATCCATTTTCAATATTAGCATGTCAGAATTATTTGCATTTAAAGACAAATAAATTTGAATCCTCTAACTTCTTTATTATATTAACCCTGCTAAAATACTTGAAATTGATCACCAATTCCAGTTACAATAAAACTTATCATCAAATTCGATATATAATTCTTTTTATTGTTAGTAATATCATCTTATGAATCAACTGACACCAATATCTGCAATATATCAGAGATATTATGGTTCAGAAAATTATAGTTATAAGTTAGACTCTCATTTATTTGGGGAATTTGGCTTACAGTTACTATAATCTTATCATACATTTAGAAATTATTTAGTATTATCATTATTATCAATTATTATACTAATAATTAAGTAATGCAACGTTAATGATCTATATAGAAATTGGCTCTTCCTATAAAATTTGCCATTTTTAATTTGATTATATTAGTTGGCTTATGGGTTTTTAGATTAAATTGATATATTTGATCATTTATCAATTTTGATGTAATTCTACTATTGGAGATGTTTTCAATATAAATTTATGGAAATAACAGATTTACCATATAATACTATTGAATTAACATAATCATAATATAATATTTGGCGTAAAGATATTTTCAACTTTTAGGATAGAGATTAAACATCTTCAATTGATAACAGATTATTAGAGATTATTTATGGATTACACCTATTTCTATAAAGTTTTAAAGTTAGACTTTTATATTAAAACCTTTTTGATTAAAATAAATAATTAAATGAACAATCCACTTGGGCGCTCTACATAGAAACCAGATCAACAGGCACAAAATACCTAAAAGAATAATAGAGCAAAAGAATTTGAGAAACAACTCCAAGAGGAAGAAAGAAGTAGCATGTCATGAATCATATTTATTAGTGCTAGCCTAATCTGCAGGAATTGTTACTACACAATAACCAACCCCTCAATAATAATAATAATAGCCTGCTTATTCGTAATAACAACAACTTAATTAATAACCATAATCTGTATTTGGATAGATAGGTTAGATGTTGGATGCCCCAAGAGTAATTCATTCAACAATATTAGAAATTATTTTTTAGAAATACCACAACTTAGCAACAACCAAATTAATAAGGATAAAGACAACCAACTGATTAGAATGAGCCTGAAATTATACAAACTAATATTGTGCAGACCTATACAACTCGTGACATTAAGAGTATTGGACTAGAGATTGTACAACCTGGAGAAATCACATTATAGGAACTTAGAGGAATATGTTCTACTGGCACTCAATAATTTTAAGGAATATTTTTAGCAACTAATTATTAGGTAATTAAATTGATCTATAAATATAGATTGTCTTTTTACCTGATAAATACCCAAAAGATTTTAGAAAGGATTATTTTTATATTCCTTACACTCTAATAATTAAAGTAGAGAAGACTATGGATAGGAAACAAAATGATGCCAATTTTATTGAAATATCTTGTAAAGATGGTAGATGGTTCAAATATAGGTTTTTGAGGGAGCAGAATGATGATTGCAATAGCATATTTAATGTTATCAATAAGAACGCATTCACATTAAATAAATAGACTTTATTCGCATTCACATTTTACAAAGAATTCTCAAATTTAGAGAATGATTTTTAAGGATGGAAGATATTTAATATAGAAAAGGATTTCGAAAGAATGGGCATTAATATATTATAAGAAAATTCACAAACTTAAAATGGATTATTTAAATATCTAAATAATGAGAATGGAATCGTTTGCTCAACCTATTATAATAGATTAGTTGTACCTACAAAAGCGGATTTAGATTGTATACAAAAATCTGCTAAATTCAGATCTAAAGAGAGAATACCAATATTATCATATGCATTCACAATAAATGGAAAAGTAATCTCCATGTGGAGAAGTTCCTAATGCAGGACTGGAATCGGATAGAACAGATCCACTGAGGATGAATGCTATTTGAAATATATGTCGTATTAGACTGTTGATGAGCAGGAGAGTCAATACGAAGAGAAGGAAATCCGATTAAGGATTTATGATGCAAGACCTCACATAAATGCTATTGGATAATAGGTGGCTGGAAAAGGCTATGAGAATACTCTGTTTTATAGAAGATGTAGCATAGACTTTTTGGATATTCACAATATACATAAAGTAAGAGATTCATAAACCAAATTGTTGAAGGCGGCATTTAAGTATCTCAATTCAAATAAATTTAAGCGAAAATGTTCAATTTCTATCCTAGTTAGAATAATCATAATGGTATGATCACATCGTGGCCATCATTAAAGGATCTGCAAAAATAGCAATCACAATGACTAAGGAGAAAATCAATGTATTGGTTCATTGTAGTGATGGGTGGGATAGAACTGCTTAATTGACTGCCCTTGCCTCAATTATGATCGATTCGTATTATAGAACCATTGAAGGATTTATGATTCTTATTTAAAAGGAATGGATCAATAGTGGACATCAATTCTGTTAACGATCTGCTATTGGCAATAAATAAAATAATGAGGATTCCAGATCTCCCATCTTCTTATAATTCTTAGACTGTGTATATTAGATGTAGCAATTGTATCCATTATCTTTTGAATTCAATGGGAAACTACTGTTAGATTTAGCTTATCATCATTTAACTTCATTATTTGGAACATTCTTATGCGATTCCTTTTTGGTATCACTTTCTAATTATTTGCTTTTAGGAAATTCAAAAACAAAGAATCATGGAACAAACTGTATCTATATGGTCTTGGATTATGAAACAAAAAGACAAGTATATCAATGCTTACTATAAAAATCCATAATCAATTGATTAAGATGTTGTTATCCCAGAATAATTTACTGGCAAATCAATTACTTTCTGGAAAGAATATTTCCTCTATTATTCGTTAGAATCGAATGATGCCTATCAAATACATCCTCAATGCCAATACACTTGGTAAGATATAAGAATTTACATTTTAGTGATAATCTATAAGAAATGTATAAAGCTTTGTCCAAAGAAAATCATGTTTTAAGATAGGCTTAGAAGGATCAAGAGAAGTTAGCCATTCTTCATCAATAGAAGTTTAATTAATTAATGCAAATCATCTAAGAAACGTAGAATGAAGAAATTATTGAAAAACTTCAGACAATCAAACTTATTTGAGAAAGATTTTCATGTTTATATAATAATCACATATTTACATTTTTCAAGACATTGTTTCAACAATATAATAAAGATCGTTCGGTTCTAGGTTGGAATTAAGATTCTATATATTCTCGATATTTAAGGGTTAATGCTCTCCTTTTTTTATTATTTTATTATCTTGGAGTTTTATACTATAGAATGTTATTCAAAATATCGATTCTAGAATTCCTTTATGAATTTTATTCACTATTATCATTCCTAGAACTTAATTATTCTGGTAATTAATTGCAATTACGATTGCTGTTGCTATTGTTATTTTGACTTGATTAATTATTCTAAAAACGAAATCTGTCGTCTAAATCATTTAAGTACAAGGTTGCTTTTATTGGCCATTCTTTATCAAGATGTTATTCTAACTTTATTTACTTTGGCAATTAAACATAATAGGTTTTTTAATGAAGAGTATTTAAATTAATGTTTTCTTGTGGAGATAAGTTGTTTATTCTTTTCAAAACACTAATTTTATTTTGAATAACTTTATTGAATCTATCAGGTGTTGATAATTCACTTCTATTTTATTGTTTATTAGAAACTAATTATATTTTTGGTAGGGGTTGTAATTTATCAGGAGATGCAATATAAACAGGGTTTTTACTTTTTGCTTTTTATTTTTAGTTATTTTCATTATCAGTTAATAATTTAGGATGATTGCTATTATGTATGTTTTTATTTTTATTATTACTATTACTATTATTATTATTATTATTACTATTATTATTATTATTATTATTATTATTATTATTATTATTATTATTATTATTACTATTATTATTATTATTACTCACTTAAGATTCTTCAATTGATGTTAAATAACTCAATGTATTTTTTAATTCTCTTATTGGACTAATTTATTATTGAATTTCAGGACAATTTTAAATGGGTTCAATTTTTTAGGCTGAATTTTAAGTTATTCCATTTTTTAAATCTTATACAGTTAAATATCTTTAATAGATTCCTTAAGTCTATTCAATATTGTTTTGAAATGATTTGTACCATTTATTTTTCTTGATACATAACTTCTTTAATTACTATAGATAAGATTGCTCATTATATTGTGACAATTTTTAATTTAAGATTTACATAGGTATGACAATTAAACTACCATGGTGAGAATGACATGAGATATTGAATTAACGAGGTACCTTTTCGAAAGCCTCATAATCACCAAAAAACTCACCTTCCGTCATGATTGCCAATTATTTTCTCACATTCTATTTTTATTGATACACAACAAACTCTCCTTATTTGATTATGTAAATAACATCAGAATCCAATTAACCCTTTTTGTAGACAACATCTCTAAATTTATAATCCTAAGTTGAGAATGAAAACAACATCAAATTTAGTAATCTTTAATTTAATCCCTAAAAACTAGGACTTAATGTAAAGCTCTTCATTCTTGTCTACTCCTACTTTCTTTACATAATTGATATCGCAGTTTAAAATGTCTCTTTACTGAGGAATCCTACTTAACTCTCCATGTCACAAATAGCTATGTTCATTCTTTTCTTCTCTAGTTATTCTCCAAAGATTTTCCATTCCTTAATTTCACTCAAACGAACCAAACTATTTATAACTATGATTTAACCATACCTTTAGATGATGTGATCAGAGTATTTCAACCTTTCTTTCTGCTGAGTTTTATTATCACTACCCACACTGAAAGACTACTACCTTTTTCTAGTTGTGTTGAATATATCGTCATATATATACAGAGAGACTTAGCCTGATATTACCATATATACATTATTTGAGTATTCTCCTATTTCGTATATCACAGCATTCTGAAATCAGTTAATATGTTCATCTTACTTTATCAAAAGTGTCATATTGAATATGACGTAAACAATAGTCATAAGCTTCAAGATCATTTTGGTCAGTCTGAAATTATTAGAAGATGTCAACATTCTCCAGAAGTATTCTCATCATTTGAAGAATCTCTTATTTTCTCTCTTATAATGAACATTTAAGTATATTGATTAAGAGTTTCTTTTTTTATTGCGTCGTTAATTCATGAATCTATTCAAGCAGTCTTGCTTAATTCCGCTTGTTTCCTAGTTCAAGTGTGTCTAATAATTAATAATTCATTATTTAATGGATAAAGATCTTTCACCTTTCCAACGATAATATATAATATTAGAATTAATATCATAATTTGATGTCCTTTAGATTAGATCAAAATAGATATATAGACTCCATATATTATGTTGAACTGAAAAAAAATACATAATTTAACAAATCATTATTTATATAGATTATAAAGGTGTAAACATATATATGCATCTAGTGCTGCATAATGAATCTATGCATTTCTCAATGGTCTCCTTTACCAGTTTGAGATTTGCTCAACTTTATCCAATTCCTTCCCTAAAAGCTTAGAACATTAAAATGATAAATTTGTTTTCTTTTCTTATGGAAATTTCTATTAAAATAGTTCTGATAATTCAATAATTTAGTTTAATTAAACTCCAGATGCCCTAATCTACCCTAACAATGATAAGAAATCCTATCTTAGGTTTTATCCAATTTTTAAGGCATTGCTAGTTGCATACTTCACAAGAAATTATTGATACTTGCAACTACTTGTAAGATTGGCACTGTTTAATATGAAAATCTTTTATGGCAAAGCTATCTAGAGTAAACAAACCTTATTCATTCTCGATGTAAACTTAGTCTAAGGAATTTCTTAGAAGCTTTCAGTGTCAATCCCGGTCTGAGGAGCATTTAAAATCTCTTCTATGATTTCATCAGTCAATTAAGCCTCATCTTCAATCAAATAAACATCTTCCCTGGATATATTGAAATTCTTTAGAAGAACATAATCATTGGCATTTTTTGTTTTCAAGATTACTTCTGATGGCACTAAGAATATTACAATAATCAATACAGAAATCATCATTTTTTAATAGTGCATTCTCTGTTACATTTGTGCAATTATCGATTTCTTACTAAATTTGAGGATTTTGAACTTTAATATTATTTCTTTTAGCAATTTGAATGGCTATTTATTTATTTGAGGTAAAATAGTTTTCAACCAAAAATTATAATTTACTTTCATCTCCCAAAAATAATTCTTCTACCTTTTAAATTGGTATTTCTGCTCTCTATTATTAAACATTTTCTTACAAAAATAAAAAATCTCATAGATTCACCATGCAGATGATTCAACACCTTCTGATTGTCCTTTGTATCTAAATGTTGCTCCCTAATAATCTTGCTTTGTAACTTCATATCATTAGTAGCCATCGAATACACAAGTTCCTAATATGATATTTCTTATTCTTACTTAATAGGAAACTGTGTCATACTAAAGGGCATTCATAAATCGATAAGCTGTAGAATACTTTTTCTTTTTAATCAATTCTTCAATGTATTCCGAAGTCTTATTTTCCAATAATAATTCCTTTAGTTTTGCTTCCTCTATCAACTTATGATTTAACACATTTGAATGTATAATATTACTCACCACCTTAACTCTCTTATCAAAAAAGCTGTCAAATTCTCTGATATTTTTTTTCTGCATTATCATATCATAGACTTTGTTTGAATGCGTAATATGATAGGAAATAGGAGCTTTTGGAAGTCGCTTATAAATTGAGCTAGCAAATCTAGAGATTCCTATCATTATATCACTCTAAAATACTCTACTTTAAATAAATTATTTAATAATCCTTTAAATAAATCAATTTAACGATCCAACCAATCTCTAAACTTTTTAGATAGCAGTAGAAAGGGATGGTGTTAAAATGATTTAATTTGCATTATTGAATTTGATCATCTGCAACTTCTCTATTTTTGATTTGATAATATTCTACTTCACTTCATAAATAATTAAATGAAAATTTGTTTTTATTTCACAAAATAAACTCTGTGCAATAGATCATTTGCTTAAGCAGATGTTCCATTAGTTGCGTATTAAGCAGGTATACAGTTTGTGATTATTGTGAGGTTTGAGCTTTAACATGGATTTAAACAGTCCATTCAGATGGACACCGAAAATCTAGAAAATCGAACAAACACCTGAATTTTTAAAGAAGATGAAATATTTTTAGAGACTTACTCTAATGGAAGATCATCATTATTCTGAACTGATAGACACATTTCTTTTTGAAGCACTTAAAAATACAGAATTCGATTACTACTATGATTATAAATGCGAGTCTAATACTTAGTACATTTCAAATTCATCCATTTTAGTTGTCCTTTTTATGGAGACATACCATTTTTAATTTATAACAAAGTGAAAAAATACCCTATAATACCTGTAATGAGAACTAAACCAATCAATGCATTTACTTTAGTGGCCAAAGAAAGAGAAATGCTTATCACTGAACCTGTTGCAGCAGGATTATGGGCATTAACTAATTCATAAGTCTAAAATATAGATAAAGTAAGAATGTTATAGACAGATGGAAATCATTGGAGAATGTTAGAACTATGTACACATACTTTCATATTATTAAGGTAAAAATGAAAGATTCAAAAAGACTGGCATCTATTGCTAAGAAAACGATAGCTATAGCAAAATCTATTATGATTACTAAGTTTAATAGGTCATTCTAGGATTAATTAGATATTCTTTGAATGAAATGAATGAGAAAGAACAAGCACTAAATTTAATATATGACTTTGTTGATGAAAGAAGGTATTTAACTCATGAAGGTGCTCCTCCAAAAGCAACGGCAAAGTTTTGGAAATTTGTACCTTAATCAATTAAGAACTTTTTCTTTTGAGTTTATTGATGTGTGTATCATATTAATTACAGTTAATTATTACATATTAGATATTGTGGATAAGCAGAATCAACTGCTTTATACATCAAATATGTAATTTAAAGATGTGTTTTAATAATCATATTGAATAAAATATTTATCATTCTTCTCCTCCTATATTATCAATTAAACCATATAAAAATTCCTTGGCCTTTTAATCAAGTATCTTATCGAGTAATTTTTAGAAAATTGGTAGCTTAATGAATTCCATATGAACAAAATATTGGAAAATTAATGAAATTGGACAATAAAAGAGGTTATCCAGAGTGAATGTTCCTACAAAAATAAAACTCCATTGGTTTGCAGTTTCCACTGAATCCATCATTACTAATCCTGCCAACATAACATAAGAAATGAGACCGGCACTTACTATCATTAGAATTGCACCAAAGGATCTGACTACCTTCTTTTTATGAGATAATGTTTTTTCTAAAATAATCTAATAGACCTTATTAACTGGGGCAGTTATTAATGCTAAACCAACAGTAAAGCTAAGATTATTTGGCTGATTAAATACAAATAACACAGCCAAACTACCCAAAATGCTAGTGTAAACAATTGAAGCTCTCAAACCTCGAGGTTTCTTTTGATCTGATTTATATATGATCTGTAATATCTAATGGAAAAACTTAAGGTACTCAATGTAGGCTTTAATTCTAGAGATGGAATTCTTAATCATCAAATCCTTTAATCCTTTTGGTTTTTACTTCTACTCTTCATTCCCTTCTGTTTCCTTTTTCTTATCCTATTCCTATTTTTCTTACTTTTCTTAAGCTTCTTCGTTTTTAATATTGTCTAAGGTATGAAGTCCATTGTCAATTTTTAAAGATGTTTGCCTTAACAATAGGAGATCAGATCCTTATCCGTTAGGCATTCCATGGTTGATAACTAAGTTGATATCAAGTTTAGATTCTGGAGTTTAATTAATTAGTAGTTCTTATGGAGAATTAACAATCGAGATTTTGTTCTCAAGTATTACTCTATCAAATGATTTTGGATTTTTAAAGATATTCTTTTCTAAAGTTGGTAGGACTTCAACCTATGGTGTATCATGCTCTTTCACTTCTTCAAGCTGCCTGAAAGAATGAGACTCTTATTTGTTCTCTGTAATTTCTTTATTTTCCCCTTTGTTTTCAAGGTCTTACTCAATATTCTCCAATTTCAATTATTCTTCTTTCAGTTTTTACTCTGCTAATTCTTGTTCAGCATGAATTCTTGTAAACATAGCATTATCAACTTTAACTCCCCAGTAGACCACAGCTATGTAGACACCTGTGATTAATAGATAGAAGTAAAAGACAACTGTCTTATAAAATGGGAATGATCCGAAGGCCAATAGAGTATCCAAGGAAAATACTTGTGCAGCTTTATCAGCAATAAAATTCAATGATTCCATCACAGAAGTTGGATTTAGAGATTCACATTAACAAGTCGCCTCTCCATCAGCTTCCGTTGTACTACAAACATCAGCATTCCATTCTCCACTTTCAACTTCAGTTATACATTTAATTTAAGTATTATTTTCTAATTTTTTGGGAGTTGGAAACTTGTATTTCATTTGAGAATTTGCCTTACTAATATTGGATTTGGCATCAGCAATTAATTTTGGATCAATAGCTTGATATCCACTACTATTCTTGGGAAAATTCTTATCAGCATAAAATGGGTTATCAATAAATCTAGTCATTGAAAATTTGAAGAAATTGGTTGAAGTATTTAAATCAGTATTTGATTCACTGGCTTCTTCTTCCAATAATCTGCTTTTAGTGATTGATTTTGAACCTGTTACTTCTCCTGCCATTTTGGTCGTAAGATAACCAAAATTCAAATTTACAGAGTTTGATTAAACCTTGTAAAGTGGCTCATTAGCTACACTAATAGCTTATAATTGTGATTGCATTTCTTATAGTTGATTTTAGATATCGGTTGATGTTAAGTTCTATGAGACTCTATAATTGAGACATGAGGACAGAATATCTGAGAATGTATAGTATTGTGAAATATAAGTGGTTTTTTCAATGTTTTAGGTAGAATTCAATTTATTTTACCTCTGCAAACTATAAAATATTGTCAATTAAGCATATGCTAAATTGATTCTATAATTCAATTAATTGAGTAACATTGATTCATTTGATTTTAATAGCGTTACATTTTAACTCAATAATTTAGAAATTGATCTATATAGACTTTCCGTTTAGTTGCTTAAAAATGTTTAATTTTAATCAAAAGTAATCAATTTGTAGAATAATTGTTCTTTGTATTCTTATGATCCATTTACTATTTTTAATCTCTCGGTGATTAAATTATATCCAATTAACTGCTAGTCTAAGGTCTCAATTTACTTCTCATAATTTGTAAATGTAGTTTCATCAATCTATAAATATTATTTAATATCAAAGGTCTAAGTGATATTAATTACACCTCCAAATGAATCTTATATTTTGAATACAAGAAGAGACTACTTTTCATTAAAATATGGTAAGTATAACTTAAATGAATTTGTTTTCTGAAATGGCTCTAGCAACATATAATTGTAGAATTTAGATTGGACTAGGTCAGACTGATAAATTGATTCATTAGGAAATATCCAAACACTATACAAAAGAGGTGCATCAGCATCAGTACAATTAACAACTGAAACATCTAGTGCTTCAATGAATTCAACAAATCCTTCATTGTATTTCATTTCCAATCCACAATTCTAAGGAGGAATGTTCATAGTTAACATTTGAGTGCTTAAGGATGGCATAATGAAACGAGGGTCATAAATTGAAAGTCTTAATTTGAGACCATTGCCTAAGGAATCCTAGAAGTTCGTAAAGTAGTCTTGGACTTTAAATTTAAATTCTAAATAATAAAATTGGAAGGTAGCTTAAACAACTTAATCATAGATGACTGCTCCAGCATACATTAATACATCAGGATTTATTCCTGGATATACTAATTAATAGATGAATTCATCATAATAATTATGAGTTTCTAATGCATTTACTCCTAGAACTGTTAAGGCTGGTAAATCTATTTCAATTAACTGAATGGATATTTTGGTAGAATGAATAATCTCTTCTTTTACAATTGCTACTTCGAAATTAAACACTTGATAAGGAGCAAATGTACGAGGTGGTAAATATTGATTACAACTTTTGTCAAATAGAATCGTTTAATTTTATTAATCCTAACATGCAGATCCATTCACTATATCTTAGCAACTCCAATTGCATTCATAAATGACTCTAGATGCTTCTAATTGAGTTAAATCTTGATCTGTAATTGTTGTATTTAAAAATAGATCATCTGTATATCCAATCATTCTATTCCCACCTGCAATTGTAAGGACTGGATTCGATGGCACTATATAAATTTCAAAGTGTTGCGATGTGCTAACAGTATAATCAGGTCTAGTTAGTTTGGTGTTAAAAATTAATATATATGGATTAGAAAAATTGAAGTAATACTGATTGAAATCAAGAGGAATATCTAAAACAAATCCATCTTCTAAATTCTCTGTCAAAGTTCCATTTAATAATTGAGCTTTTGTATTTTTCAATTTAATTTCATAAAATAAAGTTTATTTTGGATACACTTTCTCTATGCAATTTGAATAAGATATTTAAGATTAGATTGAGATTTAATCATACCTATGAAATTAGTCATTATTTGAGATCGGATAAAAATTGATTTTTGATTATTAATTGGCTTCAAATTAGAAATAGTTTATGTTCTATAATTTAGCAAAGCTTTCAACAGTGACACCAAATTTATATCTAGTATTTGATTGAAAGAGTTTTGGAGGAAATGTTAGAGTGTCACTATGATTCAAAGTATTAGCACTTAATAAAGTTTAGATTTAATGGTCAATTGTGGAAGGGATGTATTGATTCCATGAAATAATTTTGAATTTTTACCTTCCGTTATAATATAGTTCTTCAAATCTAATTGTTAAGTCTGAACAAATATTTGAAGTACTCAAATCATTAAATTTGATACTTGGCTTATGAGTCTCTAAATCAATAGTGGAGGGAATAGAGAGAGGCATATGAAGAATTTATAAGAATTGATAGCTACAACCTGTTAAAATAAAAGATAATTTTAACTTAATAGAATCACCTACTTTGATAGTTGGATTTTAACCAAAAATAATTGAGAAATCAGAATTACATACAGGTTCTGTTCCTAATTTAGAAAGAGTATCTGTTTCAAAGAATGCTTCACACAAATTTGTAGTTCCTTAATCCAAATAAATAATCGATCCTCCAAAATCAATATTAAATCCATTAAATTCTTCATTCAATCCAAAATAAGGTACTCCTAACGAGCAATCAGTGCAATATACAGATCCTACACTAAATCTACTGATTCCTTTCTAATCACACTTACACTCTCCATTTATAGGACCTATTCTATTACCAAAGCAAGATAAACATCCATATTAGTTACAATCCTTACAGGTAGAGTCGCATTGTTGACATTCTTAATCAGAATTTTCAAAAAAGCCTTCTGGACATCCACATATTGGCTTACTAACTCTAATTCCTGAACAAACATCACATAACTCTGCTGATCCAGTGCAGGTTACACATTTTTTTGCACATTGAGAACAATACATTTGATATGAATCGAAATACCCATCAGGACATACACAACTGGGATTATTAATTCTATCTCCTAAACAAGATGTACATCCATTAGCATCACAAGTCTTACAATTATCTTGACATTTAACACAATTGACTGATTCTCCGTCATCATAAAAATAATCTGGACAAGTACAAGTTGGCAATAATCTATCTCCTTTACATTTGACACAAAGATCTGCTAATCCTTTGCAAGTCAAACATTTATTAGCACACTTCGGACAATTTGAACTGCTTCCATCATCAAAATAGCCAGCTTCACAATCACAATTAGGAGGATTGGGACTACGATTTCCTGCACATTATTTACAAAATCTTGGAGCTAATTCACAAGTCTTACACTAATATGAGCAACTTCCTATCACCAGAGGAAAGTCGGAATCACATGCAGTTCCAGTAGCATTGATTGTAAATCCAGGGGTACATGTGTTTACACATTGGTTGGCTTAATATAAATTGGTGCATGATAAACAGTTTTCGTCAGCCGGTCCAAAACATGTTTTACAAGTTGCATGGCAGGGATAACACCTTTTTTCACTTAATACAGAATATGAACCATCAGTGCATGTATCACTACATGTATTTATTATCGTCAACAATTTTTCATTTGGACAAGCAGTGCATTCATTATTATTAGGTCCTGTACATGCTTCACATTCAATATGACATGGTTTACACTCATTAGCTAATACATCTTGATACAGTTTCCCTAAACAATCCGTTATACAAGTATTTTAGTATAGAATTAGTCCAGTATTACAAGAAGAACATTCGTCTACTCCCTCTCCAAAGCAAGTTCCACAAGTAACATCGCATTTAATACACAAACCATTATATCCAAAATAGCCAATTGGACATATATTATAACATGTATTATCCAGGAAATATTAAGAGGAGGTGCAAGTTATACAATTGTCATAAATACATTTACAAACATATTGAGGTCTGATGCCAACAAATGATTTTGGACATTTCACATAGCATTGATTATTTAGAGTATAAAAACCAGTCATACATTCAAGGCATTCGTTGGGTTATGTACCAAAGCATTTCTTACAATTGGCTGCACATGGTTGACAAATGTTGGAGATGCTTCCATAACCATCATAACATTCGACTAAACACTAGTTTTAAAAGTATGCCAAAGGAGCATTACATGATAAACAAGTTAATTCTGAAAATCCATAGCAGGTCTTACATAAGGAATTACAAGGAGAACACAAGTAACCTATTTAATTATTATAATATCCATTAGGACAAGTTTCATAGCACCAACCATCTGTCTTCAATCTATAAAATTTGCTTGCACAAGTCAAACAGGCTTGAGTTGAATCCATACAAGCTTAGCAACCTTTCCAACATTTTGAACAGCCATCATCTACCTTGTAGAACCCTGTTAAGCAGTTTGTTTAACATTCTCCGCTTATGACATTTTGGATATTAAGCACTTTGCCTGCTGGACAAGTGAGACAGTCCTTATTTGTATCAGCTACACATGTTAAACAATTTGAATTGCATTAATCACATGTTTTAGTTGTTATATTTCCAAAAAATCCTGGATCACAAACGGATATACATTCATTGGTGGAAGATTTGTAATAAAAAGAATCCTAACATGTTGTGCATGTGACAGATGAGCAAGTTTAGCATCCACTTATACAATTAACACAATTAGTTCCTGATAAATATTGACCTTCGGAACACAAATAGCATTAACCAGAAACAAGAGTAGCCAATCCTTTACATGCAGTACATGTCGTAGCCAATGTTTAACATTTCAAACAATTATTGTTACAAATACTACATTTTGGATCATTTACATTACTAGAATCATTGAACTAACCATCTGGACATTAAGTTATACATTAGTTTGCTTAATTTCTAAAGTATCCAGGGGCACATTAAATACATGCAGAACCAACAGTACATGAATAGCATCCAGTTTAACAAGGTTAACAATTCGTCATTCCTGCATCTAGATAATAATTAACAGGACATTGATCACAATTAGGAGAATTGATTCTTTTGGTTGATGCAACACAATCTACACAGACTCCAGCAGAAACGCAAGTAGTGCAATAAGTTGGACAAGCTATATTTTAAATCATTAATAATACCTATGCATTAGCTATTCTACATAACATATCCTGTTAAACATGTACAGTCAGCAGGATTTTTATTAGCTGGGTTAAGACAAGGAGTACAATAAGCATAATTATAGCAACTATTGCATCCAGTTTAACATTGAAATTAATAGAGATGAATATCATCCAAAAAGAAAACTCCAATATATTTTCCTCCTTGAGATGGTTATTCGATTTCAAAAAGAATATTGTCTTAAGTTAATGGATACTATTCTGTTCTAACCCACGTATAATCTAGATAAGCTATATAATCTGAATTCGATGATTATAAAATATTAATAGTATTAACTTGTAAAGTAGCTGCTGTTTATTTTACACCATTGATTGTGACATCAAATTTAGTAGGATTGAAATCAATAAAATGGGCAACAGCTCTAAATCGCAGTTTATGTTGAGAATTCTGAATATTTTTTGTGATCAGCACCTTTTGGGATTAAAATGAATCAAATGAACCCACATAAAATCTATTACTATAATAGAAATAGCCTCTTTCTTTGGTTTTTTCTGGAATAGAAACAACTGTTGCGATAAAATCATTGTATGCATAAAAATGCATGAATTCTGCTAGTGTAGTAAAAAAGTAATAATGACTTATTTATTCTAAATATTTGTGTTATAATTTACCTCCTCCATTTTGATTTGTCTAAAGATAAGATTTCATGTCAGTACAAGTCTTCGTAGTTTCATCTTGATAATAACCATTTGGGCATCTCTTAACACAATTTTAATCAGAAATATCAGTTCCTGAATATTTATAATACCCTGCATCACATGTTAATGATGTTTGAGTTCCAACACAAGAAGTACAATAGTCTTTTGCAAGACATTATTTTTCAGTTGAGTCATACAAATAATTTTAACTGCAGGCAGCTAAACACAAGTTGGATTAATATACTAAATTGTCGGAGCACTTGCAATAATATTGAGAAAAATAAAAATTTGGATTACATGCGGGAATGTAATCAATAAATGGAAGAATTTCATTTCTCCCCCTTTATTATTACTAAAGCAAGACCAAATTCTTTATATAAATACCCAAGTTTGTATTACTGACTTTTAATTCAAATTTTAGAGAATCGAATCTCATATTTATTACAAAATATCCTTGGATTTCATAAAGAAATCTATAATTCATCATACAGTATACCTCTGATGACAATCCCTATTGGAATCTGTTAAAGTGTATTTTTAAGAGTAGACCTTTTAATCATTTGCATATATCTGTAGTTCATCATTATTCCAATTGCCAGATAAGGAAGCCTCGAAGTAAACATAAAGTCTGCTAGTTTTGGGTAGAGAAAATGTTCTCTTCCAATATATTTAATTTATATTTGTATCTATGCCTATGTAGTTTTCTGATAATTCATTTGTACAAAAAGATAAAGGGAGACTTAAGGTTTCGTCGGACCATAAACTTACAGTACTTTCGTTTGTTAGATCCGTTAAAACTAAATATTTGCATTCTAATTTGATAATTAAACTTACTACATGGCAGAAGAACCTGCTCGTAAAAAAGAACGATAAAAATTATCACCTTAATCATCTATTAATAAAACGAAAATTAATTAATGAATTTCTAATTAATAATAAATTGCCTATTTTTTCAACATATGTTCTTCTTTTTTATAAGCGCAACCAAATACTTTAGATTGTTTTTGCTTATTAATATAATTATATATCTAAAAAGATTATTATTATCTAATTTGCTTTGAGTATAATTAAGCTGTATATCAAAAAAGGTGCTTTTATCGTAAATCCTTAAAAACAAGAATATAAAATTAAGAGTAAGATTTAAATTATATGTTCAATTAATTCACAGTATATGGAATTTCGGATGATAAATTTCTAAACTTGATGCAATTTTTTAAACTAGTGCTCCTAAGTTAATAATTTACAAAATCAAATATAATACACTTATGCCTTCAAAATTTATAATAGCATAATTGTTAAGAAAAACAAATTTTTACTTAATTTTTTAATCAGAAAAATGCAATAAAGTATTACTAATATAGCAAAATGTGATAATACTTTATTTGCAATACCTATTATATTAATTGAATTAGTTTTTTCTAAAAATATTTAGATTCGACTTCTTTTGAAGTTACATACAATTTATAAGTTTTGAATTTCCTCCTGTCAATAAATCATTTGAAACATATACTTTTAAAAAATGAATATGTAATAAAGTTTTAAAATTATTCTTTCTTCTATATTTCTGATGAATAATATCAATATACTAGATTATTTTATATTGAAAATATTTTTCTAACTATAAGAAGGAGGGAAACTAAAAATAGATTTAATATATTTATTTCTATTGCCTTAAAGTAATTTAATATTTTTGTATTTTATTTGAATAAATTAAATTGGCTAAAATAATTAACACTTCCAAAAATAACAGAAAATTAAAAATTAATAAAATAGAAGCCACAAGTTATTTATATTAACCTGAATTTATTCAATATTTAACATAAATTAGAGGTATGAAGAATTACCCATAAATCTATAATTTCTCCAGCTCCAATATATTTCTTCATGAATAATTTGCTTATTTTTATGTCAATTCAAAAATTTTTATAAGACCTATATCTGTTAACAATTTTGACTATAAGGTACGGAAGTAATTTAAAATCTTGTAAAATTTGAAAATATAAATTATTTATATTTATTAGTAAATAAACAAATTAAAGTGAAGCATGGATTTTGTCTTGTGAAATTCTAGTAATAAATTTTAAATAAGAAAAGAAGTATTTAATTATTATGTAATTTTTATTTGTGAAAAAACTGATAAAACGCAAAAATAGATATTTAACTCTTAATATATGAATAAATTTAATCATCGAGTCACAAGACTCTCTCAAATCAAGCATTTAGTTATCACATTTTAAAATTGTGTTATCATATTCATCATAATTTTTGATAAATCTGGATCAAGCGGAGAAGCCTTCCAAATTTCATCCAGACTCAGATCAACCTTTTTTTCATTCAAATAGGCATATTCACTAGAAAATATAATTCAATATTTCTTACATTCCCAATATCTCATCCCATCTATATCTTAAATCTCGATAGTATCTATTCTTCAGAATATTTAATGGCCTTCCAGACATCTTTCGTTAAATTGTTTTAAACTTTGGTCCAAACATTAAAACGAGACCCAGAAGTTTTTAATCTTCCTATATCGTAAAGTCTCTTGATTTTCTTCCTTATCGTTTTTTTTTTTTATTCTTCATGTTCATTTTTCTCGACACTGATCCTTAATCATCAATATCAATTGTCATATTATCATTGTACTTGATCAGCATAGATGGTTCCACCATTTATTGTTCTGATAGAATGTCATTTGATTATTCAGTTAGAGTCGATTGTGAATTTATGTCTTTCATTTTTGCTTATATATATTTTTAATTCAAAATATTTGATCTTTAATTGAGCCTTTATAGTACTAGATACGAAGCATATTTGAGAATGGTTTAAGAATTTCTTATTTTGATATTGTATTACTTAATTGTATTGATGATTAATGAATTAATTTATTATTCAAGCTCTTCAAACACTTTCCTGCAATAGAGTTCAATTAACTGAAAATAAAGGCAAACTTAGTATTCTATTAACAAAATCAAATAATTTTTGCTCTTTAATAAATAGCAAATCTATCTCTTATCAAAAGGAGAGATAGCATCTTATTGAAGTGATCATAATATATTATAATTTTTACTATCACTTTGAGCGAGGTTTAAAAAAGAACCAAAAGTAATTTATGATAAGGAAGTATTTAAATTTAGGGACAATACAATTACTCAAATAAGTTGATACTGTTGTGTAATTATTTTCAATAGTCGCCGATCTTTATGATATCATAATTTATTTATGAACCTTTTCATCAACAAGGATGAAATTATTCTTCCTGATTTAATTATTAACAGCTTTCAAGAATTATATAAAATTTTATTTTACTTCTAAGTTTTCCAAATAAGACAAATATTATGACTTTAGAATAATATTAAGGATAATGATCCTTTATTTTTTTCTATCTTTTCAGGTCATTTTTGTTTTTCTAATTTTGTTTATTATAGTGATCACTTATGTTTTACAGAATATAAAAAACTGAAATATGGCAAATCTAAATACATGCTCTGGATTTGTTATTAATTTGTTGTATTCAAATGTCTCTGATTTAGTTTTTATGATGTCAACCTAGTTTTTCAAAGTATCCTATGAGCTTTCAGTAAGGATTTCGGAAATATGATCAAATTTCTTATTTCATTCTAAATTCAATATTTAAATCAAAATAATTTATTTGTATATCTCTAGGTTCTTTTGGACCTTAAATGATGCATGCTTATTCTGTCTTTATTTTAATCTAAAAAAATTATCAGTTTTTTTATATTCACATAAATAAATTTGTATTTCTTTTCTAGCTAAGAAATGCTTATATTGCAGACATTTAAATGATAAATCTCAAAGATTTCATAATAAAAGTTAATAGCCAATAATAAGGTGAATTAAATACTAATTTTTATTTTCTAGAGAATTCTTTACTAAGAAGAAATTTATAAATTCAATTAGTAAATGTATTTAATATTAAATTAAAGAGAAGCCATCTCAAAATGGTCCTGTTTTAACAAAATATTAGGACTATTAAATTTGAATACATAAATTATAGATAATAGTTACTGGTACTTTAAAAAGGGTTGAAATTAGACTAGTAATATATATCCATATGTATTAGCTATCAAGCATCAGAGCATTCTAGAAAACATAAATGCATGTATAATAAATGTATTTATCAATGAAAAAACATTAAAAGACTTGCACTAAGGACTTCAGAAGCATATTCCTATTGACATTAAATAAAATGTAGATTAATAGAGTTTGCAGAAAGAATATTTGAAATTAGTATAAAATTAGTAAAAATCATAAAACCGATTTCTGAACTTAAATATTTTGAAAAACGATGGAAAGGATAAATGAGTATAACAGATTATTACTCAAACTAGAGACAAGAATTAGATATTATTAATAGTTTTTAACAGAAGATATCGATAGACAAAGAATCTATTAGATCTACTCAGGAAAGGAAGATGATATACTGAGACTTGGGGTAATTTAATGTGTAAAGAACACATTCTACAAAAAGGGGTAGAAAAGTAAATACTAATAAAAATGCAAATGATCAAGAAATATAATTATATTTAAATTAATAATAAATAGTGAAATCCTTATAAATATTTAAATATTATACCTTAAGAAAATCACTTTTTTTGAGCTATCTGAGTCATTTTAAATTATATGCAGATTGATACTTAAATACATTTGCTTGCCTTCGGATAAGATTTTAAGGTATGAAAATCTTATTTGCTTTTACAATATTAGTTTAATTTTATTAATTTATTGAATTTTTCTTTAAAATAAATCAAATTTACTTTCTAATAAAAAACATGAAATAATTTATATTTATTAATCAGCTTTTACAATTTGAAATACCAGAAAATTATTAATGGAAATACTTAATTCAGGGGAAATGAAGTTCATAAAAATCTAATAATTTGAATGCTTATTTGAATATAGAATAATTCTTATATTTGATATCAATTTAAGTGTTGTTAAGTAGTTAAGATAAGCATCAAAATTGTTTCCAAAGGAATCAGTAGATTTTGTTAAGGATCCGTTTATTATACTGATTTTCCCTATCAGTACTACATTTTGAATTGAATGAAGAATATAACGAATTTAATTTTGGAGAATTGGTTGTTTATTTGGATTCAGAAAAAATATAAATTTGTGCGATGCATTTTTTGAATTTATACTCTTCTAAAGTAGGAGGAGAGCCTGTAATTAATTCAGATTTTTCAATTATTTTTGGAAAAAATTCAATTAGTTAAGTAAGCGATCCTATTAAGTCAAAATTATCTTTTAACTTTAACAGGTTGTAGTTATAACAATTCTAATAAATTCTTCCTATGCCTATTCAAAAGTTGATTAATGTTTGGAAATCAGCATAATTAATTTTTATTTTTTGTACTGATAGTACTTTACCAACCACAGTGGATATAAATAGGGATTTTAAGGGTTAATTTCATTCAAATAAATTATAGTTGTGTTGGATTGATAATTTCGAGATTATTTACATAAATGTATTTATAAAATTTGAACCTTTAATTAAATTAAAGAAATTATCAGTATTTTATATATATAAGACAAAAACGGGAAAGTAAAATTTCATATCTTGCTATGTGACAATTCAGAAAAACCTTTATGATATCTTATTAATGCTATTTATTTATTAATAATAATCATTAACGTTTAAAATACTTTTGCAAAAAGAATTTAAAGAATATAAAATTAAATACTGTGGCAATTATTTAATAATATATTGTATTATATTGGTCGTATTGGATCAATAATAGAGATAGGAATAATTTAAAAGTACTATCAAATCCAAGATGATTGAAAATACATAAATTTATTATTTTTCGTTTTTAATCAACTTATGCCTATCCTAACATACTTATAAGTTCTCTTAATATAGTTTGCAATATAATGCTGCTGTAAATTAAAGATATCTATTTAGTTGGCAAGTATTTGGTTTAAAGCGATGTCACTACTCAGACTACTTCAAGTTAATGGAATGACTTAATTTCAAGTTCATCAGTTTTGTTGTGCACAAATGACAAGTCTGAAAACTACATAGGTTTAGCTACGAATTCAAATTAAATCTAATGGCAAAGAAGTTTCAACATATAACCCTTAACTAATAAAGTTTATATCTACTTTGAATATTAAACATCAGGGTAATGGAATGATGATGAAGTTGTTTTATATGTTGATAATGTAAAATAATGCTCGGAAAAGATCTAGCTCACAGATACTAATAAACTTTGTAACGAAAAGTAAATTTTCCTCCTAAATTAAGCTTCCTTTTTAATTCCTTTATGTATTTAGTATACAATACTCCTAAAAGCACTTTGGATTTGTAAATTAGGGTGATTAAAAATAATGTAGGAGTTTATATAAAAAATGTGATTATTAGCTAACAAATTCAAAGAGGAAGAGGAGAATTATTATAAACAATGCTAAATTTACATGTTTGTAATCTCGGGCAAAGTTTAGCTCATTACTATTGTAAATGTAACAATGCCTTGGTATACCAAGAAACCTAATGCATTGCTTCTTGCGATTAGAATTATTTATATAGCTTAGATGATAATTAATGTTATTTAAAATAACATTGTACCTCCTGTGTTGGATTAAATTAAAACTTATAATGCGACTCAGGATATTATTCTTATTTAGAATAAGGCTAAGACTTACCTGTTTGTATTTCTAAGTGTCCCAACAATTATTATTAAGATGAAACTACTTAAACCTGTTTGGATTACTAAGAATACTTATCCAATAATGAAAATTCAGGATGTAAATCTATACTTCATATCTCTAGATCCTGTTGACTATGTTTACTTCATAAGAACAGTAGCAGAATTTATGCATTTTTTATCATTAAGTGATCTATAAATCATGATAGTTTCCGAGCCAAAAAGACCTAAGGAAAGATAATTTTTTTATTTGGATAACAATTTTTATATTGGCTCATATAATAACTTTAAAAACTAATCCATTTAGATCTATACAATTATTAAAAACCCACAACATAAACTAAAATTTAGAGCAACTTGTCATTTTATTGATTTTTATCCAACTAATTTTGAAGTTGATATAAATGGAGCTAAATAGAATGATATTCCAGTACTATTGGATACTCAAAACAGACTGAGATAGGACAAATAAGATTATATATTAAATTATGAATGGACTTGGTAAAAAACTGAGGAGAATAATCTTGTTTAAAATTCAATTCAATTCAGAATAGAATAACCTTTATAAGAAGGAAAATATATTGGTTATTTCTACATAGAAGATCTTCATGTTTATTCCTTCTAATGCATGACTGGATGTTCAAATTGCTTCACATAAACATCCTGTCCTCCATGCACTAATCCAACCTACAAGAACCCTTAAGATTGCACTTGCATTTCAGGATATGCTTTACAGAGTGACATTTGTATAAGTTGCCCCGCTTTTTGTACTACATGCATCACGGCAGGGAATTGTGTGGGTTGTGTAGCTGCGACTAAACGGTCCAATCCTCCAACTTGTAATACATGTCCTGATGAATATTTTGTCAAATCTGGTGAGATTAATTGTTAGCCATGTTAAAATGGGTGTTTGAAATGTATAGTATTAGCCAGTTGTATAAATTGTAAGAGTGGGTATTTCAAAAGCAATACAAATCAATGTATATAGCAGTGTTCTGATGGATATTTCTAAGATATTAGTACACCTACTGATCCAAAATGTACAATTTGTGATCCAAATTGTTTAAAATGCGATACATCAGCAACAAGTTGCACTGATTGCATACCTGAAGGAATATTATTGAATTCACATTGTTTTATTTGTGTGGAAGGGGAATATTTTTCAGGAACGACATGTGCACCTTGCATAAATGGCTGCTAAAAATGTATTTCACCAACATGCCAACAATGTCTAGAAGGGTATTATTATATGGCAAGCAAAAATGAATGTTAAATTATATGCGATGATGGTTATTATGGAGATTTTTAGGCTCGATTATGTCAATTATGTGAACCTTCATGTAAAACATGTGATAATAGTACTAATGTCAATTGTTTATCTTGTAATCCAGGGGACGTGTTAAATGTGAAAAACATCATTAGTGGAGAGTGCAAATTTACTTGTTTACCTGGATTCTATAAGGAAGGTGATGTGTGCTTACAATGTTGGAAGGGATGTTCCTCTTGTATTGATTAAACCTAAAACTGTTTGGTTTGTGCAAGAGGTTATTACAGATTAAAGAGCAATGGTTTGTGTTACAATTAATGTCCTGATGGATATTATAATAATAATATTGGAAGCTTATGCTCTCCTTGCCATCCCATTTGTAGAACTTGTTACGGATTATTATCATAAAATTGTTTGTCTTGCAGTTTCCCTTTGGCTTATTATTAAAATGAATGCTTAACTGAATGTATGGAGGGGTATGGTAATGTCAATAACATTTGTACTCCTTGTGTAAATACTTGTAAGAAGTGCTATGGTACTTTACAGAATTAATGTCTATCTTGTATTTAAGGTTACTACTATTTAAATAATTAATGTTATGTGAAATGTCCTCAATTCTATTATAGCATTCGACCTTAATATGTGTGTAAATGCCAATTTCTAAATTGTATCAAATGTTTGGATTATTAATATTACTACGATAATTAATGTCTTGATGTATGTCCAACTGGATATTTTGGATTTAATAAAATTTGTAATCATTGTGATATTACATGTTTAACATGTTTTGGTGAAGATTCAATTAACTGTTTGAGTTGTAACAATAATCTAATCTTGTGGAAGAATAAATGTATTCCAGGTTGTCTGGGTAATACATACCATGATGTTCTAAACAATGAATGCAAGTATTGTAACAATGATTGTATTGCTTGCAATGGACCAAATAATAATAACTGTTTAGTTTGTCCTCAAAATAAATTATTAACTTTATAAGGCACTTGTGCAAATGAGTGTCCGAGCGATTAATATCCAGTTCTCTCTGAAAATAAATGCTATCATTGCCATTCATCCTGCTTAACTTGTTTTGGCCCATCAAATTAGAATTGTTTAACTTGTTCATAATATTTTTATCTTTTTGAATGTGTGAGTGATTGTCCCGAAGGATTTTCAATAAGCAAAAATCATTTATCTTGTGAACCAGACTTTGATATTGTACTTGATCACTGTACATACTAATGTGAATCATGTTGGCTAATTCCTCGATTCTGCAAAGTATGTGCTGCCAATCGTGCTCCTAATCCACCTAATTGCGATTGTGAGCCAGGTTATTTTGATGATGGTACAAACTCAGTTTGTCTAAAATGTGATAACAAATGTTCTACATGTAAGGGTCTGCCAACTAATTGTATCAAATGCAAAGGAGACAGATAATATCCAGCATGTACTTGTCCAGATTATTATTTTGATGATGGCTCATCTGTTAATTGTATTAGATGTTAAGATAATTGCTAAAATTGTGATAAAGATGGATGCACTAGTTGTTTAGCTGATCGTATTAACTTACCAGATTGTGTTTGCAAAGATGGTTATTACGATGCCTATTCATATTATTGTTAGCAATGCTCTAAAAGATGTTCTACTTGTGAAGGAACATCCAATTTATGCAATACTTGCTCATCTATAAGAATTGAGCCTCCTATTTGTAAATGCCCTTTGGGATATTTTGAGAATTCAGATATTGAGTGCCAATAATGTGATCCAACTTGCGTCGATTGTAACTAGTATGGGTGTCTGTCTTGCTTCGGAAATAGAATTGGACCTATTTTTGGAGAATGTAAATGTGATACTTTAGGAATAAGTAGATATAACATTGGATCAGTCTATTGCACTGATTGTTAAGTTGGAGTTCCTTATTTTGCTTTGAATGAAGAATTTACTGGATTTACTTTTGATTTCGGAGGACCAGTGGTATATATTCCTTTTGAAATTGATTCTCTTTGTGAAGCATTCTTTCATCCTGAAACACTACTAAAATTGGGAACTAATCCTCGTTGTAATTTAGAGTTCAATGTTTATTTTGGTGATAATCCTAATATTAAAGTTGGAGACAAGTTAAAATTAAACAATGAATTTTTATTGAGTGGATGTTAAATCAAATTTATTTAAATTATCCCTATGCCATTATCCATACCAATCACAATTGATAAAACAACACATAAACCAAATCTAAAATTCAAGGATTTGAAAAATCCCAACATTTGTGAAATAATGAAAATAGAGTTTGATTCCTTAGCATTTAATGGAAATTAAGATTTCAATATAATATCTTGGAATCTCGTCTTACCTCCACCTCCTTCCCCAGACATCGAAGCCATTCTTTTAACTCATACTTAAAATAAAACGCCTTATCTAGAATTCCCAGCTAAAATATTTGTAAGTGGAACCACTTACAAATTCAGTGTTACAGTAGAGAGTTTTGCATTACTTTAGAATACAATAGAAGTTCAATTTAAAGCAATTCAAAGATCTTCAGTTAATTTAGTATCAATTTCAACTACCAATTAATTTAAAAGATTCGAGAATATCATTATTCCAAACCGACTAAGTTATGTCAATTGCATTGAGAAGAACCCTCCTCCTCAAATAGTATTTTATGAAGTTTATTTTCCCAATTTAAGAATGACAGTTGTCAAGGGCAATTTGACAGAAAATCTCATAGATGGTTATCAATTTGATATTCCAGTTACTTTTGAACCATACTTCCTTAATTTCAATAATCCTTTCCTTCTTATTTACAATACTATTTTAAGTAGAGCTGACTACACAGTGAATAGCTCATCTAGATTTGAATTTTATATTGTCCCATCAAGTCCAATTCTCACTATAGCTGGAGGCAATAGAATGATTGGATTTTCAGATCCTTTATATCTAAATGCCACTATTTCTGACCGTGATCTAAATGAACAGGAAGCTAATACATATGTATATGAATGTTCATGGACATGTGTCGATATAGTAAATGGTACATTTTGTTAAAATCGAGATGGCTAACCTTTGGAATTTAATACAAGTTGCATATAATTTATTAAACCAAAGACATTCAATCCATACACAGTCTCCAATTTCGAAGTTAGTATTTTTAAATAGGATAGCAAATACTCTACAACAGTCTCTATCTAGTTTATAGAAATAGATCTCCCAAGTTTAATCGTATATGGTTCAACTCAGGACTAGTTGTATAATTATTATGACGAACTTATATTCACAGTACAATACCCTGGAGTGAATCCTGACTTATTGATGTATGCAGGAGCTGTAATCTATGATTAAAAAGTTGTTAACACGTTTGAGTTCTATTATCTACAATTCAAATATAGGGAGTAAGATCACTTCACTGACTTAGAGTTTGGCGAAGCAAACACAGTAAAACTTAGACTATCAGTCTATGATCCTCGATTTATACTTCCATCAGTCAATACTTAAGTATTAAATCTTAATATTCCTCCTTAAAATTGCTCATTATCTTATTAATTTCCTGAAAGTTATGTAGAATTCTTAGACGAATTGAGCATTTCAATAACAGGTTGTCGGGATGCTAATCCCATTCTTTTTTACGGTGTGCAACTCTTTCCTAATCAATCCACCTACAAGTAAGAACTGATTACCGCTAAATTCCATAGCTTTGTTATGCTGAGCGATTTTCAATATTCAAATCATTTTAAGTTGATTTTACCCTACTATTATGAGGCCGAGCCCTTATTAGTGTTCAATATTAAAAATACAAAACAAGGCATAGTGAATTTGACATTATCCGTCAATGTAAGGGAATTCAAAAGCATAGATGAGAGTACATTCAAAGAATATTAATCTAAACTCAAAAGTTTTGATGAGTAGTTAATTGGCTACGTTTTTATTACTGAGAGATTGAAGTAACTCAAATCATTCACTCAATATAAGGAAAACTTATACAAAGAATTACTTTCAATTGATGTTAATTAAACACTATTGGCCAATCAAACAGAACCCTTATATCGATCTATTTCGAATCTTCTAAGTTAGAATGTATCATTAATGTCCATAAATGAATCACTCTTGCTGGGTCAAGTCAATTATAGAACATTGAAAGCATTCTCAATCCTGTCTCGCTATTTTAGTCTGTAAAAGCAAAGTCAACTGACTTCAGAGTAGAACCTTGACAAAAATGAGTATATTAGGTAGTACTATAGTTTTGCAGATATCTTATCATGTGGTATCAATTTTAAGGTGATTTAAAATGTTACTTCAGATTACTTATAGTATCTTTTGAACTAAATGCAAGTTCATTTACAATCTATTAGTGTTGTTAATGAACCTCTGTACAAAATGATTTAGAATTCAGTGAATCTGGACTTTGGATTTGTTACTAAAAAATAAGTAGAATTGATTGTAGGTCTAAACTCATCTTTTGGATAACCAATAGGAGATAGTCAAGAAGTGACTAATATATACAAGGCTGCTACAAATTATTACAAGTTTTCGATTACTAGATTCAAAGATAATCCATTCTATCCTACACCCCAATTTCCAAAAAACACCTCTGGGTATTAAGTAGTGGATCCAAAATTATAGGAAACTGGAAGTAGTAGAAATTCCAAGTTGGGAGAGGATGTTTCATTTTCCATTCCTAAAGTTAGGACCTTAGAGTCTAACACATCTCTGAAATGTGTTTCATAATTATAAAATGGGACTTGGGCTGCTGATATCTGCAAAACAGTTAAAAAGGATTTGGAAGTCATTTGCAAATGCGATGAATTGAGTCCTACAACAGTTATGGAATCCATTGAATAAATTATAGATAAAGGAAGCCAAGTTTTTTCATCTAACACCCTAGATGCCTTTGCAACATTTCCATTTTATTAGACAATCATTTTTTACTTTTATATTGGAATCACAGGTTTATATCTCACAATTGTCTATTGGGGAATAAAAGTAGATAATTAAATTTTTTCCTAAATACATATTCAATAAGAATAAGTTATAAATTAACTTGAAGGCAAAAATACAGTCCAAAATAAATTAATCAAAAGAGCAGATTCAAAATATACTAAGACTGGGTAGTTGAGAGACTCATCGATTGAATATTAACATAACATACCTTTATTTAAAAGAAACATGTTTGGAACAGGACTCTCTTATGGGGCAATTATTTTCAATAAATTAAAACCAATAACCTCCTCACAAAACTAATAGAATATTAAATAAGCTACTTTAGAAACTAAACCTGAAGAAAAGTTAAACAACAATCTTAATAAAATTGATTCGCTATTCAGTCAATCTTAAGTATTGCAATCTACAAGAATTATTAAACAAGGATTATTCAATAAATAAGAGGAGCTTGTTAAATAAGAGGAACCTCTTAAACAGGAGGAGGAACAATCTAAGGGTTAGAAATTGTAAAGGTAACTAACAATTTAAGATATTGGACTTAAAAGTATGTTATACAGAAAGCTAATCTCAAATTTTAAAGCATTCATTGAGTTTCTCAAATATTTCCATCAAATTCTACAAATAATTTATAAAGATGATCCTATCAAACCAAGAAGTTTGAGAGCATCAATCGTTTATGTAAGTTTTCTAGGTGGAATTGCTTTGATATTTTTATTTTAGCAACCCAATAACTTAAGTTTTACAATTGCTATATCCGCTTTAACAGCACCTGCAAATAAGGTTTATTAGATTGTGTTAGAAAAAACATTATCTAATAAATCTAAGATGGTAAGAATGATTGGAGTTATGATAATGATTGGTGGAGCTGCTTTTATTTCCTACATTATGTTATCCGGTTTAGTGTTGATGAATTAAATAGAGTAGTCAAATTAAATGAGTCTAATCTTCATAGGGGCATTTGTTGCAGATAATTTAATTTATAGTCCATTATCCTTATTAGTTACTTATTTCATACACATGGACATAATAAGAATTCCAATCCTTTAAACGATTTTAAAGAAGATATTGGATGAAAAAACAAAGGAGTTTTTATTTGGATTAGCAGATAATATAAGATAAAATTGAGGAATAAGATAATATATTGAAATAATTTATCTAAATAACATTTATATATATATAATTAATTAATTAATTTAAAAATCATAGAATATGAAAAAGATCGAGCCTTATTATTAAAACGTAAATTGCTGAATTGCGAATTAATTTAGAATTTATTATCTGATTTTCTAGAGTTAGATTTTAATTAATAATTATTTTTAATGAAATTCTTGTTTATCTTGATAACAAATCTATATTAAGGTAACCATATCATAGACATTAATTTTAGTCATGACTTAATCGTATACATTGGTAAAATCTGATTTAGTAACTACGGGGGCTCACACTTGGGTAGATGAAGCATCTGCGGCTCTAGCTATCACAGCAACAATGTGTTCATCCTTAAAACAACCTTATGTTACCATAACTAGTGATTTGGCAAAATCAATATCTAATTAATATGTAGTTAATAACAAAGACCATGAGATATATATTAAAATAATTGTTGCAGGAACTTGGGAGGGAGATTCTCTGGCGATAAAAAGTGGTACAACAACAATAACGACGCAATAATTAACAACTACAACTCAATTGATAGAGTCCTATTGCTCATTATCTAAGTAAATTTGAAATATTAATATGTAGTGTTAAAGTCCTGGTTTTTAAAGTTTAGGTACTAAAAACCACACTTCTAACAAGCGGTTCAGACTACATATTGAAGCTAGTGATCAGTATCCCAACTCTTAACAATAATACAAAAAAGAAAACAATCTATGTGGGCCCAGTGTTAATTTATGAAATTGGTCCCACAGTTGCATCACCATATACTTATGTTTAGAACCAATAGTTTTATTATTTTACTTCACCCTCACAGAATCCAAACACTGTTTTGCCCAAATTCAGTTATACTAGTATAAATGCAATCAGCTCTTAAAAATATGATTTACTTACTTTTGGGGGCTCTGCTGCCAATTTCATCATCGGAGGATACAGAAGATGGAACACAGGAACCATAACATTTACGTAAACTTTAGATATTCATTACAAAATTAAACTCAGTTTTTACGTTTATGCATTTGATACATCAACAATATTAACATCAGCAAATTTAATAATCACAATAAACGGTCCCTCAGGTTCCATTGTGATTCCTGATACTTCCATATCCAGAATACAAGCAGGTAATCTCTATGGGAATAGTGGAACCGATTCAGTTTATTTTGTGGATTACGAAGTCAATCATGAAAATACAAATCTTTAAATAACCATTTAAATAACTACTCCAATTGATCTGGGAATCACAAACTTTTATCTGCTTTCTAAGAATTGTCCATAATACTGCTAAGCTTGTAAGGCTGAAGGAACATGTGATGCTTGTTCGAGTGTTGACAACAGAAATCTAGTCACCTGCCAATGTAATGAGTAGTATTACGAGGATCTAGTAGACCATACCTGCAAAGGTAAGGACTTTTTCTTATATTAAAGCTTGTGATTATAGATGTGCCAAATGTGTTTACGATGCAACTGATGTCAAAGGAAAATGTTAGTTATGTAAATACGGTTTTGACATAAATAACAAATGTTAAACTTGTATCTATTCATATCAGTTTGAGAATACAGCAGCAGTTAAATGCGAGAGTATATATAGCATCATTAAATGATTAGATTGTCTACCATGTTGTTTGACTTGTTCGGGTCGTACTGATAAAGATTGTCTTACCTTCAAAAAACCATACATGATTATGCCAGATAACCAAGCAGTTCTGAGTTGTCCCTCCAATTATTACACAATTCAATAGACTGTTGACAGAACTCTCTGTGTCATGTGTGATGTAATATTAATCTATAACTTTTCAATAGATTAGTTGCAAGACATGTGCTGATACTCAATCTAAATGTACAAGCTGCGATCCTGGATATGATTTACTATTCAACTAATGCTTACTAGCATGTCCTATCAAAACATACAGATTAAATAAAGATTGCACTCCTTGTCCTGATCCAAAATGTGAAAATTGCTCGGAATCATAATGTCTTCTTTGTTAGGCAAATACTTATATGTCAAGAATCTCAAAATTGTGTATCTCTCCTTGTGATACTGGATACTATGGTGATGATGTTACCAGATCATGCAAAAAGTGTCATCAAACATGTAAGGAGTGCAACAATCCTCTTTTCACATAATGTAAAATTTGTCCTGATAATACTTATATGTTGGTTTTGGATTCTTCCTCAGTAACGGGAATCTGTTATAAGGTTTGCAAAGAAGGATATTATCCATCTGGTAAATTCTGTGCTCCTTGTTATCAAGGTTGTTAATTTTGCACTTCACCAACAGTTTGTTAAACTTGTGTTGCTGGATATTATTTATATAATGACTTTTGTGTTGAGACTTGTCCATCCAATATGTATCCTAATCAATACGTTCAAAAATGTTTGAAGTGTAATGCTGCTTGCATTGAATGTACAGGAGGTGAAAATTATTAGTGCTTAACTTGCAGTGGAGGATTATTGTAGTTTTCAGGAAAATGTTATCCAATTTGTCCAATTGGAACAGTGGCAGTTAATGGAATATGTTAATCTTGTGCTCTAAATTGCGATATTTGTGTAGGTACAAATATCTATGATTGCACATAATGCAGTACACAAAAATATATTTTGAATGGATAATGTTATGATACATGTCCACCATCTTATTAAGGGAATATTCAAACATTTACTTGCGAATTTTGTATTGATAACTGTGATGTTTGTGTTTCAAGTTCTTGTAAATTATGTTAATCTGGTTATTTCTTTTAAGATGGCCAATGTCTTAGTTCATGTTACGATGGTTATTACAAATCTAATGATGATAGAAAATGTTAGAAATGTAATTTTATTTGCAAAACCTGCTCTGGCCCAGATACTGATGATTGCTTGACTTGTCCAAGTAGTTACTTTTTCTATTTTAATAATTGTTTACCTGAATGTCCAGAGGGATATTATGGAGCAGCTGCCAATATTTGTACATAGTGCGATCCAACATGTTTGGCTTGTTACGGTCCTTTGTTTGATAATTGCACTACTTGTCCAACTACATCATATATCTATTAAAGTAAATGTTTAACTGTTTGTCCAAATGGAACCTATGCCTCAGACACATATTAAGCCTGCATGCCTTGTCATTCCTCTTGTCTTACCTGTTAAGGAGGATCAAGCTATGATTGTTTGACATGTCCAGTATATATTGAGAGAATGCAATGTGTAACCAGTTGTAGTGTTGGATATACATTAACCGGAGTTGAATGCCATCCTTTGATAGCAATATCTATTCCTTGTGATCCATAATGTGCAACATGTGCTCTCCAATCATCCAATTGTCTTACTTGCTAACCATCAAGATAATAAAATAAACCTTAATGCACTTGTTTAAAAGGGTATTATGATGTTGGAACTGTAAATTGTTTACCTTGCGATCATAAATGTGCAACTTGTAAAGTACAAGCTGACAATTGTGTAACTTGTAGAGGAAATAGATTCACTTCTGTTTGTAGATGTCCTGACTATTATTATGAAGATGGCGTTTCAAATGATTGTCCCAAATGCAATTATAAATGTGAACTATGTGTAAATAACATTTGTACAACTTGTGCAGATAGAAGACAAAATGTACCTTAATGTACTTGTCCTGATGGATTCTATGATAATCTCAGTCCAATTTGTTAACCTTGTAGTGATGTTTGTACAACTTGTTCAGAAATTGCAGATAAATGCATTACATGTTCAGGAATCAGAGAAAATCCACCTTTTTGCACATGTCCATCTGGCTACTTTGATTATTCAGGTTAATGTATTAAATGTGCCTTTGAATGTGGAGATTGTGATTCAAATGGATGTATAAGTTGCAAAGGTAATATGAATGGTCCATTTGTTGGTAAATGCATATGTAAGGATGGTTACTCTCGAAAGAGTGTTGGATCTGTGTTTTGTACTAATTGTAATATGGGTGTGCCATATTCTATCCTAACCTCAGGATTGTATAAAATTAAAATTGATTTTGGAGGACCTTTGGATTTACTTGATCCAACCAAAACAGGTTGTGATCAGTACTTCTAGGCATCCTCTCTCTCTACTCTAGGCACGAATCCCATCTGCATAATCGATGATACTACAATTATTGTAACACTTGGCAAGTATTCTACTATCAATATTGGACACTCCTTCGCTTTTGGAACTGGTTTCAAATTGAAAATATGTACTACAGGTTTCTCTGTCTTTTAACCCAGCAACTTAATAATCGATCCAGCTGTTTCGAATGAAGAGAATCTACCATACATTAACTTTGTGGCTCAACAGCCTAAAACAATTTGTGAGCCAGTAGTCATCAAGTACAGTCTTGGTAATACTGGAAGCAGGAATCTAGATGTTTTTAGTTGGACTTTGACTCAACCTGCAAATTATGTGAATGCTCAGTTAGATACCATTATTAATTCAATCACTCCAGCTAAGACCTCTGACACTAACATCACAATTCCTAGATTAGTTTTAAAACCATATACAACCTTTTCATTCGACATCCATTTACGAAATTTCTTGGCCTTAGATGCATAGAATACATACTTCATCCAAACTTTAGGACCTGCTCAGGTAAGTATATAGATACCTGATGTACAGAATACCTTCTATAGATATGAGACCACTTAGCTCAATTTTACATTCATTTATACAAATTGTACTCTGACTACAGAGATGAGCGACACAGTCCATGTTTTGATTAAATTGGATACACTCACATTGGCTGAATACAACTAGGCATTCTTCTTTTAGATGAGTTCTGCTTTCGACTTTGAAGTTCCCATCGATCCTTACATTCTTGAAGTTGGGTCTAATAATATCACTGTTACAATCAGTGTTCCTTCATAGTTACTATCAACTACCGTATTTTTGAATCAAGAAATATCAGAAGGTACCTTGGTCATAAAAGTAAGTGGTGGAAATAGACAAGTTGGTGATGTGGCCATAGTTATTTTGACTGCCTCAGCAATAGATTAAGATATCAATCCCAAAGAATCAGATCCATTTCAATATGTATTTTCTTGGACATGTTTTGATGTTTTGAAAGGTTATGAATGTTTAGATTTGTATGGTAAACTCCTCAAATACCCAAATGGTAAATCTGTGACCATATATGCCAACGAACTCAGCCAATATAATTCTTATGTCTTTAGTGCATCATCCACAAAGGGAAATAAATAAGCTACCGGCAAATCAATGATTCAAATAGTTGAAGTTGATGTTCCTTAGTTGCAATCAGCAAATGAAACAGAGGAAGCAGAGACAATGGCTAAAACATTTAACTATTATGATGAAGTCTAATTGGCATTTTCATACTCCTTAGCCAATCCAGACAACCTATTTTATTCAGCCACTATCATTTACGATCAGGTCTCGGTTAAATCATTCAAATTTTACAGTCTAACCTTTAAATTTAGGTTGCTAGATTATTTCTCCGATCTCAATTCGATTAAAGGTAATGAAATCACACTGAGAACATCAGTCTACAATCCAACCTACGTCATGCCTTCATTAAGAAGCATTATTCTAACCTATAACTTGCCTCCAATGAATTGCTCATTAGTTTTCAACAACCCTGGCGATATCATCTATGAACTTAAAACCTATGTCAATATAAGTATCGCTTAATGTGAAGACGAGGATCAACCCTTAGAATATAAAGTGTTACTCTACAATGACAAAGACATGTATGATTACGATTTCTCAATTGGAAAGTTCATCAACAATATCAATATCTTGGATTATTAATCGAATAGCACAATGTTATTCAAATTACCATTTGTTGGTCCAAAATAATCTGTGAATTTCACATCTTTCTTAGTGTTCATGATCAAAGATAAGAGGGACGGAATCTCAAATCTTACTACTCCTATAGTTATCACTAAGAATTTTGAAATCAATTAAACTCTATTGACTTAAATGATAGATCATTCCGAAAACATCGAAGATACACTCTAGACTTAAGATCTAGTAGTCAGTAGAGTTGTGCAAATGGATAATTGCTCATAATTCAAATATGATTTAATTAGAAAGAATGATTTGATAGCATAAAATGATCTACCAATAGATCAATAAAATCTAATACTCAATCAAATGATTTAACTGATTAATGACAAAGAAGTGAGTAAATAATTTAAGGTTCAATTATATTCTCTGGATTCTTTCGATAGTATCATCTAATCCAATTTTGAAAAACTCAAGGCTTTGCAATTAGATTCTCAGAGCACCTTGTAATAACAAAGTTATATCAATAACTATTACAAATACTTTGATTTGTTCTCGTCCTTAATTTCCAATAGCGAGTATTTCAACACCACCAATGAACAGGTTTTGGGATACATAGAGAATCTCAAAACTCAATTAATTGATCTAACTTTATTGAACAGTGATGGTTTTACCATTGAGAATGATTAAGCAACACTACAGGTGAAGAAGGCGAGTTATAAAGTTATAAATGAGATTGCAGGAAACATTTTGAAGGAGGAGACTGTGTTTAGATTATTGGAATCCGTCGAAGATTCATCAAGTTACTAGTACTACTTTAATAAATTCATTGTGAATCCCTACTTGAATGAGGAGAGCTTCCCTAAGAGTGATTCATTTGGAGCTGAAGTAATCTATTTGAGAGTGATTGATGAATTAACAAAAATAAATGCCGTAATGCTATAACCATACACTTACACCTTTATAGTTGACGAAGATTATGCAAATAAGAGGACAATTTGTATTTAAAAATTATTTGAGATCTGGACATCTAAAGATATAGAAACAACACTAATCAATAAATCTGCAATTTCATGTAAGATTTCTTATTTTAATCCATTTACAATCGTTATTAATAGTACATTAGATAACAATACGAATAACAACAATACAAATAATAATTCAAATTCAACTACAGATGATACTGATGACACTGATAATAATAATAATAATAGTACAGATAATACAAATAATACAAATACAAATACTAATACTAATACAACTAATAATAGTAATAACAATTCAAAACTAGATAATACTTCTGACACTTTATTAATATCAGAACCATTCTTTATTTATTTAATATGCATAGGATCTATCACTTTATTATTTGCCTTCTTTGCTCATTACAAGGATACTCAATTTGCAAAAGTCTATAATCATAAGAAATCCTAATCGGAAATTATCATCACCAATCAAAAAGAAGAGACTCCAGATATGAAGAAGAGCGAGATCTTCAATTTTAAAGAAAGCAAGCATCAAGATGAATAGCACTCACCATCATTGAGAAACATAACAAAGCCTACCTCATTTAAGAAATTTAAGCTAATTCTTTTAAACTTCCATACTTTGGTAAGTATCTTCTATAGAGATGAAGCCTACAGGAAGATTTCCTATTTCAATTATGTGCTCAGGTTCTTGTTCATTCAGTTATCCATTTTCATTACATACATCTACTTTTAATTTAACTATCAATTAGCCCTAGTATTTCTATTAACTCCATTGGCATTTTCTATCTATACATTTTTGATGAATATCCCATTGAAGAACCAAAAGTTCATTATTCTGAAACTAATCGTGACCATTCTATCACTGGCTATAATTGGTTTAAGTATCTATAGAGTAGTTTACTACATAACAGATGGAAATGAATACAATTTAACCACAATTACCTTTTTCTTGGCAAGTTCGATTGTGTATGACAATCTGGTATATAACCTGATTGTAATTATGATCCTCTTTATGATGACCATCAAAGAAGGAGGCGTATCTCTTTGGATAATCAAAATGATGCAATCAGCCGATCAAGAACTAATAATGATTCATTATCCAAACTCAGATGCCATCAAACAACAATGATTAGAAATAAAATTATAAATTAAATATATATATTTCAAATTTCATCTCAATAATTCAAATTGTATATTTTATAAAAATGTCAGGTATCAACATCAACATTAATCTGAATCTAGAGAAGAAAAAGTAGAGTTACATTTATAAACTAGAGAGCTGTCAAAAGCAAAGCAGAAAAAGTCTGCAATGGAGAACCAAAAAAAAAGAAGAAGAAGAAATTAAACAAATCCAAATAAACAACGAGTTCTCCCATTCCTTGGGGATTGAACTAAGAAAGACTCAAGAATTACATCTATGCTCAAGTGGCTAAGAGAGATGGCCTATTACATCAAGAACAAACCAGGAAAATCAAAATTGAAGATCCAAAATAAGATCGTAGAGAAATATTAGGAGTCTCGTTTTTGAATCATCTGCCTAAGAAGAAAATCTAATAGATGATTCATAGTAGTAATCTTGAATTAAATTATTCCTTTAGAGTAAAAGATCAATGAGGATGAGGAACAAATGTTCAATTAACCAAAATTCAATGACTAACAATTACACGAAATTCGAATATATAAAGAATGGAAACGAAGACAAGTCTAATTTGAATTGCAATTCAAAAAATAACAAGAACTCGAAAAATAAATCAAAATCTAACAAAACCTATAAAATTTAAACGAATTTATTAAATGTAAATCAAATATTATAATACTCTATAGATCGAAATAATACAACGTAAGTGATTCACAGGAAATCAGTGTCTTTCCATAAAAAGAAAAGACCTAAATCATCCTTGGATGAAAAGAAAAGAGAATTAGTTATTTAGTATCAAAATATAGCCAATAGATATGCTTAAATCAACGGAGACACTAGAGATAATTAAAGTTGTTTTGACCTGGTATTGGATAGTGATTAAGAGGGCATTTCTTAAATGGATTCAATCCAAAAAAGCACAAAGAGACAAAATATTGTTATTTCAGAGCCATCCTTAGACGAAGAAGAGGAATAATAAATACAAGAATTGGGAAACCTAGAAAAGGAAATGGCTCAAATTCTCAAGGCAGCAATAGTTATTCAAAAAGTTTGGAGAGGGTATAAGACAAGACATGTTTTAGAATATTATAAGAACTTTGTTGATTAGGAAGAAATGAATCAATTACCATCAATGAATTAAGCATAATCTTATTTAGAACCTATTAGTTAATCTGTTTAATTAGAGAAGGAATAAAGTGGATTAAAGTCTTCTTAAAAGAGAAATATTTCAAATGGTTTCAACTTTGTTGCTCATTAATTGGATTGGGATGAGGATAAATAAAGTCATTTCAGTTCATAAAAGGTATCATCTGTTAAGAAGCTGTTTTAAGACAAATCCCTTCATAGCATAATCATCTAGAAGTAAAAATAACAATGGCATCTTATGTTAGAACAGATCTCATAACTTTAAAGAAAGGGATCTAAATAAAATATTAAGGAAGTTCTTCAAGATTTGAAGACATTCACTTTGTAAATTGCAAAAGATATTGATGGAGAAACTATTATAGATAATACAGAAAAGGAATCATAATAAAAATCTTTTAAGATGAGTGAAATCAGATAAGCTATGGGATCAGAGAATCTAATTAAATTATCACAGAATTAGTCTCCTGTGAATAAAGATGCTTCCTTATTTGAGTAGAATCCATTTTATGATTTTGCATCAAAAAAATTTAGAGAACTTCTCAATCCAGAAAATATGAAGAAATTAATCAAAATGAGAGAAACAGCCATTGAAGAAAGACATAAGAACGAATTGAAAAATATTCATGAAGCTTTGCAATAAAAGTAAATCAGTTTAAAGACATTCGAAAAATAAAAATTCAAAATTGAAAAGTGGGTCACAAAAGAAAAAGATGAGTTTAAATAGTAGAAATCTAACATTGAAATTGGATGGAAAGGTCTATATGAATCCTTTATCAAAACCTAAAAGGATCTGTTATTTATGTCTAAATTGAATAATTAGTAATTAACGTCTTCCTTCTCAAGTGAAACTATAAGTAACATAAGATTGATCAGAGAAATTAATTCAGGACCTCAAACAAAAATAGGTAAGACTAATAATTTTGATACTGCCACTATGAATTATAGTTCTCCTATTTGTGAATCATAAAATATCAGAAAGGTACCAAAATCTTCTCCTTCCCCATCTCCTCCTCAATACTAAAAAGAAGACAACTAAAAATTGATATATGAATAATTAGAATGGGATGATGAGATGTTGTATACCAGCGATGTTTTAGATTGTGCAAAAATACAACCCTCTTAAGTCATTAAAGTATCAACCCATTCTCAAAATGAACCAGAATATGATGATTCTCAAATCTAATCATATTGCATTTTAATTGCAAATTCAATTATTGGAAATGAAATACAAGATATGTATGAAGAATTAATGGTGTTTAATAAAAATATCACAGCATCAATAAAATTACCTGAGTTTAAAGGAATCAAATCAAATATTTAATAGGTTAAAACCTATCTAACTAGATTAGAATAATTTTTATTATAATCCGACTGGAAGGCAGCATTAATCCAAAAAATAAATACTCCTTTCGGACCCAATCCTAAGGAGATTTTGAAATTTTTCCATTATTATGACGAAGAAGATGATTATTAATCCAGTGAGTAAGATTACTCAAATTAAGCTATCTTATCAACATAATTATATGCAGAATTTGAAAATATACTTATGGAAGAGGAAAAAATGTCATTAGAAGATGGATTTTTATTAGAATTAGAGCATATTCACAATAAAGTCTTGTATGATGCTCTAAACGAAGCTTTGGATTATTATAGACCTTTTGGATTAAATGGTTATCCCTTGCCTTGGATTAAACAACCTTTAGAGTTGATATAGAGGTAAAATGATCATACTATTTTCATAGAAATAAGAAGTAGGAAACTCTCTCGTAGATCTTTTAGGGAGCAATTGGATAAGTGACTGATTGGGCATCCTGTTTAGTAGGTTTGATAATTGATAAACCAGACTCACCCTTTCCAAAAATTTTGATGCTTGATCAGGAGTACTTAAATTAGATTAAAGAGGAGAGAATGATAAGAATGCTTAATTAAGAAGTAATCATTTTTATGATGTAAAAAGATCTATCAAAATGAAGAGAGATGGTTGGTGTATGACGAAGAGCAATCTGAAATTTTAGTTGAAATTTCATTGATGGTTTAAGATTAGTTAATAGATGAATGTTTAAAAGAACTATTACAGTTGTAATGATTATGAATTTTAATAAATCAAAGTTTTTCATAGGCTTGGGATTTTAGTTTTATTGAATATATTTCCTGATTTTCTTATGAAATATTTTTGGTCAAATGAAAGGGCTTGAAAATCTATAAATGTAGTCATGATTGATTATCTCATTTTACTTTTTTCATTTTGTTTCATGATTTCACCAAAAGAGCTATTCAAAATTTCTGAATCTCTTTGATAACTTGATCTATCAGGGTGACTCTATTTTCTCTTCTCTTAATATTTATCAATATCTGATTTTCGAGGAGCAGACATTGATTACTTCAAGTTTTATGTTTATTTCACAGACTGTCTTCTTGATCGTTGGGATTACACAGTCTTTAAAGTCTTAATTGAATTCTTTTAATACAATGATTTAATATCATTGGTATGGACTGAAAAGTCTAATTGAAATTCCTTGCTTTGTTTTGACCCTCCAGATTCAGAATTCTTTATACTGGTCTTCTTATTATGTTTTTCAATATCCAAACCAGATAACATCTAATAAGATTTATAATTAGTTTCTGATGTATTCTTAATATGATGGGTAACAAAGGCTGAATCCAATACTTCACCTATGAGTAATCTCTCCTCTACTTTAGATTCCAACATTTTCTTAATCAACTACTTCAGATCTTACGACAATTCAGGCCAAGGATGCTTTTCGAAATTGATTTAACATTTTTAATTCAAAACCTATATTTGGCTTGGCTTTCCTCTAAATGGAGGATATCCAGCTGCTAACTAAAAGTAATTACACAATATATTACAATGTATAGTACAACACCTAGACTAAACACATCTCCTTTTTAAGTGTATGGCTATCCTTTAAAGATTTCTGGAGGCAGAAAACCTGGAGTTCCAGCTTTGCTTAACAATTACTCCTCATTAATTTGTTCAGCAAATCCAAAATCCACTAATTTCATTTAGAGTGTGTCTTTAGATTCTATCATTATGTTTTCTAATTTAATATCTCTATGAACAAATCCATTTTAATGTAATTCAAAAAGGGCATCTCCAATTCCTTTTAATATGCATGCGATATTTTTCTCAACCAACCTCCCTTTTTATTTAAAATACTGATAAAGTGTGCCTCCATCACAATATTCAATTATTATCACTAGTTTTTCCTTTTCTTAGTAGACTTCATAAATCTTTTCAATTCCAACATGATCAAATGATTTCAATGCAATTACTTCATTGTAGACCATTTACTAAACTATTATGTAAATGTAATTTTTACTATAAACTTCTCTTAATGCTTATTCTCTTCAAACATCTTTTTAGTTATTGTTTTTGCTGCAAATGTTGCATCATCTCTTTTCCTTTACACCTTATACACCGTTGCAAAAGCTCCACTTCCAAGAGTCTCAATTTCTGAATAGATATGTTCATACCCTTTCATTAAACAGAAATCTTGGAGTGCTTCAAAAAATTATAATGTTAATTCATTTTGATGGTCAAATATTGTAATGCCAATTCCCTCTGCTCGTTCTATATAGATAAGTGGAATTTAAATATTCTTTTTGGTTTTTTAAAAGGAAAGAATTGCTCTGTTTTTGTAACTTAATTCTAAATAACCCTTAGGATAATTATCAGATTCCTATTTAATGTATTTTAAATACTTTTTTAAAATACATTAGCATTCCTGAATAAGTTAATTTAAAATAATAGCCTTTGGCGTTCTTTTTCTTCCTTCCTATTCGAAGCATTATGTTTTAGAATGCATAATTATCATGTTGCCATTTCTTTTTATTGTCTTGTTGAGTTTTTCTGTTCCAAAAATGTTTGATAGATGCATCTGTTGATACTCTAAAAAATGGCCATTTGACTTCTCCATCAAATTTCGGTAATTTGATCTCTCCTCTCATTTTTTTAATTTATATTTATTATTGATTGTCACCTTTCTTTAGCTATTATGTATCTTGGTTCAATTATTATTTCAAATGCTTTGAAAAAGTAGAAGTTCTGGGTATATTTTCAAAGATATTTGCTTAAAATTCTTGATTGATGGTTTTCAAAAGAACAGACTTTTGATTTTCAATGGTGTTCACAAAAATAGCATTTTTTAAATTGCTAGATTCATCAAATCTAAATACTTTTTTCATGACTGATTAAAATAATAATAAATAATAAAAATACATAACATCACTAAAAATCATTAGAATTAACTTTCCCTTTCTTTCTTCTTCAGAATTATTGATAATTGATATATAATTTAAGAACAGATCAAAGAACGAAACAAATTAATTTTATAGAACTGGTACATTTTTCAGTACGTACTTTATTGATATTATATCCATAAGAATTCTTTCCTTATAAAATACAAATGATTGATTATTTTATTAAATTTATTTGTGTTAATGCGAATTGATAAATTGTAATTAAACCAAAATAACAAAATTCCATTAATTATGCTTATTCTTGTAATAATGTTATTATGTATTTATTTCAATCTGATTTCTTCCAATTCAGGACCTCTTCAATGAATGCATCTGTATAATTGACTTTATATCTATTAAATATTTTCTAATTTTAGTAATACTTTATCATACTTATAATTCCTCCTTGTCCTCTGCACTATTACTTCCTGCTGCTTATGGGTGCTCATTAGCCTCTTTCATTTTCTTAAGTAATTTAGACATCAATTTTTCTAATCGAATATTTAATGCAGGCAATTACAATCTTCTTTTGAAAAGAATGCTTTTTCATCACCTTTGTCCTTGTCCTTTAATGCTTTGCTGAATGAAAATCTTGGTTAATATTTTGGTATCCTGGCTATGCTTAATAATAACTTATTCATAATAATAAGATATGTGTTAATATTATATTAATATTATGATCATAATTATATTGACTGTCCTTATTCGGAAGGGCTTCCAATTTACGCTTTTGATAATATATAATTGTAATAGAAAAGACCTCCTATCATTATTATGTAAGCAATCAATGAGAACCAAAACAACCCAGTAAACTCAATTGTAAAATCATTGTAATATTGCTAGGAGTTATCCCAAACCCCTAAATTAGCATCTTAAAATCCAATTCTATTATTTTATTTATCGAAGATCGTTATGTAATTGAAGAAAAATGGATCTCCAAAAATCATTTAGTTAGGGAAATCTTTCAATATTTTATTACTTGTAAGGGTGATTTAACAATAACCATCACTTGATGAATCATCTTTAATTATATAACTAGAGTAAGAGATGATTAATTTATATCCTTTTGAAAAAACTACAATATCAGGAAGATATTATTTCTACTATTCACTTGGATTGCAAGGACAAAACACTATCCCGAATTGTTTTTTACATGTCTTGAGTAGCGAATTTAAAATTAGCTCATACATTTCTTCATTCAAGATCAAATCAGAAGTCCCAGTATCCAATAAGGCAAATTGAGTTTCATTGAAATTAATTATGTAATCCTAAATTTAAGCTTAATCAATTTGAATAGTCTATATATTAATATATATTTATATACCCAATACGAATCTGAAGTTGAATTTATCCATGTTGTACCATTATTTAATTTTTCATCCGATATATTGTAATATATTCTTGATTGGTATGGATTTTGGTTTAATTGCATAACAAATATCGAATTACTCATAAGTCCTTGTTTAGCGGCAATATCAAATAAGTTAGGAATGCTTTAATCATTGTTTAACCCCATAATTCCATCACTTTACAAGCCATGAATTTCAGTTTCCCTTATGATCAAAAGGAAAGGCATAAATGAATGAATATTCGATAGTGGTAGTCCAACATAGTCTTCGACCATTCGCCCAATGACTTATCCTTTGCCATACTAATTTTTGATATTAATGTATACTTAAATTTCTACAACGTAATCTGATACTTCGATTGTCTTTGATTCTTCTGTTCTAAAGTATTCTTTGTTGTGGCAACCAATGCATCCATATGAAGGCACCCATAATTCACCAGACCCAGTATCATAAATGACTGTAAATTCTTGTGGTGGTGTACCTATTTTGACAAGCCCATAGTATTGTATATTGTAGTAATTAGAGAAATTATTTTGAGGTAAGGTTTGTCTTCTGAATAAATTTATTGAAATTCCAAATGCAGAGTTTAAGAATAAAAAAATAATTATCATTGTTTTATTATTGTTTATTTACTAAATTATAATACTGTTTTCAAATATTTCCACATTCATTCAAAATATTTTCAATTACATGATCATTTTCAATTTTTGATTTTAATTAAGATAAATGCATAGAATTGAATAATGAGAATTTAATTTCTATTTATAAGATTAGTAATTAATGGACTGAAAGTTTGTCAAACTAATTTATTAAATTGATTAATATGGAGATATGATTATAAAGAAGAATTCCTAATTTTTATTTATGTTCAATAAATAATTTAATATCTATTGCCTAAGATGGAGAACCAGATTATACATGGTGAATCTATTTTTGAAAATATATAAACTTTCTTATTCTGCAATCTCTTTTCAGTATTCTTCAAGCATTCAAGTATAAATATAAAGCGTCAATTTGTTTACAATATTTATGGCAACCATTAATCTTTATGTCTGTATAAATATAATATCCAATAAGATTAAGTCTCCTAAATTAGTTTAAATAGATTTGATTGCTAGTCATTAGTTTTCTTTTTGATGTTGATATAAGGACTTGGAGTCAAATTATCCATTGATTAATGGATATTACATATTGGTAATGACATGGTATTTAACTCAACTCTAATAAGACTTAACCATTCTCAATATATATAAGCATTAGACCATTCAGGATCATCAAAATATATGGAATATGGTAATGAATGAGAGTGTGATTTTAGTAGACATCCTCTATTGAATTTTATAAAATAATAAATGTTTGAAAATGTTTAATTTTAATAAGAATATGCACGAATCTATTGTTATATATATTTTATTTTTATAGCAGACTAAGTTTTGAAGTTACTCAGAATTTAGGTTATAATTGAAGATAGCTGATATGATTAGATGAGATTGTATTTAATTAAAGGTTAGTTAGAAATATTGAAATATGAGATATTTTAGCTGTTATTTTTGAAAGATAACAGTATTTGGAACTTGCAGTGGCTATGAAAAAAGAATTTATATTCATTTAAATTTTGTGAAGAGTTCTCTTGGCGCAAGTGTTAGCTTTGGAGGCTCCTTGGTAATGTTAAATTTATCTGCATATTTATTAAATAGTTCTTAATCCGGGTTACCAAATCTATTAATTGCATCCTCTTTCATACGTCCGTATTTCAATTCTATCTTAGTTTTCCGAAGATCGTCTTCATTTTGAAAGAATTCATTTGATGTGATATGAGGCTAGCATAATAGTCAATTGTTTTACTTACTCGGTTAATTTTACGTTGGTTAAAATCTTTACTCATAGTTAAGTTTTAGACAGGGGATCTTTCAAGTAGTTTTTTGTTGTTTATTTTCTTATCTGTTTTAATACGAAAATTGTTATTTTAAAGAAGTGGAGCTTTAGGTGCCTATTATTCAGGTTATTAGTTATCCCATTCATCTTCGTTAATTTCCAGCACTCTGAAGTTGCCTCCCCTGAAATATTATTATAAAGTGATTCCATTAATTCTTTGAGCTTGACTCGACTCCTATCTTTAATGACTCTGTGACACTAATCTCCGCTTTTCCATCCTCGAGCACTTCGATGTTTCTGGACGCATGCCTTATTCTTCCATTTTTTAATTAATATTATTATATTATCATTCATGATATGTACATCTTGCTCACCATCTTCAAACTGTTAACAAATTACCCATATTCTCAATTTTAAGACTAAACTTGTACTATCCCTGCACTCCTGACCTTCTCCAAAGAATACTTGGACATTGGCAGTCGTTATAGAAATTCCATACAACTGAATAAGTGCACTGCAATGAGATAACAAATCTTTGAGAATAGAAATTATTTTATCTCAGATTGTTAACCGTATGCCCAAAAAAATTATTAAAAAAACTGAAAAAGTTGGGGTTCAACTTCTTCTGTCAAAAAGTAATTATTATTTAACAAATCAAATTTAACAATTGAAGTTGAAAATGTTAAGGAAATAATAATTATAATCATGAATCATTTTACTGAAATGTGCTTAAGTAATTATTTATTGTAAGAACTATATAAAATCATTAGAAATTTGTACAGTTTGATTTATACATTATACTAATTTTAGTTTAATTATTTATCAATTATTAATATTTATGAATTTCAAGTAAAAAATACTGAAGATTCAAGAAATAATTTATACATAAGCTAGACTCTTATGCATTTTTTAAGATTTAATCTTACTTGGATAACTGATTTTTATGTTAAGATTCAATCATACTTAATGTCTACCTTAACAATTCAGTTTAGATATATATTTTAACTTTAATATAGTAACAACATTAAATAACTAAAATATTATCAGTTGTTATCATCATCACTACTAACTAATTATGAAGCTGCTCCCTCATTTTCATCAGGAATCTATGTTAATGAGATTAAATACTTATAAATTTCTATTCACTTGATGCAAAATTGGAATTGTTTTATAGATCTCTTTCTACCAAGCGAATCTTAGGATATTTAAATTAAATACAATTATTGAAAGATTAACTTTTCATCCTCTCCATTGAGTTTAGGAAATACTGTTTGATTTAAAGGAAAATCTATCAATTTGTATTCCTAATTATAGTACAATATTGTTACATGAATATCCACATCATAAACTGATTGAGCTGCCATCATTTTCTCATACATACCCATTTTAACCCTATTCAAAGTGTATTAAACTTATCGTAATTATTCTTCTATTTCTTTAGATATCTATGCATCTTCTTAATCAAGTTTTTTCATTGATGGAATTTGCCTACCCTTATTATCTGAGGTGGGTTGTTCCTATTTTTTATTAGCGCTTGAACCCTATTGTTTTTGCTTTTGCTTTTAGTCACTTTATTCAAATTATTATTATTATTGGTTTTTATTTTTATTTTGAGTTTGATTTTTAATTTATGCTACGCCATTCTGCACTTCCTAAGCTTAAAATGGAAGGATGGGTTAAGAATTTTGTTTAGTATCAAATGAGTGATCTTATATTCCGGGTAATGAATCCTAATTATTTTATTGAGAAGGCATCGACTGAGGAGTTTTAAAGGATTTTTAAACACTATAGTTTGGGTGTTATTTCTATCTTTCATCCTATTGGGGAATAGGAGTAGATTATTATTAGGGATTATTTTTGTTAGAAGGGTGAATTTATTATTAATTATTTTTAATCTATTATTAAAATTAATATGATTATTATTACTGTTGTTATTAGGTAGGTATTTACTATTAAAGATTATTAGGTTATTGTTAAGATGTGTCGTTTGGTTACTGTGTGTATTTCTAATTAATCATTTGCATTTATTATTCAAGTTTTTCTCTTTAAAATTATAAGAATTACTCTTATTGTCTTTATTAAGACACAACATTAGGAAATTAAGGTTTCTTTACGTTGATTTTAACTTCTTGTTACCAAAATTCTTAAGGATTATATTAATAATTAGGATCTCGTTTTTATTGTATGATTTACTCAACCCTTTGAATTTTGTTTCTATCTTCAACTTCTTGTTCACTAGCATAATCTAGATCTTCTCCTTCACTTTAGTCATGTTGATGTGATTATCTTCTAGAGAGTTGTCTTGGCTTAAACATATCATCAAATTAATTGTACAATTTCTACCTTCTAAACCTATCTTCACTATCAGAATCACTCTTCTCATATTCAAAATCTCCTCCCTTTTCTTTTTTGATTCTTTCAATATCTTCATGCAATCTCTGAATCTCCTTCTTTCTCTTTTTCTATTCTTCCCTTTGAGCTTTGGTCAAATGTTTTTTGTGTGGTTTCTATAGTTCTTCTGTGAGTTCTTGGATTGTCTGTTTTAATTCCTCCTCTTGAATTGGTTCAATCTACTAAACAGTAGGTTATCGTTATTCTCTTTATAGATTTTGATTGTTCAATTCACTTAATTGTTAAATAACATCCGACTCTTATCTTTATAGAGTTGAGGGTCGTTATACTTTGATAGATTGCTTCTTGGTTAGTTTTTTAGGATCCTTTTGTTTTCCAGTCTTTTTGGATTTCTTCATGTCATTCACTGTATCATCATCTTCATCAATTTCATTTAGTTCCTCTTACTATATTTCTTACTTGTGATTATTTGGAGTAGCCTGTGGATGTTCTAATTCGTAGATGTCCGATTAAGATTCTCTATAAGAAGACATAGAGTCTTAGCTCTGCTGTATAGATTAAATAATCTGATCGGCTAAAGAGTCAAATTATTATTCTAGATATTCTCTTTACTTTCTCTCATTGACTTGATAGTAATCATTGAAATCACTCATCTAGATCTAATAGTGATCAGGAACTTTGACTTTGAAAGCCTAGGTTTTGATCTTCTTAACAATTTCACGGTATTGCTTAGTCATCATCTACATTCTGTGTATATAAATGAAAAGAGCAAAATTACTTTAAGTCATAATCGATGTGTTCATCGTTTAGGTACTTTTCCATAAACTTGAGTAAGCGATTCTGTATTCTTTCATTAGGAATGACTTGTTTACTGAAAGATTTGGTGTTGTTCATCAACCTGACTTCAAGTCCGACATCAGAGACTTAAATGCAGTAAAATTAATAATTACATTCTGGTCTGTAATTGTATTTATTCAGACATAATGATCGATTTAGCAATTCTTCTTACTGAGTATGTAGTATAATCTGCTACGTCTCATAATCTTTTGAATATCCTGGTAGTTTTATATCAGAATAATATTATTTATTATTATTGGAATTAGGCACCTTCTTCAAGTAAGCGGTTACCTTCCTCTGAAAATCAGTCAGGAGCACCTTAGCCTGCATTTCATTCAATTTCTGAGTGTTACCACTCAAACTACAGATATATTTTGGAGTGCTTACAAAAATACAGGAGACTTAGTTAAATTGTTGTATTCCTTTAAATTGTAGATGGAAGTGTGATGATAGAAATTTTTGCCTTCGTCCTTCTTTAAAGTATGCAACTACTATGACAACCAAATTGCATACACTCAACAACTTCAATTTGCTGGTCGGTTTCCTGATTCTGGTAGAACTTTGTTGATCCTAACTGAAGTTGTGTCCATTACTGTCATACTTGGAATAATTATCCAAACGAAGAAGATTCAGATTCTTTGCATAACGAAACTGTTATCCTGGCAATGGTAGTATGTCGCAAGAGTACATTTAATTAATTAATTAAATGCTATTTGTCACAGAATCCAAATTCATCAATATCTCCCACCCTCGCAAATTGCTCTCCCTCATATAGGATTACGAACTCAAATTCCGTCCTGACTCTCCTATCACTCAAAAAGCCATGGAAAGTCTAGGATAAGATCGTTATCACTTTCGTCGAAAGTTTCATTTGTGATCTGACTCATCTAGGAATAAGTTCGAGTTGCATTATGATTTTGAGATCCAAAAAATCCCATATACTGAAAAAGACCTCTAGAGGGCCTATCTAAATTACTTGAGAGAGCTCATCAGTAAATTTCATATATATCTATCGAATAGTGGATTACTAGAATCTCTTTGATGGCAGGAAACGAATCAAGGCTGATTTTCAAAGGAGGCAGAGAGAAGAAGACGAACTCAGAGGCTAGTATTTTCATATTCTCAAACTTAGTAAGTGGCCAGAACCTGTGAAAACCAAAAGGTTTATAAGCTCATTTGAAATACTCAATTTGGATCAGAAATTGCAACTAATTGAAGACGAGAGGAACAAAGAACAAAAAATTAATGATTGCTTTGCTAAATAGGCAATTAAGTAGGAATTGGACAGAAGACTCAAAATACAAGAAATCTCGCAAAGGGAAGAGAAACTACTTGCTACGCGTAAAGAGACCTTTGATAATCTCAAGAAGAAAGCAGCATCGGAGAATAAGAAAGTTTATGAGAAATTATAAATTCATTAATAAAAAGTCAGGGAACAAATAGAAAATGATTTTCAAAATTCAAAATCTATTCAAGAGAAAATGGAAGCCAAGTAAGACCTTTTATTATATTATTCCTTTAGATAATTTTCAATTCAATAACAAAGAACTAAAATGATATCTGAGATTGCCTCTCGCAATCGTAAGTTAGAAGATAAGATTAATCATTTTAAAGATGATTTCGGTAATCGTTTGATGGAGGATCTTACGAGAAAACAACAAGCTTGAATAGAACGGTTGTCAATGAACAAACGATAGAAGACTGCAGAACAAATGGAAAAAAACAGGTTGGAAAAGCAATAGTACTTTGAATAGAAGTTGAGCAATATTAATCTAAAAATTAAATAAGAAAGAGAAGAAAAGGAATATGAATTATTCAATAAAGTTGGTTAGAAACTATCTAAATCAGAGAAATTGCTAGAAGATCATGAACAGTTACTGTTGAAAATGTCATAATCTAAAAAGAATGAACATCAATAAAAATTTACAAAGTAGAGAGAAAGATATAAGCAATCAGAAGAAAAATAGTAAGAAAAAATTGAAGAATGGGATGAGAAATTGAAAAGCATTTAAGATAGAATTGAAAAGTTTTAAACCAAAAAAAGTGAAGAATGGAAATCTTTCAAGGAACAAAGAATTTAAAATAAAAAAGATCACTTAGAATTTTTTCAACTTATTAAGAAGAAAGAAGTAGTGAATATTATTAATTCTAGGAGAAACATTAAACGTAATAATTAGACAGTTTAACTAAGAATTAAAACAAATTGAAAAAAAGGAAAGACGAATAAGAATACATTCTTACTTATCAAACTATTTCTAAATAGAAGTTTCAATAGATTAATTAAACATAGAAGGGAGAATTAATTAATTTGCAATATTCCTCATCTATTTAGTTGCTAGAGTAAATGTAATTATATACAATTAGTAAATTAAAAAATCTAGAAGATGAAGAAACCTTTGCAG
>NW_001799634.1:1327-112932 GCF_000165425.1 Paramecium tetraurelia | reverse complement strand
GTAGCACTGATTGTAAAAGGCAGAAATCCTTCTTAGGAGATCGATTTGTTACACAATTAAAGAAGAATTTTAGTATCATTCAGGAAAACTAAATGGAGAGCCAAGACATTGCATCAGCACAAATGGCATTGGAGATGCTTTATAAATAGTAAATACTGGAATAGGAACCCATATTTGAGTCAGACTCAATGTAATTTATCAATCAAAGTGGATTTTAATACAATCAGCAGAATAATTTCGACATCCACAACTCCAAAATTTACAACAGGTAGATGCAATAATTAATAATATCACTAGTATTCTGATAGATCATAAGTACTTCACAATATCAGAAACTCTCTCTAATTATTACGGTAAGTATGTGCGAAAAATACCGAAAGTTCCATTTAAAGTTCTTGATGCACCACAACTTTAAGATGATTTTTATTTGAATCTGATTGATTGGAGCAACTAGAATTCCTTATCAGTTGCATTGAATTCTTGCGTATATTTATGGTATAAATGACTATTAATAATTTCAGGAATGCATAATCTTCGAAAGTTACAAAATTGTTGGATCTCCATAATGATTCAGTTACAAGTGTGGCATGGTCACTTAGAGGACCGCATTTGGCTGTTGGAACCAAGACAGGAGAAGTCTAAATTTGGGATGCTATTAAATTATAGAGAGTTCGCACTTACAAGGGACACATTGCAAGAGTAGGGACATTGTGCTTTTCAGATAATGTGCTGAGTAGTGGCTCAAGAGATAAACTAATATTGTAGAGAGATTTGCGATTAAAGGGAAATTACTTTCTGAAACAGTCAGCCCACAAATAAGAAGTTTGTGGTTTGAAATGGTCACCTGATGGGTAGATGCTAGCCTCAGGAGGTAATGATAATAAACTGTATCTTTGGTCTTCACATAAACAGGATAAACCCATATTTAGATTGTCTGAACATTAGGCTGCAGTAAAAGCGATTGCATGGAGTCCACATCAACATGGATTGTTGGCAAGTGGGGGAGGCACTGCAGATAAGACAATTAGATTCTGGAATGCTCTTGAAGGAAAATCGTTACAAAAAGAAGACACTGGTAGTCAAGTCTGCAATCTCATGTTTAGCAAAATTGAAAATGAACTTATATCGACTCATGGATATAGTCAAAACTAAATAGTTCTTTGGAGATGTAGCAATATGAAAAGGATCTCTACATTGGTTGGACACACATGCAGGTATTATCCATATTTAAATATAGAGTACTTTATCTAGCAATGTCACCTGATGGATCAACCATTGTTACTGGAGCAGGAGATGAAACCTTACGCTTTTGGAATTTATACCCTCAAACCAATTAAGATTAAAAATAGCCTAATGGGTCTTTGCTTATTCCAACTATTCGATGATCATTTTGACAATTCTACTTAATATTTTTATAAATTTATTAAATTTATAATCAAATACATTTGATATCAATAGGTCTTATGCTAACATAAATATGAGTATGAATTAAAAATTAAGGAGATGAGTTTAATAGAAATTTAAATAATTCATTATTTCTCTATAACTAAAAAATACATATTTGAATGAAGACATGTTGCTATTCAATTTTGTTGATCCAAAAATTGTTATAGATGAATTAGTATCGGATAACTAATTCTTATTTTAGTATAAACCATAATTATGTAAAATTTGAGCTCTAATGAAATTAGTATATTAAATCAAAGAAAAAGGGGTTAATGATAAATTGAAAAAGGAAGTTAAAATATTAGTAGGGTGCCTCATAAAAACAAAGCATTCAAAGACTAGAAAGCTATGTTATGAAAAATCAAACTCAATAGATATATATAGGATATGGTTTATCTTATCCCTTCTCTAAGTGAAGTATATTATGGGTAGATAAGAAGCAGAATGTGTTTAAAATGAAGAATCCATTAACAGTTATTTATATTATAATAGTAATAGTTTACAAGTGTTTGATAACTGAAATTTAATTCCATATCATACCCTAAGAGTACTACGAATGACAGCCAGATATTGAATGAATTTCTACGAGAAATATGGTTGGTATATATGGAATGTAAATGAAGGAGTGAGAGAAGTTTAAAGCTGAGATTATAATAGTATTTGATGTAAAAATTATTAAATAATAATTATGAATCCAAAATAACCTGTATTTGTTTAAGGTATATGGTAAATTCAACATAGAGGCTAAGTTGGACAATTATGAAATTGTGAAACCTCTAGGCTAAGGTGCTTACAGTGAGGTTGTGTTGGCAAAAAGTAAAGTCACTGGGCATGAATCTGCTCTGAAAATTGTGGATAAGGCTTTTCTAGTTAAGGTATGGCAATTCAATAAGGTCAGGAAAAAAAGATGCATCATGCTTGCATTGAAAGAGAAGTGTTGGCATATTTGAGACACAAAGGAATCATCAAGCTATTCCATTCATTTGAAGACTAGTCCAAATTGTATTACTCGTTGGAATTGCTAAACGATGGCAATCTATTGGAATACATCAACAGTATTTAATAATTTAAGATAGAGTATAATTTTAATGAAAAAATGATACAATTTTATACTGCTGAACTTTTATTAATTTTGGAGTACTTACATCAAAATGGTTTGGTACATAGAGACGTAAAGCCAGAGAATATTTTATTGACTAAAGACAAACATCTGAAATTGATAGATTTTGGAACAGTATTTGTTTATGATGAATCAAAAATAAGTATTGGGACCAAGTTGGAAGAAATTAGAATTCAATACCAAAAACAACGATCTCCTTCCTTGAATGATTTCGAAAAGCCTCCCATTAAATATTGCAGAGATTCTAGTTTTGTTGGTACATCCGAATACCTGTGTCCAGAACTCATTGACTATAACGTAGTTGGACCTCAAGCTGATTTATGGGCTTTAGGATGCTTCATTTATCAATTGTACACTCATCGAACTCCATTCTATTCCGATAACGAGTTTCAGTTATTCCACAACATCAGTTAATGCGAATGGGAGTAAGACCAAAGAATTCCAAATGATGCTTTGGAATTAATCAAAATATTATTAGATAGAAACCCATAAAATCGATTTTATGGAGATCTCAATGGTATAATGCTCTTACAATTATTAAGATTCCGACTATAATTACGATAGTTTGAAGAAGCATCCCTTTTTCACAGGAATAGACTTCACTCATATTTGGCTGCAAGATGTTCCCCAACCCAGTATACACACATAAAAGAGGAAATTAAGTAGATTTCAAACTACCATGTTGGACAAATAAAAAGAGAGAGAAAAGCCTGATATTAGGGGCAATTCAGTGACTAAACATTAGACTGATCAAATAGTTTTAAAGGGGAATGTAGATAAAGAACACGGTGTATTATTTATGACTTCGTTTTCTATAAGGTATGCCGATATCAGTATACAGGGTGGCATACCATATTTTAATTACATAAATCCACAGTTGAATAATAAACTGGTATTTAATAGAGTTTATATATAATTAGACTATTATTCCTTTGAATTAATTCACTTCGTGCAGATTATTAGGCAAGGGTAAATTCATTGTAGGAGACAAAAATAAGAAAAAGTATATCTTTAAAGAACGAGATCACGATGTAACAGCTTAGTAATGGGTGAATACTATGAATAAATATATTAATCTTAATCATTTCTGATTCTGATTTATTTAATATTTGCTATTATAAGCTGCACTTACTTATTATATTCATATTGGTTCTTGTTTATTTAGTCAGTATTTATTTTATTTATTCAAATCAAAGGACTAGCTGGGATGATAAATTCTCTATTGCCTTAAATTATATTCTACTTAATTTTATGATTACTCTCGTTAAATTTATTCACTCGTATTAGGTTTGTCTATAAAAATATATAACTTAGAGATTTATACTATTTGTGAAAGTGTGATTTTGTGCTACATGTTTAATTCTTAAGTGTAGATTGCTTAAAATAACTATATATGATTAGTATTTAAGCGAGGATATTTCTCTCTTATGTAGATTTTAATTCTCTTAAACCTAGAATTATTTTAATTACTTTTAGGATATATATGATCCTAAAGGTATGAAGTAAATAAGAACGGGAATTGGTAAATAATGTTTGTTGATGAGAATAGAATTAAATTCTAAGAGGATTGGGCATGGAATATTAAATTGTTGAGTAAAATTATTATTTAAATAATTATATTGTGGGATTGTAAAATCTGTTAAATAAAATAAAATAGAAAATACAAAAATCTCTTACTTTTTTATTGAATTTGATTATTACGATGGTTATTCGTGTTATTTGGATTTTTTGATTGATTAATTTTATATAAATGAATATAGTTACGTTATTATAAAAGTAAGAGAGAACAAAGAGGGATGTGTAAGCCTTGATTGAGTGTTTAGGATAGGTAAAGTTCTTAAACTAGTTGAATAATGGTCAAAAGTTATATTAAGCAACATTGAGGGGATTTGCTGAGAAAGCTACACTAATTCGATACGAAAAAGGTAAGTTGTTGATTGATTAATGAAGAATAGGACACATTATTTGGAGGGATGGGATCAAATAGGAAAAACTATTTATAATTTTAAATGGTCGAGTGTAGGAATATGTATAATTAGAGGATGAGGAAATTAATAAAAAGAGAAGCGATCTGATTCAGCGTTATCCAGAGTGCTAAAATCTATTCATAAATAAGCCTGGAAGAAGAATAGTCTATGAATATGAGAGTGAAACAACTGATTTAATTAAAGCATCAATTAATGATAATATGAGAAGAAGGAGAAGTCTGGTTTTCGATATACCTTCCATGGCTGATGTTCCTCTTATAAGGAGTTCATCGGTAATTTAGAAGAATGTGTAACCATTCTCAACGATAACAATCAACGAAGTATGCAATATTGTATAATGTAATTTAGGCTCCATTATCTTATATGATAGTGTTGAGTAGGGAGGTCAGAGATTGTCTTAGGGAAGTGAAATTGATAAATGATTATCATTTGCAGTACTTTATTGAAGAATTTGTGTTGGCAGTAAGATAAGGTAGAATGTTTTCGCACGGAGAATTGTTGAACTCTGATATCTCTAAGAAGAAGTATGACAATACATTGCTATGTCTTGAAGACACAATGATCATGCAAATAGGTTTAGAAGATTATCATAATATTGAAATCCACTTGAATTAAAGAAAATAATAGAAAATTTGGGATTTGATTTATTCTGGTTTGTTTGGAAAGAGCAAAGTCAATTAGGAAGATGTGAATCAAATCATGAAAGTGTTGGTCAATAAATATACTTCGAAAAAGTACACTTAATACAACATAGTCTACATCCAAGGAGAAGTTCAAAAATTCATATACTTAGTTAAAGAGGGAGAATTTTAATTATCCTTTGATAATCAAGAAAGCGTATTATAATCTACTACTGTGATTGCAAAGGTGAGTTAAGGATGTCTATTAGGTGAAGAATCCTACACAGCCAATCGGCACATCTTTAAATGTACTAGCATAACTTCGAAGAACAAAATAATCGGCCTTAGCATTCATGATTTAGAAGCCTTAGGCCATAAATTTGTTTGGTTTAGAGACCTACTGAAGAACAAGGAGAGAATTAAATAACAGTGGTTGAAGACAAGAATGAATGAGAATGTGCACTTCAGTCTTAAATTAAATGAGAAACAATAGAATTTCGAAGAAGAAAAGAAATTGCTATCTGAATTCATAGTGCCTGATCCGACAATTCAAATAACCTAATTCTAAAGGTTGTAACCCAGTCGTCCTTAGATGGTTACGCCTTCCCCTTTAAAGCGTCCTAAATTAATTAAAACAAACACTTAGAGGAATATTAATACTAGTAGAAATAACAGCAAGGGGAGCACTAAGAAATTGGAGAATTTGAACATATTTGGAAATGAAATCTTGTGTGAATTGGGTATAGGTAAGATAGCCACTTAAAATACAAAGGTTAGTAGTTTTGAACCAACTGATCATTCATTAACATATAGAGATACTAGCAGACTATTACTAAAGAAAATTAGGAGAACATCAAATTACAATTCATCTTAACCAGTGTCTCATAGAGATAATAGCACAATGACAAATGAGATTGATGTTGTACCCATGATGATGAATATGAATAAGAATTAGCTCCAATTCCTGAAAACTATGGTAGGCAAGTTTAACTATAAGAATTCTCAACCTACTGAGTGCACAAATCAATAGAGTACTCCTGTTTTCATACAAAGTATCTATCCGAAAAGGATTGTGAGGAGGACATGGCAAGGGTATGATTGAAACTGCATTAAAATGTTCAATATATTCCAACTTACTGTAATAATTAATTGAAGTAATCTAAATGTTCTTCTTTCTTAATTCATTTACAGCAATCCACTTTCTTATCTCAGACATCCCAATTTTCATTTTTGATTAATTAATATGCAAGATAAATCTAATACTAATTCAAGTGTCATTGAGTCTTAATCGCAGAAGAAGGGAGTTGAAAGTTTTGAATAGCAGAAAAGGAAACGAACACGCAAGGTCAGCGATGCACTTCGCGTACATAAGTGTGAGTGTGGGAAGTCTTACTTGAGTTATCCAGCCTTGTACACTCACAACAAATAAAAACACAATGGGGTTTACAAATGACATAATACTGTAGTAATCTCTAAAGAACCTAGATGAACAAAGACAGGATTCGACGATTTCGGAGTCTCAGACTCAATACATCTTCGCTACTCTTGCAAATGCCTTAGGTAAGTAAGAAGACCAACAACAGACTTCTCTTACAAACAAGGACATGTATGATCTCGTGATGTGGGAAATCTAGTTATATATGATGGAATCTGATTCCAAAGAGTTTCGATTAGACTATTATCATGAATTATTGAAATAAAGTTCTCCGGCTGAAGTCTCCACTCCTCAGCATGCCTTCATCAAGTTCATTCATGAAGTCAAAGAAGTCCTGAGCTTTGAGTAGATGAAATTAGTCTTTCTTTTTGTGTATTCCTTCAGACAATTACTCTTAGAGAATCCAGATTGCCCTACGAGTAATTTGGTTGAGAAGGCTAACCAGCTGATTTGTTCTCAATTAGAAAAGGTTTTAAAAAACATCGAATAACTTTCGGACCGACATTATATAGTACATTTAAGTAGAATGGGAAATCTGCGAGAAACTATGATCCAAATTGTGCTCAGCTTTTGCAATTGGCTCTATGCTCGTAATTTGACTGATGACAAGTTATCTCTAAAGAGTGATTCGGATTGATTTTTTTATATCTATATAAGCAATCATTCTTTGGGACCTGTCTCTTGTTTGGTTAATATAATCTTATTAGGGTCGAAAGGCCACCTATCTATAAGCTACTAGGGTTTGTCTAAGTAACTACCGTCCCCAAAATTGACTTTTAGCCCATATAATTTGCCCTAAAAAGATATTTAAACATTAAAGATACCCAAAATGGAGGATGTCCAATGTCATTTACTAAATGGAGGTACAGTTTATTTGGAATCATGTGTGTTGCCTCTAGAGTATGTTCTTGGATTCCAGCTGGTTGTAAAACATAAGCTCTCACTTCATGTTAATGGTAACCAAAATATACAAACGTCCACTGATAAGGTTTAACAGTAAATGAATGTTGTAAAGATTCAAATGAAGGATCCTTTATTGTATAAGTTGCAGCCATTAACTCATCAACCTTAGTAAAGAGAGCCAGTGTCCTGTCTCCAATAAATTGATTGTCCTATCCTACTTCTTCATTATTGGAAGTCAGTCTTAACAACCCTCTGAATACATCTTCCATTTCTGGCAAAAGAGGAGCATTTTAGTACCAAAAGCCAATGCTATAACTGAGCATTTCCTATTTATCATCAAACTCATATCTAAGTTCATTCTTCTTTTCATCCAAATCATCCCAATTAGTAGAGTCCAGCATTTTGACTGGCCATCCAAATCCTTCAGCAGACTATGAGCTGATGGGAACCTTACGATGTAATTTATGAACCATCTCCGTTATGGATTCAGGATTATTTAAGAAAGCCCCAGCTCCCAAAAATACTCTTGGATCATAGATCCATCCATGGAATGCCTTATAACCAAATTCATTTGCTGCGAGAACCAAGTTGGCATGTCCAGTAAATACAAAGTGAGTCACATCTAAACTGATTTGTTCTACATGTTCTCTATCCCTGAAAATAATCAATCCGTAAAACTGTTTATTTTTATAACTTGCATAAATGTAGTTCCATTCTCCTTCTACATTTTCGTAATTTACTTTTGCATCAACTGCATTGCTTGGAGCTGATACATCATAAGTGCTGAATTCATAGAATCCTTTTTTGAGGAATGCTGACAGTGCTCTATTTCCCAATTCTGCCTTATCCTAATATTCTAAAGTCTAAGATAGACGGAATATGGTATGAGTATCAGATCTTTCAGTCAAAGTAGTTGGAAAAGCTATCAACCATCTAGTCCACATACCCACAGCATATTCATCTACAGATTCCACTTCATTGTCGAAACTTTATTCAAATTTAGTATCAATTTTCTTATCTTCTTTCATGAACCACATATTTTTCTTATTCTTAATAATGTATCTTAGATTTGGCATTGTTTCTTCATTGTAAGTGTGAGATCCAGCTCCAAATAATAATTCCCATTTGTGTTATTCTCCTTAGAATTTCCTGCTAAATGAATCTTTGCCCAAATAAATAAACATGTTATTGGCAACAAAATGCTGAACATCCTTGAATACAACAGGAACATCTTTCTCGAATAATTTTATTAGTGTCGCAACCTCTCTCTTGTCTTCACTATAACTAATATAGATATATGTCCAAGCTCTTTTAGAATTGCCCCATTTTCTGCCTTTGCCTCCAAAAACTTGGCTTCATTCCAATCCTTCAAACCTGCAATGCTATAAGTACTAATCTTCACAGTGTCACTTGTACACACTTAAGCATACAATGTTCTATCTCCTTATTATTTCCTGTCCGATAAGTGTTCTTCATCATTGTTGGTTAATCTGAATAAGAGTTAACATGGTGAATTGATTTCCCCTTCAATTTTAGTTTGTACTTCAGCAATCTTAAACCATCCACTTATGGCATATTCTCCGATTCCTTATAATTAGGTTAGTTCTTGACTCTTATATTATTCTAATTCCACTTATCCCTACTTCTACTTTTGAATGTACCCTACAGTTAATTCCAATGGCAAAGCATAACTAGATTCAATTGATTTTAGGAGTTATTCCTCATTATCTACATATGCTTCCTTGCCCAGATGAGCTGAAATTTAACTGAATAGTCCATGGAATCCTGCCACATTCTTCTCTCCACCCAAGATCAATTTAATCCATTCATTCAATGGTCTCTACAACAACTATTCATTCTTTGCTTTTTGAATATGTTCTCCATCATAAACATAATACACAGCCTCCTATATGGATCTCTTATACCCAGCATAAATGTAATGCCATTAACCCTCCAATGAAGAGTAAGATATTGTGGATATTTCATTAGGAGCATCGTCGCTGATATCATAAGCACCAAATAAGAAGTTATCATGTACTAAGTAAGAACTCAACACTCTGTCACCAAGAACAATCTTGCCATTCTCCAGTTCTTCATTAGAAGTCAATCTGAAGATTTACATCTCCCCCGGTATATTCCACAATCTTGATGGCCATGCTTACAAGAAACGAATCCATAACCCAACTGAATATTCTTAAATGCTCTCTATCTTTTGATTTGGTTCAGCTATTCTAATAGTCAACCCTTGTTTTTCAGGATCTTAGGAATCTAATACCAACTCATCTTCTTCGTAATCCCATTGTAATTTAGCATCTGGATTGAATAGTTTTGGAGACTAGAGATAGACCAACAAACCTTTGAAATTATCCTTTCTGAATGCCCCAGTTCCAAAATTCAATACTACTTAAGCCAAACGACTGTCATATGAATTCAAGAGAGCATCCTTGGCCAAATAGAACCAATAATCAGATGAGACTGCATGCAGAGCTGACTCTAAAGCATGTTACTCATTCTCTTCACTATTGATGTAATAGACTACTTGTTGGCTTTCCTTTGAGTAAGCAAAATAGGCAAATGTCCACACTTCCTAATTCTATTTAGCTATCTAAACTGGATAAGCATTGTTTAATTAAACTGTCTTATCTCCCAAACTGTAAGTGCTAAATTCTAAACCCTCTGTATGACACAACACTAGAGTCCTATCACCTATCTTCTGAGCATCTCCAAGTGTATCTGCTCCATTTGTGGTCAATCTATACATCAATTGAGTACTCTTTTAACTCTTGAACCATCTAAACCATAATTAAACTCCGTACTCTCTTACTTCTTGATTAAAGGTTGTTAAATGATGTTTCTCATCAAGTTTTCTTACATCATGTATTCCAGCTAAAATTTCAATGTTCTTGCTCACTGGTTCGATATCTGGAATAGTATCCTTGGTCTTTATTCTGGATAGCAAATCAGCTTTGTTTTCAATAAAGGATCCTGGACCCAAATTAAATCTAACTTTGGTTATTTATCCATTGAAGTTAGCATAATATTTACCAGCATGACCAACAGAAAAGTATAAATAGTTGGTTAATAAGGAATGCAATACATCCATCTTTAATCCTTCAGTGTGATCTCTAAATTAAGTAAAAGCAATAGCATGTCCCTCCTATTAAGTTTGTCTCTTATAACTGAAATAAATATATTGCCACTCTCCTTCACTCTCTCTTTAATACTCTAGATCCCCTCCTACATTATTTACTTTTGTTATAACATCATAAGTGCCAAAAGAGAAGGCCTTTCTACCCATCAAAACTAGTAGGATTCTATCCCCTGGATTATCAAAATCTTTATATTCTCTATTGCTGGTTAATCTGGCAACTCCCATAAGTTGAGGCTATGAATAAATCCTTTATTTGGATCCAAAGTATTGATATCTCAACCAAAATCCATATCCATACTCTGAAACTCCATGCAATTAAAGAGTGGAGCTTTATTCAAACTGGATTTGCATAGGAGGTACTTCATCCTTAGTTGCACACTCTAAGACCTTTTCTTCATGATGAGCCTCCTAGCCAGCCTATTTAATATGATCTGCTCCACTTATAAAACCAAAATGTATTTTGATATTTTCATCCTCCTCAAAGTTACCCTCTCTGTAAGCTCCAAAACCTACGTTCACTACCCATGTCTTCATCTAACCAATAAAGTCAACATAGGACTATCTTCCATGACCAACCAATATACTAAATACAGCTAAGTAGAAATGCTAGATGTTTTCTTGTGTAAACTCTGCATCCGAGAATGCAAATCTTGTATAACCATAGGTTTTCAGTGATTACTTTGAGTATCCATAATATAAGTAAGTCCATTAATCAGCATATTCGTGGAACTCCTATTCAGCAGGGATCAATTTTCCATTATTAGTGTAAGTAACAAATCTATAAAGTGAGTCTCCTCTTATGATTTATAAGGTTTCTTCTTTGCTACCATCTATATCCAACAATCTCTTTTAAGCCAATGTAATCACATGTGATTCCTTACCAGTAACAAGTGGACCAGCCCATCTAACCCAGCCTGAAACTGAGTATTCTTCTGCCCCTTAAAATCTGTCAAATTCAAACTCAATTGGATCTTCGGCTATTGTAATTGCAGATCCAAACAACTGCAAAGTCTGTCTAGTGACTGGATGAATCTAAGCCTTTTCTGGTAATGTGTTTTAAGTAAACAATCTCAGAGTCTCTTTATTTGGTACGAATGCTCCAGGACCAAAGCTAAAAGTAACTCTGGCTAATTCACCATTAAACAATGGAGCTTATGTCTTTCCAACTATGAATTCAACATACTCCACTAAGAAATCATGATAGACAGTGAAAGCCACCTCTTCTATTTCCCCATCTACTCCAAATTGAATGTATCCTTTGGCCACTCCATTGTCACCCTGTCTCTTATATCCGAAGTACACATAATTCCATTGACCTTCCAAATTAGAGAATGGGATATCATCCTTAAGACTAAGAGTCTAAAATTCATATGATTCTTAAGTCAAAACACAAGCCAATGTAGTATCTTTTACAGTTTAAGGTCTGCCTCCATTGGCTCTAATCCATTTGCCATCCACTGATTCAATTATATACCCTTGAGTACCCACTCTGGCAATATTGTGGACTGGTGCTCTTTTATTTAAATATTTTGGTAATGTACTCAACCATCTTGTCCAAAGACCAAAGGCATATTCACTTTAACCATTAATTTTCATTCCATTCTCATCATGTAATATGATCTTATCCACTACGTTATCTACTTGATCGAATTCAACATATCTATTCTAATCAACTCCCATGTATGTAATTGGCTTGCCTACCTAATAGACTCCCATCACTCCTTCTCCATAATTGAAAGTTGTCTAAAAATCAAGGCCTTCTCTGTAAGCACCTTCACCCAAATAAATTCCAACGAAAGCTATCTTTCCATTGAAAGGTGAGACTGTCTCATCTCCTCCCACTGTGAGGCTCAATTGGTTGACTTGCTTATGATATACTCCTTCGAATTTAACCTCACCAGTTACTTAAGGCTTGATTAAGGCACCATAAGCTCTTCCTTCCTTGTATCCAAAGTACACATAAGTCCATATATATTCAGCACTTTCAACACTCTTCAAAATATTTACAGACCCTCTACCTCTGTTTCCATATACAGTGTAAGTGTTGAAGTACACATTGCTCTTAATGCCTCCACCATAGATGTGATGAACTTCCAAAGATCTATCTCCCAAAACTCCTTTTCCTTGAGCACGCACCTTATTGGATCTCAGATTAATGAGTTAAAAGGCATTAGGTTCATCTACTTTAAGATCATCCACCCATCTAAACCAAAAAGCGACTGCATACTCTTCAATCAATAATTGGGACTCTTGAGGATCAAAATGATAATGCTCTCCTTTTTCATTGCCATTAATTAAAATTGGTTTGCTAATGATTGTTTCTTCTATCAAAATTGGCAATTACTGGGGCATATTACTCAAAGTCTTAATGATTTCTTCTAAGGATTCATCTCCATCAATAAATGCAGGAGCATCTACATCATAAAAGATATTTGCAAATTATCCATTCAATCCCAAATAATCCATATGCTTTCCTCCAAAAATGAATTTAACATATGTAGGTGGAACATGTTAGGCTTCAATTTCAATTCTATATTTAGGTGCGCCCTCTCCATATTTTACTACATATCCCACAACCTTTCGTTATTAAGAACTGTAAGTGTATACGACAAAATACCAAATACTATCCATGCTCTCATTCAATACGACATTAGTATCTTTTGTCTTACTTTAGGTTGTGATATCATAAGTTGAAAATACAAACGAGTTGTCATACAAAAATAGAGCTAATGTTCTGTCACCATAAAATGAAAAGTCTTCATATTCCTCATTCGTTGTCATTCTTGATAAGAAATAATATTGGCCCTCTTCTCTAGCATGCTATTTGGTTGAATGTTCGCTGAATCTCACCCAAAATCCATATCCATATTCAGATGCATCTTGTAATAATGCTCTATCCTCAAATTCAAACACTTAAGTAGGTTCACCATCAAAATCTGAATTGAAATACTTAGTGTTTACAGCAATGGCTTTCTTTTCTTGAACTCTGCCGCTGCTTGCTCTATGTTTGGGTGGTTAAAATTGCGTTGGTTCATTGGCATTAAATTCATCCTTAACTGATGTTAACTTGACAGATCTGTCATGCTCATTTTAATCATCATGTTTATCTTCATTAACTAAATCATTAAGTAAATTCTCTACAGCTAAATAATTAGCTCCTTTATTTTTGGATTAAATTATTTCTTCTCCAACAATTTCTTCAACATAATGTTTCTTTCCATAACAAATTGCAGGTAAAGGCTGCTTTTTTGCCATCTTCTTCTCTTACTTAGCTTCTTTTCTAGTCTTTTAACCAGGTTTAGGACGAGGTCCTGTTCTCTTAACCTTCTTCACAACCTTCTTTGATTTCTTTTTAAATTAAGGTACACATACTTCTCCATCCTCTTCTCCATTTTCTTTTTTCTCTTCAACGGGATCATCTTACTTTTTAACTTCTTTTTTCTCTTCAACAACCTCCTTCTTCTTCTTCTTTTCTGATACAGTTTTCTATTTCTTCTTTGTAACCTCTTATGTTTTAACTTCAGTTTTCTTCGTTTCTTTAGTTTCTGTTTTTTTCTTCTTTTTATTAATTACTTCTGCATCTTTTTAATTTATCTTTTTTTTCTTCTCTTCCTTCTTTATTTTTTCTTTTCTTTTTGGCTTCACTTTTTATTTGTCAACAGGCTTATCATCTTCCTTCTTCTCCTCCTGAGTGATTTCTTCGATAGTCTCCTCTGTAATTTCAATTATGGCTTCTTCCTCTGTAATTTTTTCATCATCTGGAACTGGTTCATCTTCAATAATCTCTTCAGTTGTAGTTTCTTCTGTAATATTTTCTTCTTCTGTAATCTTCTCATCATCAGGCACTGGCTCATCTTCAATTGTTTCCTCTGTTATAATTTCATCCTCAGTACTCTCTTCCTCTGTAATCTTTTCATCATCTGGTACTGGATCATCTTGGATTACTTCTTCTGATGTATTTTCTTCTTCTGTAATCTTTTCATCATCTGGCACTGGTTCATCTTAGATTACTTCTTCTGTAGTGTCTTCCTTCACAACTTCCTCCTCTTCCACTTTTTTATCATCTGGCACTGGATCCTCAGTTACTTATTGAGGGTGCTCTTCTGTTTCTTCCACTCCATCCACATAATCTGGCTCTGGTTAGTTTACTGTATCTCCATAATATTCACACTCTTCTCCAACTCCACTTCTGATATATTCAATGGGTCCATAGGTGGAATGAGCATCAACCACTTTGCTCGTATCTTTTTGAGCACCATATATTTCTCTGGTCTTAATCACAGAGCTCTTTGTCACTTTCGGAGTTTAAGCATATTTATAAACTTAGGGCTCTGAATCATCTACTGGAAATTCAGCTTCCATTTCATCCTCATAAACATAAACATAATCATAAACTTCTTCAATAGCTTATTCTTCAAAGTAATATACTACATCATCATCATCACTTTCTATAATTACCTCTCTGGGTTATGGTCTTTTAAGTTCTTATTCACAAACTTGTTTCAAAGCCTTTAATTATGCAATCTTTTATTTCAAATGTGTAGCTAATCTAACATTTCGACATGAATCCACATATCCATAGATCTACTTCTCTGCATTTCTCAAGTAATTTATAATCGAATTAGCCAATGCGACTCGTTCTTCCTTTGTTCTTTAAGCATTTAGACGCTGCACGTAATCGTAAGCATCATCAATTCTGCATGATGTCCACTCATTTTAGAGAAATGCTTTAAAAGATGGCCGATTTCGTTCATAATCACGAATCACCGTGGTAGCCTACTTTGCACTCTCAATAATCTTGATCATTTTTGCTAACACTTCCAAGTCATTTAACAATTATTCTCGATGCTCAATTATATCAACCCATCTTGTTAGTGCTTCAATGGTTCCATCAAAGTTCATGTAACAATTGAATCTACTAATATCTAAGTCTCTTGCTTCGTAATAAGTCATGCCTACCCTAACTACGCAGACCTCTGCAAAACTTAGGGTAGCAAGCAATAGCAATAACAATTTCTTCATAAAAAAATAAATATGTAAAACCGTTTTTTATTATTCTCATACATCAGGTAGAATACTCTCATTACCTAGATTCTATTCAACTCCTTTTATTTACTTCTCATTCTCACCCAATTCAAAAAGAAAATTCAATCACATATACTATCCAATCTAACTCTACCAAAGAGAAATAAAATTTTACAAAACTTCGTGGAACCATTGTAATTTTACTTTACCTGTAATTTACAACTACATATTCTCTCATGTTGCAGATATCCTGTTTACAATAAAATAATCATTGGTACTTATAATATAAAATTACTGTATTTTTAGAATACTATTAGTTTATTTTTTTGAATTTTGTAAAATTTTTTTATCTTATATCCATCTATCTCATAAAGGTTAAATTTAAATTATAAAATTGACAAATTCATTATATTTAACCAATAGAATACATAAAGTTAATCTAATTTTAATCTATGTTAACACAGCATTCTAACACAATAGCAAATTATTAGTAATTCGAAAGATTAAGAAAACAAAACCAATTAATAATTATGCTAAGATAGCTGATAACTATCATAAAGTATAAATTCCTTATCAAATAATTTGTAAAGAATATCTAACACTTAAGAAGTCAAGTTTATAATTTATGAAAAACCATTAGAATCATTTAAATAATATATATTATAAATCAAAAGTTTTACTTCTGTGATATAAAAGAATATTAACTAGGCGAATAAAGTTTATATTTAGTTTACCCTTCAGCCTAAAATGAGAGTAAATAATACCTAAACATTTTGTTGCAAATTGTCAGTTTCACTATCAATATTAATATATTGGACGTACAAATTATCTAATTCCTCTAGTGATTTTTTAATTGGGGATTGATCAGAAGTATAGAAATTCATACTATCTAACACCTTCTTTCTCTACTGTAATATTTATTTCCATTAAATTCCTTTTTATTCATTAGCAATTATTTGGGATTATTATTACTTTAAGATCTATCCCTATTTTTCTAAAAATTCTAATCTAAATTCATTTTTCTTCTTTATGTTATTTTATTGTTAAAATTCCTGTTCAATATTTCTGATATCTTTATTTAGTTTATTCCCCATCTTTTTGAGTTTTGCTTTTTCTCTTTTACGCATTTCATCTTGCAGAGTCCAAATTATTCTTTAATTCAATACAAAAGCCTTCCATTTTTTCCTTCAGATTATATAAATTTATACATATATTGTAAATTCATCACTTCAACAAGATCCATTTAAGTTGGAAATTATTGAGATTCTTCAATTTTTGAAGACACTTGTTCTTATGAAGATGACTCAGAAATTTCCAAAGGCTTGCTTAAATCTATTTAGCCATTATTAAAACGATCATTTAATTCATTAAGAGTCTGCGAACAATTATATATCATTTATGACTTGTATTGTTTGTATTAGCGATTTGATTCTAATTTATAACGCTTTCTTTATAGCTGTACTAATTCCTTTTAAACCTCCTAATCCTATAATTTAAGTATTTGGACTCTATCACAAATTTATTCGAAGTCAGAATTGATCATGTCTAATTGAGAGGATGCATCTTATAACGAATTGTTTTCAATTTTGATCTGTTAACATTGTAAATATTGTTCCATCTATTTTTTTTGAATCTCTAGGCTTTGAATATTCTCAGAAAATTCATCTATAAATTTCTACTTTTTAATGGTATCTTGGAACACTTCTAATATTTATCTATATTGGCGATTATTTTCATGAAGCCTCTTTTGCTTTTCAAGTCTTTTCAATATAGGTTTCGGCTAAGTTGCTTTTCATTATTTAGTAAGTATTCTATAAATCCATTTTGAGTTGTTAGATCTTGTTAGATAATGTTTCATTCAATTATTATTTTAAGGCTAAAAACTATTTTAAATTATCAACTTTTATTTATTTGACTTCCTTGTCATTGCAATCAAGGTTTAAATACGAAGCAATCTTGAGTTCTTTTTATTAAATATATTTTATTTCATCTTAAAATTATTGTTCTTTAAAATTCCTTCTTTCTATGATATGATTCTCGAAAATTTATTTGGCATATTTATCAATTATTTTGTTTTTATTCTACTATTAAGCGATTTAGTATTTTAATTCGGCTTTTTAAGATTCAAATTTTTAATTATACTCTTTTTTTAGAAGCTCTTTTTCTTTATGAAGCTTAACAGCATTCTGTTAATCTAGTAATTAAATATTCTATTCAATAGATTCAATGATTTATATTCGATATTAATTAAATTCATTTTGCAGGAACTTATTCTTTTCTGAAGTTTCAATGGAAGAATTTTTATTTTAATCAGATTATTTTTTTTAGATTATCTTCTTAGTATTAACTAAGCGATTCAAATAAAGCTTATGTTACAGAAGGTTGAGTTTACTTTGATTAGATTTCTATTTTAGTTATTTATATTATTCTAAATCTTCCAATAATTGCTTTCCTATCTTCATATTCACCTTTTAGACACAAATTATGAATTCGCGACCCAGGTTTTCTTTAATTTTCATTTACTTTTATTTTACCATGCTCTCTTCAGCTTCACTCTACTTTTGATACTAATTTGTCAACTCAATTCTTTCAGCTTCAATTTATTAGCGTAGTATTATTTCATTTTCTTGTAATTTTTTCTGCAATTATTCCTTTAGAGTATTATATTCTTTGTCCTTTTTTTCTTGATAATTGGAAAGTCTAGTTGTATACTCTTAATCTAAACGATTCATCTTCTCCTTTATTGTTTCTATCTAAAATACTTAGTTTTTTAGTTTTACATTTTAATTCTAATTATTTTATTCTGATTTTTTATGTGCTTCATCATCATCATAATCACTAATCTGATTTTGCATGATTTCTTCCTAGCTTAATTAAGTTTTATTGATAATATTTGATTTTTCCTAAAAGTTTTCATGTTCATCATCAAAATTTATCTGCTCTATTCCTTGGTAAAAGTGGTCACAAAGGTAATGATCGGATTCATCTGAGAGAGAGTTGTAAGATATTTGTAATTCTTATTGACATTTTTGGTGATCGTTCTCAGCATCACAGTTTTGGTTTAATTTAAATGCATCTCCATTCATATCTACGATTTAATCTTCTTCTTCTTTTGATATGATTAGTCCTTAGCTACTTATTTCTAATTAGATATCAAAATAAACTTTAATTTTAATTGCAATTATTGTTTTCCTCTTAAGTAAGATCACTTTCATCTCGATATTACATTTTATTAAATTAAATGTAAAAAATTTGTAACTTGTAAGTTGTAGATATATGTTTGTATATATATTCTTGAAAACAAGAACTCATAAACCTAATCAGTAAATAAATTGTAAGACAAAGATTTTACTCATTAAAGTTGATTTAATAACACTTTTACTCAATATTATAAATATATTGAGAAAATAGATTATTAGTACATATATTATCATATAGGACCTAATGCTCTAAATCGAAAATTATCAAATTCCATTTATTTTACAATTGTTTTATGAAATTAATCTAATATATATTTTAATCAGAGTAATATAAGTTTTAATTGATTGTAAATACTTTTCTAATGATACTGGTTTATCGATAATACTGTTTCTTATATAATGGAAATCTATATAATTATGTTGAAATTAATACTTAAAAATATAAGGAGTTACATACTTAATGTGTTTAGAAAAGATTATTGAATATTGAAAATACTGACTAATCAAATGAATAGAATATCTATAATTCAATACAATTGTTTGAAATAAAGGTATAATATAATTGTTCATTATATTTAATAATCATTCTTCTTAATTTTATTCTGTATTCTCTCAAGGTAATGTAGATTCTCATAGAAATAACGATTCGCTCTCGATACCAATGGGAAGGTTCCTATTTAATTTTCGACAGTTTCGATTTTGTACAAAAGAGAGTTGGTTTGTTACATCATTTGCCTCTGCTTTTGTTCTTCTGGTTGTTCAGTGATAACTTATTTGGTATAGTGCTGCAATTACAACTGCTTGTTTACGATGATATCTTATTGCTTGTTCTTGAGTGAAATTTGGAGATTTTTTTGGTAATAGAGCAATTTTCTAATGAAGTCCAAGTCTACCTCAATTTTGTTGGCATTATTGTACCAGCCAGTCTTGTCCTTTCCGAAATCGTTCTCCAACTTCTACTTAGATAGTTTATAGTCCTTTAGTCTGATTTGGTTATTGAACATGGTGGGGGGTGCTTCTTGAGGATAGAAGTCCTTCATGTGCTCTAGATATTCGTATGGCAAGTCTCCGGCTCCAAATATTCTATAGTAGACATCGTAGCAGTCAATGTGGGTGTATTGGTAATTGTTTGCAAAGTTCTCGTCAATTACGTAGCCTTCAGAGTTGGGGAGGATTCGTTTGGGTTTGTAAAGGAGATAGAAGAGTTTGTAATCAATGCCAGTAATTTTACATAGGGCAGAGGCCATGAGTTTGGTTGAGTTATAAATTCTGGAGGCGATTTCTAAATCTGATAAGAAGGATTGAACGATTTATTCTACTGAGCTGAATTGGCTTGTTTGTATTTTTTGGGCAGCCAAATATAGATCAATAATTTCTTAAATGGTAATTTATTTCAATACTTTAATGGAGTAGACAGCAAAGGAACTAAATATAAGTTTATGAATGTATAGGTTTTATTCAGCCTTAATTGACTTGAGATGGTTCTGTTTTAATTGATTTAGGGAAACAAATGTATCTCCTTCTTTTTCGTCCAATTTTTCAAAGATGTTGTTCAATTGTTTTTTTTGTAATTGAGTTTGTTTGACATACTCGAGATAGTCGAGTATTTGTAGATCCTGTTGGGCTTGTGTGATCATCTTGATTTTTTTGATGTTTGCTCTCTTTTTTCTCGAAATCGTGGGTAATGACTCTTCTCTATCAAATGAAGCGATGGTATTTGGAATGACACGTTGGGTGGTGGTTAGATGAGTGGATTATTTGGTAGTGATTTGTTCGAGAGAATGCTTGGGAGATCCAAAAGTGAAGAGAGGTTTGTATTCGTTTCTGTGAGTGTATTCTTGTGTTTGTAGAGGTTGGCCTGAATCCTTCATTTTTTAAATCATTCTATATTGTGAGATGAAGTCCACCCTAGAATTCTCGTCAAGGAGATTTTTGTAAAAGAACTTCTTCTTTGAAGAAAAATAAGGTGCTGTTATTAAATTGTCCGTCATTTAAATAATTATGAAATAATTTCTTAGATACAGATTTTCGACAGTCTTGGGAGTTGTGGGTGCTGGACAAATGGGGACAGGCATCGCCATAGTTGGAAGTGCAGTAGCAGGATTGAGAGTACGAGTGGTTGATGTGAATGAATAAAGGTAAATAGCAAACATGAAGATTAGATTGAATGCAAGTCACAATTTTGTGTCGAAATGGTGCGACAAGGAAATTCAAAAGAATAGGATGACAGATCAAATCAAAACAGATGTTTTGTAGAGATTCAGTTTTCATTTGCAAATGTCTGATTTGGCATCTTGTGATTTTGTTGTTGAAGCAGCTCCTGAGAAATTCGAAATGAAGGCAGAAATTTTCAGATAGTTAGTCAAAGCAACAAAGCCTGAAACCATATTGGCTAGTAACACCTCCTCCATCTCCATAACAAAGTTGGCTGGAATCACAGATAGGCCTGATCGTATTATTGGAATGCATTTCATGAATCCAGTGCCAGTCATGAAATTGATCGAGGTCATCAAGGGACTTTAGACTTCTCAATAAACATTGGACACTACCTTAGAGTACTTGCATCAATTCATTCTAATATAGGTTGGCATCTAAAATGAAGAAGGAAATAGTGATTGCCCAAGACATTCCGGGATTCATTGCAAATAGAATTCTTATGCCCTATATCAACGAGGCTATCCAAACCTTACACGAAGGAATTGGAACCGTGGAGGGAATTGACAAAGCAATGAAATTAGGTACAAACGTCCCTATGGGTACAATTACATAAAATTTCAGGCCCGTTAACTTTGGCGGACTTCATTGGTTTGGACACTTGCCTAGAAATAATGAGGGTGTTGCATCAGGATCTTGGGGATTCCAAATATAGACCTTGTCCATTGTTGGTCAATTATGTAAATGCTGGTTGGTTGGGCAAAAAATCGGGGAGAGGGTTTTATAAATATTGAGTTAATAAATTTAAAATATTATAATGATGATGAAAAAATCTTCAGAATGTAAGAATCAATTAGTATTCAAGTTTTTAAGAAAGTGGATATTTTTGGGTAAAACATACAATTGAATTTTAATGGAGAGAATTAGTACTAAACTGCAGTTGGTGGGTTATTCTCTCTTGCAATTATTGCTGTTATAGGATTCTTCTTTCAATAGAACATCGTTAACTTTCTGAACAGAGATGTGATAAATCTGAACACTCAGACAATCTTCGATTCCAATCCAGACAGAATTGAATTAAACGACAACAATTACATGTTCGCCATAGCAGTTGAATAACCCAAATTCAACACTCAGCCTTTCTTCAACCTCACTCTCAGATAACGCAGATACATAAGATCTTCAGATGGAACCTTAAACAAAACTGATAATTTCATCGATCTCATCCCCTGCACTGAAGATCGGTTCCAAAACATTTTTCAGAATTAGAATTTCACTCCCCAGTTTTCCTCACTCAATCTCTAGGAATGGTTATGTCCTCAACACAACTACTCTATCATATTAAGTGGTGGTTACACAAGTGACCTTTTCGAGTTCGTCAAAATAGCTGTAAGCGACTGCTCCAATAATACAGCATCCAATTCCATGTTGACTTGGAAACCCGAATGTGCAAGTTCTCAAACCAGAGATAAGTATCTCCAGTCCGAACGTTCTTTTAGAATCAAAATGTAAGTAATTTACTCATTTTAGGTACATGACCAATAATGTAATCAACCCATTATAAGTGTAGAATATGTCCCAAGTCTTTTTGGATGATGAGTCCTTTTTCTCCTTTCTGATCCAAACGGGCACTGAAACAGATGTCTTTTATCAAAAATACAACATCACCACCGATGACAACATATTTCCCTATCTCAAAGACCTCCAGGAAAACGTCTTCAATGTGAAGAAGGCTGGGGACTTCAAAACCAGCACTGTCCAAAACAACGGACAACAATATTCAGCCATCTACATGAGAAGAAGTCCCTACACCTATGTCATCAGAAGGGACTTCTAGGATATTGCAGATTTGCTCTCTTATCTTGGAGGATTTGCAAATATCGTTGCTCTTATCTTCGGAGTCCTCATCAAATCCTATAATAAATCGAGATGTAACACTTTGCTTGATTTCTCTAGTTATGATCGACTTGGCCAACCAGATTTACGATTTTCCAATTAAGAATGATTCTCAAGCAGAAACTCAACAGAGAAGAGAAATCAAGAAAACCATAGCCAGGGCTAAAAGCAGAACTATCATTATTAATAAACATTAAGAATAACCTTAAGATCAGGAACTGTAATCTCAACTGCAATCTCCTAAGTACACGCAAAATTAAAAATTGATCTTAAATGATACAACGAAAAGAGAAGACTAATTTACATCCAAACAGGATGAAATATATCCAGCCAAGACAGAATTAATCATTACTCATCGGCAAGAAGAACAGCGTTTATTCTAGTAAGAACAAGAATAAATTATTAAATAACTTGGAATTAGTGATCGAAAGAGTTACTTAACTTAGTAAATCTAAAAGATATTAAGTCGAAGCAAACCCATTCTATTCAACTATAAATATATTCTCTCCAGTATCTTCTGCTCTAAACTATTTACTGACCGCAACAGCCTTCTTCTCCAAAAAGCCATGTAAAATGCAATTATATATAATTAGAAAAAAGATTAATAAAGATTTGGATCTCTGTGTTATCATAGACAAAGTCAAAGAAATTAACGTATTGAAAGAACTCTTGTTAACTCAAGATTAGTTAATGTTGTTTGACTTTGCTCCGAAACAGGTGATCAATAGTTACGAGGAAGAGTAATGTATGACTCGGAGTTTAGTAAGAAGGACCTTGGACAGTGTCAGGACTAATTCTACTCAGTTGGAATGTTACCATTAAGATGAATCACTTAATGCTTACTATAAGTTATTTTAGGTGACAATGACTATATATAATATAGGCCTATGATCATATTCATTAATCATTGCAATAGAGTAACAAAATTAATGAGAAGCTGATTGAAAAATTAGGACAAGAGGTCAGAGACATTTTTGAAGTATCCCACTTTATCCAATGGGAAAAGAATTAAATTAAAATGGACAAAGAGGAGGTTTAATGTGATTCCGTTAATTCAGATCCACTTTCCATTAATAACATTGAATAAATAAAGATCAATTTGAAAGTCAAGTAGTGATTGTAATAACAATTTACATATGATTAATTTTAATAAATAAATTAAATGTCATTTTTCTATAACAGATAACAAGATCAAACATTACCATTACCTCATGGCTATCAATACAATCAAAACCCTGAAGTCTTAGCAAAACAAACTAATCATCAATATTTCTTAACTCAGGCAGCCAATCATTCACCATAAGAAAATGATATCAAGCTTGAAATAATCCCCAAGGGAAATCAGATTGATCATCTAACTCCTCAGAGAAATAGAATCTTCGAAGAATTACCTGACATAAAAGTAAGAAAAGAATTAAGCTAAACAAGATATAAATCTACACCAGGTAAAAGACATAGAATTTTTGAATAAGATAACAGCGTAGATCTAACTCATCAAAAAATTGAGTAGAAGTAAGTTACGAGAGTCTCTAATCATCATAATAACAATATTAAATCCTTACTTTTATAGGAAATTGAAACCATTAAACAAAAGTCCTAGCTCTACTAAGGAACATACCAATAGCTACTACAAAAAGTAATAAGAATGAATTTAAAATTAGTTAATCCAAATCGTAGAGACCAAACAAGACGATTTGAACTTACGCTTGGATCCCGAGTTCAACAATATCATATTCAAAATACGCACACTACAAGGACTTGACTTTAGTGATAAAATATAAATTGAAAAAATCATTAAGCAAATTGTGAATTAAGACGATAAACTATTATTCTAAGGATTGGTTAAAGAGTTGATTTAAAATGAATGGATGTATTGGATAGAACCATTGTATTATGATGTATAAAAATAATAAATACCCAAAGAAAAATGGAAATCCTTCATTGAAAAACAAAAGTCAATCTACAAAGTATGATCATTTTCCTATTTATAATATTAAGTTTTATATGAATACTTAAAGTATTTTGTTACACTATCTTCAACAATTTTCATTATCAATCTTTCTTAGTTAATCATTGAAGCAGATATTGTGTACACAATATGCATATTATAAATTATTAATTTTTAATTCATATTAATATGAGAAATAACTAGCCTTATCCAAAGAGATAGATAAGATTAAGAAAGGTTATATGAGAGAACGAGAAGTTCGCAAAGGTACAAGTGATTCAATAAATCAAGAGTTAAACAATCGATTTGCTTAGAATTATAGGAAACGAGTCGAAAATTTTGTGATCAATATGTTTGAGAATCCAGTCGTTTGTACTGAATACAAATAGCCAACAACCTAAGCGTTTAGAGAGGAAGACCCAACCAAAAATTTGGGTGATCCGCAATTTTATGTTAAGGGTTTCAAACACTAAAAAGATCTTATCCAAGAAGCTTTGGAAAGGAACAAAGACCTCGATTTTCTACCCAATCGACAAGTTGTTCATTACTGCTTTCGTGAAAGGGATCCTTCCAAAGACATCAAACGAGATGTGTTTCGATACAGAGATAAAACTAGTCTGGGAAGAATAAAACAGTTTTTGAAGGATCACACATAAACTCAAGTGGGGAATCAGAAATTCAGCAAGAAGAAAGTATTAAATATGGAAAATCTCTCTGAAAATATGAGTTCACTTGATAGAAAAGCATATTTAAGCAGATTGATTGCCAAAAATTTACTCCCTAGTTTACATCAAAAAACACATTTCTAAGCTACTGCTACTATGTTTAATAATTTGCCATGTATTCTCCTTATGTTAATATCTAGTATCTCTTATGGACCATGCTAGATCGGCTCCATTATTAAAATAAGCAGAATCAGAAGAAAAAAGTAATTGTTTTACTCATTGTCTTTAGAATCTCAACAATAGCAAAGGGAAGTTTAAAAGACTGAAGAAATGGAACTAAAAGATAATAAAATTAAGTAAGGTAACGAATTGGAGACTTTTAATCCTGTTGAGACTTCTAAATCAGTCCTAGAGAAATTTAATGTCATTCGAAGCAAGAATCCTAAAATTAGCACTATCCATAAAGGATAAGGGCATCTAATCTCTACCTTAGACAAATCTATAAGGATATTTATGGAATAGATTTAAGTTAAGGTAAATTTTTAAAAAATGAATTATTTAATTATTAATTGACTTTTCATTTCAAAGAATAATAATTAAATAAATGTTCTTTTAGTCATCGCTTAAGAGTTAGAATATAATATCTTTTCTAATAGCTGCTATAAATTAATAAAAACAATATTCATTCTTGAAACATTTTGATAAATTCTAAATTTAATTAAATTTAAGAAAAAATAAAAGCGAAACTCTATTCAAATAAAGTGTCTTGTGAGATATTTAAATAAATTAATAGATACAAATAATATTTAATGCAATTAAATTATTTATAATAATATAATTTATAATAGTCTTATATTAATTTCATTGGCTTTTTAATCATTATTAATAGGTTTTTATAAAACTTCACTAGGAATAGTGAATATCAGTATATTTTGATATTTTTATTATTGGTTGAAAATATATAGAGCCAAATTAATAATCCATTAATTAATACTTTGAGAATTTTATTCCTAAATTAAGTTGTAATAATTTGTAATTCAAACATAGAGACTAGTCTAAATAATATGAAATATTAAATTATTGATTTAATATAAGGTTTCATATCTTGAAATATATATCATTATAAAGATAAATATTTTCATTAAAATTAAATATTAACATAGATGAATTCTAAAATTCTTATGATTGTCGGAGACTATGGAGAGGACTTGGAAATTTATTTCCCCTTTTAAGCTTTAACTCTTTTAGGATTTTAGGTCGACGCTGTTTGCCCATAGAAAAAGAAATAAGATAAAGTTAAGACAGCTGTTCATGATTTTAGAGATGGAGATTAGACTTATATGGAATCTAGAGGACATGACTTCACAATCAATGCTGATTTCCCTCAAGATCCAAGCCAATATGCAGGACTGGTTTTACCAGGAGGAAGGGCTCCTGAATATTTGAGATTACATGATGAAGTATTAGTAGTTGTGGAACACTTCCTTAAAGAGAAGAAACCAATAGTAGCTGTCTGTCATGGAATACAATTATTGACAGCAGTAGGAGGACTAGAAGGCAAAAAATTGACATGTTATCCTGCTTGCAAATTTGAAGTGACAAAACAAGGCGGTGTCTATGAGAAGGTTGGATATGACGAAGTCGTTGTCGATGGCAATATTGTAACATCTCCAGCTTGGCCAGGACATGCAAATGCCTTTAGAGAGTTTGTTAAACTCTTGGGAGTAACAATAACACATAAATGAGAATTTCATTTAATCATAGATTAATTAATATCTCTGTAATCCATACTTGTTAATCCAATTGGCTACTCTTCTTCCTAAGGATTATTTTTCTTTTTTCTTAGTTTTTCTATATGCTTATTAGTCTTATCGCCTTGAATATAATTGGATATGTCAAAAACATCTTTAACCTCTTGGCCAAGTTTTTCAATCAAAACTTAGTTGAACCGATTGTTCTTTTCATTTGATAACGCAACCTTCTCATACGCTGAATAAAGCTTATAATATATTTGCATTCCAGGAGTGACAAACTGCCCTTTCTTAAACTTTTTATCTAACATCATTTTGGCTACATCTCCAAATTGAACTCCAAGAGTCTTCGTGAATGCTCTTCTATAGAGATTTAGATTCAATAAAATACTTATTTTCCCTTCTACCAGGAGGCTAATGTTAATGGTACTCATTATCAATTGTAATCACTTCTTTAGGAGCAAAGTTAAACAAAATCTATTGATCTTTATTCAATAATAGTTCTTTAATCAATTCGATTTCATTCACTTTGTCTATCAATACACATATGTCAATATCTGAGTTGATTTTCTTTCTATTTTTAATTTAATTTGATACATAGCTTTATTTAACAAAATTGAATTTTAATCCTAAAAGAACTTTCCACAAAACAATTAATGTAGTAAAAATTTAATTGTAAAGACAATAGGTTTACTGCGATCAAGCATGGCTTAAATTTGCTTCGTCAGATATTCCTTTCTATTATGATTTCCGATTTTCTAAACTATTTTTTAACGGATTTCTTTGCAGGATTTCTTCCGATCCTATTCAGTCTAATCTTTAGAAATTCTTGGATCCTCTTAATAATTCTTTGCATTTTCTTTTATGATGTCAGAGACATCTACCTAATGATGATTGTAGGCATCAGCAGCATCTGCACTTTGCCATTCAACATCCTTGTCTCCCATCGGCTGCCAATGACTACCGATAATCATCTTGCATGATTCATCCTTATTAGCCTTAACTCCTTAAATGTAGTCCAATTTCTAAGAGAAAGTTTATCGAATCGACATTCTATAATTCTTACCTAAAGAACTATTTCCAGGATTCATTGATGAAATAGGACTACATCTACTTAAAATCATAGGTTGTGACTTTAGATATGTAATGTCTTAGGCCAATTTTTCCCTTTCAAATTTCTCATGATATTCCTACCCAAAATTAAAGTCATAAATTTGATTTGCCAATTCAATTAAATCTAAATGGAAATCAAATTATAGATTACATAATTGTTTATTATACATGCCAACAAAGAACCCGAAAACAACAATTACAATATTAGCAAATCCTCCTAAAATTGAGAGCATCTTATCCAATTTTTAATACGATCTCGATATGTAGGTAGTGTAAGGGGATCTTCTGAGATAGATTGTTGCATAAGTATCACTAGCATAACTGTTTTAATCTCGATAGTCTCCTTATTCTTTGGCAAACATCTCTGTTGTATCAAATTCACTGCCAGTTGGAAGGAGATTATTATCGGTTTGCATAAGATATTTAGTAAAGAATATGTCGACTTCCTTACCAATGACTTAGGGGATGAAAGAGAAAAATAATTCATCATCTAAAAAGGATTAAACATAATCATCTCCCTTTTGTGGGCTGATCATTTGGTTTGTAATATATCTGAACTAATTGTAATTTATACATCTTAACTCGATATTATCTCTGTTGCATGAGCCATTGAGAAACAGCTTCTTCAGATGCACAATTAGGTTACCATGTATAAAAGGAATTTGTCTGGGAGGAGTTGCTACATTGGCTAACAGTTATTTTCAGGAAATCAAAAAACTTATTAGAGTACCTTCCCTTTAGGGTGAATGAGTAATTCAGTCTAATTATAATGGCGTTAAATACTATGGACACAGCCAAGAGTCTAAACCAATCTCATTATATTGCTGAGTAAAATTTTATCCAAACTGATTAAAAATCTATTGGAATCTCTCGACTGTGCATGGAACAAGATCCATTAGGGACTCTTCCTTCGATAGTGATCCATCGCCTAAGCGTTCGTAACGTCTAGTTTATTAAGAGGGAATACCTTGTGGACATGGTGATGTTGAAAAATGGATTAGAATTGAAATTCGTTTATTCTATAGCTACTGCAAACATGAAGTTTGTATCATTAATTTATATTTAATCTGGCTGATCTTCAAAGACTTGATTGGATTCGCTTTGAATATTGACTTTGTTGACGAAATCTTATATGTTGGATTAAAAGAATAACACAACGATTGCCAAAATGAATAAAGTCATCATCCCTCCGCACCCAGTTTTATACTAATCTTCGCCGTTGAGATTGAGAAGAATATTTTATCCAAACAGATCAATCGACCTAAGAACTTTTAATTAGTTATTTAAATTACATTTCACAATGGATTTTTTGTAGTTGCTCATTTAAAAAAATATATTAATATTAAATTTAATCTTTCAGAACATGTTAATCTCAATAAGAATTAACATTATGATCACCTTCTATCTTTTATAAAATTACTAAAATATATATTCAAATTATGTCATTCCTTTTAAAAGAATTTGTAAACCTATTTTGTCAACGTAAAAACAACTTGGCTTTCTTCATCATCAGATAAGTCTACATTCCATAATGATTACATGTACCTGTTTAACTATGTTCATTCTCATCACAAAAGTAATTGAATATACTGATAGTTGTCTTTGTTTTAGAAGATGTAAGAGGAGTGATATTTTCAACCCAATCATACAGGTAGTTCTCCAGCATTTTATTGTCTGCCAAGATCTTCTTAAATAATGAAATCAAAAAATCATGATCTGGTCTATTAACATTTTGATTCCACTTGATGTACCCAAAGAGTTCAGCAAAAGGAAGTCTGCTCATGGTTTTAGAACTCAGATAGGATTCCTTATGTCTCATCACCTCCTCGTTGTAAAGTATGTTGTTTGGAAATTTCATCCACGGTAGGTGACCTATGATCAACGCTATTTTACCTTTATACAGAAATACAAGGGTGTATGCAAGCATTTCAATATCGTCAATGAATCTGTAGGGTTATCTTCTATGCACCTAAAGAGGATCGTAGAGCAGAGTGCCTTCCACTTCTTCAGTATACACAAATTAGTCAGCTTCCTTAGCTATCCCAAAATCAATCAGATATATTTATGAATCTAAGAATCATTACAATATTAAACACCTTCAAGTGATTTTATCATTAGATTTGTAGGCTTGATATCTCTATGTACAATATTTAAAGCATGAACTTCTTTCAATATTTCGAGTACTTTGATGGCAATACAGCAGATGCTTCTTAAAGAGAGTTATTTCAGTTTAGCCCTTAGAGTATGCAGATCTGAATTTAAATATTCCATGCTTAAATATGTAGATTTGCTTTATTCTCCTAAAGAGTATGCTTTAGGAATTCCTGGTATATGTGATAACTTTTTCATAATTTTGTATTCATTAGATAAGTCAAACTTAGAATATTTGATAGCAATTTCTTATTTTGTAGTGTGATCCACACCCTTGAATATTGTACCATATCCTCCTTTAAATAGCTTCTCATGTATACTTAAACCTGGAAGATCATCAACTGAGGATATGGTTTTGTGGGTGTTGATAATCTAAGAATGTCGTGTCATTAATATTATAAAATGATTTAAACTGTTTAATTTAAGTCTCAATCCAAAAATGAAGATTAAGAATACCTCTTATTTATACTTACCACATTTATTGTTCTAAATTTCCCATATATTAATTTTATATAAAGAAAAACCATTCAAATAAGAAAATTAATGAATGGATCACAAAGACTATTTAAATTATCATTAGGTGCTTAGTGTTAGAAATTAGTTTATAAGAGCATCTGTATTTTTCATAAGAATGTTATCAAATGAAAATATTTATTTATTTTTTACTTTATATTTGTGTGAAATCTTAGTATTCGAAAAAACAAAATTTGAGATAATTTTATACAAAAATTCAATTCGGTAAATAGTTTAACCCATTTGAATTCATACCTCCAAGTATTCCAAAAAGACTATATCAGCCAACGATAAAGAAAAATAATGAAAACCAAAATATTAGATAAAGAAAACTACTTAGTTGAAAAAATACAGTTTCAGATTTTAAGAGACCTTCTCAACTTCCATCCTTCAAGAATTTTGGAGTAAGATAAGAATAAGAAATTAGCTTAATGTATAATTGATGCAGTTGAATTCCACCAACTTTATTGTTTTTCTTAATCCAAGAGAATTTAAAACTTCAATAAGCAAATAGATAAAGGCAAATAATCCACAAAATTTTAATTACTAAGAAACCTGTGTCTTTGTAAAGAGCAATTACCTCTGACATAGAATGAGGCACAACAAAAATATTTTTTAGAACAGTAATTTTTTCGATTCGAAGATTCAGAAATAAGTCTATTTCAATAAACTGAATTGCATTCTAGGGTTTACTTTTTGTAAGATCTATTAAGCGAAGGAAGTGAGAAACATTTAAAGATTGTCAATGACGAAATCTAATAAGAGACTGAAGGTTTTACTTCTGAATGAAGTTTGGAAATAAAATTGTTTTTTGATTTTAAGGTTTTAGTTTGGTTTCTATAATGTAATGGTATATATTGATTATTATGAGGCTTTTTAAAATATAGTAATAAAATTGAGATTCCAAATAAATGTATTTATTATAGTAAATATTATCTTGAGTCATGGATATTGACTGATGAGAACAATAGTTAAAAGTAGCACTATCATGTTGATGAGGTTAAACTTTGATCCGTTGTAAACGAACTCTTCTTCATCATCAGAATCTGAACTTAATCCTTGAATTTCCATAATGGTTTTATGCATATCATTTTGCTATTGCCAAACCTATAGTCTTTACTCTCCAGACATACTTTCCATTTCCATTCTATCCAACTTGTTATCATCAACAATATGTACATTCTTTTATGCTTTTTTTAATGTTTTTTTCAATCTGCTCATTATTTTCGGTTATTCTCCCTCCTCTGCCATATCCAGAAATAATCCTAAAATTTCTTCAGATTATTTTGCATATTACTCTTAATATTTTTACATAATTATATAATTTCATATTTTATAATATCATACTATTTTTCACAAATTATAAGTATTCTGATTTTTAATCAAAATGATTAATTGTGATTAGGTATAAATAAATTAAAACTAAAAATAATTAAATGTTCAGAAAATACACGTAAATAAGTAAGTAAATATCTTCATTTCGATATCCCTAAACTTTTGTAAACTTAGAGATACTTTCTCACATGAGAAAGTGAATTATTACACACATAAATGACCTATTAATTAAGTTGATAAATACTTGATATTTGGTAATTAATAATTGAATGAAGGAACAAAGTCTTGAAATGTAATTTTCATTCATATTTGAACGAAAATTGACAGTGTGATAATTAAAGTCTCCAAATTTAACAGAATAGGTTGGTTAGTCAACTTAACTTGAGAATTCGACTATTGTGTGGACATTATAATCCTTAAGCAAATTAAAATCTGTTTTATCATTAGGAACATAACCGTAACAAATATGACTATCCAATTGATAGATTGATTTTGTAATGGTTTCAATTCCTTCACAAGAAGCTACGATGTAGTTTTTGTATGAAAAGCTGAGGTTGGAGTTTTGCAACGCTGCAGTATCCAAATATAAACTCATTATAGAACTTGAATAGTGTTTTTTCGTTTTGACGTGGAATTGATAATGAATCACTTTATCCTCAATAACATTGGCAATTATTTTTTTATAGGATATATCTTATTTTTACTTCATGTGTACTCGCTTAATATTATTGCCAAGATCCAAGGTGGATCCAGAAATAAGCATGGGATACTTCTGAGGGTTGTAGCATTGGAACATCACCTTTCTGTGATTCCATATGTCAACTATGTCTTTAAAATTTAAATATTGAATACGTGAGGATTCCGTTGTTCTCATGAGACGATTGGGGCCAAACTCCCATTCGACATTGGTTGGTTGGTTGAAAGTAGAGGCAAAATATTTGTATTGGAAGTCATGGATGGGGATTTCGATGGTCCAAAGATGTCCCTATTTAAGAGATTTGGCTTACCTGATTCCATTGCATTCGTTTAGCTTGATTCAAAGACCATCTGCCAAAATAGTCAGAATCACCAGAAATATATATTGCATCACCAAATAAAAGTTGATATTGTAATTGAAAGGTTAACATGTATATTAATAATTTTTAATGATTATCATTCGAAATTGTTGCCATTTTATAAGCAAATCATAATAGTTACTATTTTCATTATTACGTATCTGAAATGAAATATTATTTTATTATTTTTTAATTGATTAAATTTACTCTAATTGCAATTCTAACCTACATCGTAATTAAAATAAATAATTGATCAATCGCTCAAAGAACTGGTCAATACTGAGATTAAATTTATCAATTACATAATTGGGATAATTTTTCAGTCCTCAAAATTTCAGATCTCAATTATGTTAAAAAAGGATCATTTCAAAAGGAGAAACTATATTCCTATCGAATATGATAAATCAAAGAGAACATAAGATTAAAATGTTAATTCTTGAAGCTAAAAATGAAAAAATATAAAACTAGATTGAAATTACATACAATTTTTGGATTTTTCCTGTATTTGTTATTTTCAATAATTCAAATAAAAGGGAAAAATTTAAATCTGTAGATAAGATTTGAATTCAATTTCTAAAATTTTCTAAATTTCACTTAAAAATCTATGTGAATATTAGATATACCTATTTAATTTACAAATAGTATTATATATTAAGTTAGTTGCCATCATCAAATTTAATATAGATATATATATATATAGCTGTTAAAATTAAATGATATTTATAATAATGTGGATGATTATCAAACTTTGACGTTTGAGAAGTCGACACTCTTAACAAGAGCCAAAGCTTACTCACTGACTCCCAATTCTCTGGTGAATTCATTCTTGGTGTTGGTGTAGATATCGGTTTCTTCAGCATAGGTGTTATTTTCCAATTCTAATTCGGCTGTGTATTGCTTTTAATCAGCAGCTCTTTAGTCTCTGAATTCAACCATGGAGTCGATCTTTTCTATAAATAGTTAATTTATAATGGATACCATTGGTGGCAGTCAAATCTACGGTAGCTCTGTCGATTTGTCTTTAGAATTCATGGTATTCGTCATCCAATTATTCAAGGTAGGCTTCATGATCAATAACATCTTGGGCTTCTTAGGCTGTCAAGTCATTAATTTAATCAACAACAGCATTTCTGAATTCGTTAAGGGCATCAACGATGTTCTTCAATACGTCTTAGTTGGAGAAGTTTTGATTTGATGCTAAACTAATCAAAGCCTTGATCATTGGAGCCATTCTGGATCTAGATCTGATCTTGCTCTCAATGTTCTTAAGTGTATTTTGGAATCTTCTGATTTACAACAAAGATGGGTTGGTGAGTGAAGCAAGGAGGGCCAAAGCATCATCAACTGAAGCTGTAGCATCGTTCAATTCGGCAACTTATGCTTCAAAGGCATCATGCTCTTATCCTCTAACTAAGATAGCCTCATCATAATTCTTTCTGTTGTCTTCTTGATATCCAATGACAGAGTCAATCTTGTCTTGAATTTAACCTCTTCTTGGGTACAAAAGGTTATCCAAAGTATCTTGTGTATTGTTAACATCTAAAATATTCAATATGTATTTTTACCAATGACAGCATCTTAGATGTCTTATTCTAATGAAACAACCAAGGCATTGTGTTCGTTTGTTCTCACTTAGAAATTGAATTCTAATTCTTCTAATTCCTCTTCTAAATCGTTGATGAGTTCTTCAATAGCATCAATCAATTCTTGAACTGGTCCTCCAGCCATTGAGTGTAACTCAACTAAATGAAGCAAGGCCTTTCCGTAATTGCTCTTAGCCAAATCAGCTTACACTTTGGCCATGTTTCTCTCTTAGACTCTAGCTGTGAAAGCCACAGCAATGAGGGCAATCAGAATAATTGATTTCATTTATTTTATTATCAATCACATAAAAACGAATTTTTCCCATTATCAACCATAAATTAATCAAACCAAATACAACATTTTTATAGCCATCTATCTACTTAAACATCCTATTCTAAGCATTTCATTTACCTTGTAAGTCAAATACTACTAAAAAACTCATATTTCAAGATATCCGAAGAACCAAAAACGAATTTTTCTCTTTGGATCAGAACATCTGATTCATCTTTTGAATTTGTATTTACAATAACATAAAGTAAATCCTGTTCCAATTTTAGTTTATTTCCAAAAGATTTAAAATGCATCAAATTATTAATTTTAATCCAAAATTACAAAACACCTCCAAACTTTACAATTACTTAATAAAAAACTCAATATGAATTATTTAACTTTATTCATTTTATTCAAAATACCTATTGTTTGAACTATTATTTACTTATTAATAATATCATTAAATTTCAATAGGTAAGTTAATAATAAGACAAAACAAATTACAGTGTGGGATACATAGATTTTAAATTGAAACGATATTAATTCAACTTCAAATATATCGATCTTAATATAGTAATTCTTTTTACTGAAAAATTATTTGATATCTGTGACTTTTCATTCAGAATCATCAGTTTATAAAATGTTAATCTCAATTCCCTTCATTATGTTTCAACTTCATTTTCATCAAGTAAAAATAATAATTAGATTCAAAAATGTCCTATATTTCATCTAGTATTGTAAATTTACAAATAAATTATGAAGAATTTTCTGATGAGCAAAATTTAAACATTGCAAATTTGTTGGCAAAATCATTTAATAGAAAAGATCCATTCGTAGCTATTGAATGGCTATTGAGTCTCTTAAAAATTCAGATATATCTAAATTTTGATAATTTATTTTAGAATTTGTTATAGTTTACATTATTAAAATGAGAGGAACCCTTATTGAAACACACGCCTTTTTGTATAGGATCAATGTAATATATGCATTTATCAAATGATGTTCTGATATGCATCAATAAATTAGTTAGTTGAATAATTTAAAATTATTTTAGATTCTAAAATAATTGATAATTTTTATCCATTTAATTTAATTTTTTTCGATTAGTAAATTATTTAATATTCATACCTTTCAAGTATGTTCTTTGAGCTCCCCAGTTATTGTTCACAGTAATAATGATTTAGTTTATATAAAATATGTAAATAAATTTAATTTAATTTAATTTAAGACTCTTGAAAAATAATATTTTCTCATTTAGGAAAACCTCATTACCAACAATTCATTTTTTTAATGCAGAATATGAAGATATTTAAAATGATATATATAGCAATCATTCAATTCTATTGATTATGTATAAATTAAACCTTTTGTTCTTTGAAATATTTTTTTGGATTAGAAAGTAATTTAACCTCCACATTTTTAATAATTATTATGAATTTAGATTAAGAAATAGAATTTTTCAGACTTATTCTATCGTTGATTAATAGAGATAAAACATACTTTTAAATTGTTGTCTATTGTAAATTATATTTTCCTAGGATACTTTTTACTATGACAGACTTTAATTATTGAGCCATTATTTACTGTTAGATTATTTTACAATGATTCTTTATCTCTTATTAGTGTTCCCTTATCTGTAAGTAAATAGCAGGCTTAATAATTATTTGGATTATTGTTTAAACTAACCACTTCTACATTGAAGATATAGTCATCAATATTTAGGGTATTCATTCTTACATCCATGACGAACTTGCTTATTTTTCCTTTCCTGAATAATAAAGGAAACACTTTTAATCAAGTGCCTGGGCAGTCTTGAAATCATCCGTAAATTAAATTTATGGGCTTGACTTCTGAGAGTCAAAACAATTAATTAGTTATAATGGGTTTCTAAAGATTGGGGGCTTTTAACGGAAAATTAATTGTTTTTCAAAATTTTCATCCAAATCCAAAGTTTATTATTAACAAATTATAAGATTTAACTTAAAAATTTATCTAGATTTTCTTGAGTATATTTAATAATTTTCTAAATGTAATTATCTATGTATTCATTAAGGAGTTCTTTTTCTATTTCATACTTTTTAATTATGGCTTAAGAGAATTCTACAATCTTTTTACAAGGGTGGATTTTTTCATAAAGTATATCAAGCTTTCTAATTATGAGTACATATTTTACTATTTATAAGTGCATTCAAAGTATTTGATAAGAACTTAAATACTATGATTCATGGCTATATAATGTTATTCATTTAATATTAAGAAGTAAAGCTATTATCAAACAAATTAACTATCATATCTCTAAACTTATCAAACTTAATTAATTTATGATGTTGCTAGGAATGTAATAATATTTCGGAAACTGTGTCAACTACTCTTCCAAAATTACAATTATGATCTAAACATACCCTTCTAGTGTTATTTATTTATCAATTTTATAATTTTTTCATCTATATTTCTATATGTCCATTGATACAATTTTTATACTTTCTCAAAATGGGTATACATCAATGATTTACATAGTCAAATTTTGGCTCATAGAATATTTAAAGGCCTCAAGCGCAAGGACACTTTGCCTGAATTCTACACTCAATTCATATAATACTTTAGAGGGACAAATGCTGTAATTTTGTGATATTGAGTCTAGTTTAGGATAAGGAATACCCAATTATTAGAATAAAGGATGCTCTTTACCCTTTTGTTACCTTCTCGGAATTCATCATAGGAGCAATTGTAACAGAAGAGATTCCTATATTACAGTTATTTGCAACACTCTTCCTAATTCTGGATGTTCTCAAGGCCTCATTCCCAAATGAATCCTATGAGAGTCTCAAATAGAATTTGCCTTCAATCCTCATCATGCTTGATACCTTATTCGATTATGGATATCCATAAATCACATAAAGATACGCACTAGAAAGTATAGTTAAACCAAGAAGTCTAATTTAAAAAATAAAGGAAAAAGTAATAGGCAGACAGAACTTACAAAAAGAAACTGTTTCTGTAATGGATAGCTACATAGAAAGCTAGGCAGATATGAATGAATATAGTCAATATAGAATCCCTGAAATCAAGGGTCAAGAGGAAGTTTACTTCGATGTTATCGAATACTTAAATTGTGTATTAGATAAGAATGGAAGAATTTTGATGGAAGAGATCAATGGAGAAATCAAAGTTGACTGTAATCTATCAGGAATTCCTGAATTATATGTATTCCTCAATCAACCAAAACAGTTTGATGATTACTCAGTTCACGAATGCTTGCTCTAAAAGATTGATACTTTTGAAAGGGAACAGGTCTTGGTATTTGTTCCTCCTTCAGGAACTACAACTATCTTTTATTATAACATTAAAGAGATTTCAATTAGAGTTCCATTTGACTTCATTCCAAAATTGTAATTCCTAAATAACTAAGTTAAAATAGATCTCCCTTTTTAAAATAGACCAGTCAGAGATATATCATATGTAGTTGATGAACTTCATGTAAAATTAACAGTACCAACTGGTCTGAGTCTTGGGGAAACGGAGATGGTTCAAGGAACACTTCAAGAATTGGAGAATGTAGGTACCTGATGATATCATTTAGGCTATTCTGTGGAAAATAGGAAAACTGGAAATTGATTCATCAATTAGATTAGCTGTAACCTTCACAGCAAAGGAAGAATTATTCAATATCATCTAATAGGGAAATTTCTTGGTCCAATTAAAATTTGTTGTTAAGACATTCAGCTCATCTCAAACTAAAATTGATAAAGTTGAGGTTAAAAATGGGCCTAAGGTTCTGATAAAAAGAGCCAGAAATATAGCTAAGAGTGGCTATTACGAAATTCGATTAAATTGATGATTTTATTTTATTTAAATTAAAAGTTTTACATAATTCGAATATTTAGAAAAGAGAGAGAAGAATTAACATAATTTTATTAATACTATTGCTGCAATTTTCAATTTATAATTTATAATAAAGAATTTATTAACATTTATGGAAAATAATAAGATATTGAAAACTCTTTGAAGATATATTAGTTGTGCAAGTTTGTTTTTTCAACATTTTTCACATAATTTTTTGTACATTCAATTTTAACATATTTTGATGTGCTTTAATTTGAGAACCTTGATTGCTAGTTATAACTGTAATTACATATATTATTATGTAAAATAAAGATATCTATTTTTCTTATAAATAAAAGTTTTATTTTGACTTACTCCTTTAAACCAGATATATATGGTACAAAATTATATATAGGATTGATATTCAATAAAATAGAACAAAATTATCAATATCATTATTATTCAAACGTGAATATCAATTATTAAATAATATAAGCTATGAAAAACAAGAAGACCATTTTAGATGAAAGAGAACATCTGTGGCTTTTAATCAATTCTAAACCCAACAAAACATTTTAACTGAAAGGAACCTATGATTATGCTGCTGCAATATCCCCAAATAATCAATATATCGCTATTCAGATTCAAAATGAAGATGAGGAAAGGGAATTATTGATCTACAACACTGTCATGAAGAGAAACATCAAAATCCAAAAGAGCAATTATATATAACTGATTTTTTCTCCTAATTCAATGATCCTGGTTGGATCTATCTGTAATAAATGGATATAAGTTATGAAGTTGAAGTCAACCGCTAAAAAGTTTAAAGTAGATAAGCAATCTTAGTTAATCAACCCAAAACATTTTCCGTCTAATTACAATATGGAATTTAAGACAGATAAAAATTACCTATTTGTATTCTCAGTAGAAAATGGGTAATTTGCAATATGGAATTTGGAGAGTGATGATTTAATAGCAGTTGTTAATTACTATATAAAATAACCTATGATGGTGATGAAATTGTCTCAAGAAGATTCCAATATTTTAGGCATCATTAAAAAGATGAGAATTCAATATAGAACTACTTCAAAGGATTTTAAAAAACTAATTTTCAATAATAATCTCTTATCAGTTGAATATTTATAAGAAGAAGGAGGAATGATGATAAAATGTAGGAATAAAATTTTAAGATCGCATTTTGATTCTAAATTTGGGGATGAGATAAAGAGTCTTTCAATTTCAACTCTAGGCACAAGAATTATATATGTATCAGGCCTAGTGATGTATTTGTATAGCGTTGCAACAGGAAATATACTTTTGAAAAAGAAAATTTATAATGTTGAAAAATTGATATTAAATGATCATTCATTGATAATGATTGAAGGGGAGTTAATTAAGTATTGGGATACAGAATAAACTTGATTATTTTATTTTGTTTACGCAACTACTAATAATATTATTACTTTTATATGTAAACAAGATTATATTGTTTTGAATTATTATAATAAAATAATTCTAATTTTCTAAATTTAATTATTGCTTGTACTTAAGTCCTGAATCATACCTTTATTCTATACCACAATTTTCTATAATCTATCCCAGAATCAAAGATTTAAGTTTTTCATAAAATTCCATATATTTTATATAATCATCATTATTATTAAATACACTACAAGCACATTAAAAAATCCCCACTTTATAAATATGCGTATTTGCTGCAAACTAAACAGCAATTATTTCCACAGCCAGTGCATTCATTAATGCACTTCTAACACATCAATTTGTTGCAGACTGAACAATTGATGTCATCTGAAACTATTTTAATTTCACAGTTTGAGCATTTCTTGATAATTTGATCCTCTAGAATTTAATCTTGATCATTCGTTCTCTTGTAGACTATTTTTATATTTATTGACAATATTTACAGATACTATTGAAATTTTATTTTGACGCGCTCTTTTTACTATTGCTTGAAGTGGGATCTTTGTATTATTTCATTTAATCTAATTCTTGAGCCAATTGATAGTTGATTTCAGAATAAACCTCTTATCTCACATTTGTATAGTATGGACTTGTACGAAACATATATATTAATTATAGAAATCAAATTATGAATTGAATCATTTTCTCATTATTCTAAATAATACCAATACTCTTTCCTATCTTGCTAAATGTTGAAGTATCAACCTCAAAGTTATTATTCATACTCTAGTATCTAAGGTGCATTTGGTATAGATGACTATTTCTAATATTATTGCCTTGATTCTGATTGAGAGGGCAAATATAGATTGAAATATACATATTACCTATTGAATCTTAATATGTAATTATATCTAATATTCTTTTTTATATAGATTTTATAATAGTGTGAATAAAAATACAATATTATCATTTTAGCTTTTGGAAATTAATGCAATATTATTGTTTAATTTAATAAATAAGAAATAATAGACATAATTTTAAAAGCGATCTTTATCATTCAACAATTTATAATTATATTTGATAATAATTTAAGATTTGTATAGTTATAACATTAATAAATGCAGAACACAGATTCCTGTTTTGTCATTAATACTACTTTTGAGTTGTTTTAAAATATTACAAATTTTATTAGCGTTTGATTAGGGAAGTGTGAGTAAGAAATAATGGTTTTATTTATTCAATGTAACTTTAATCTCTAAATTACAAACAATGTTTGTTGAATAGGTTTATATTTTATAAAATTCAAAAATTGATCAAAAATATAAACATATATATTTACTTTAAGTCTAATCAAATTCATAAAATACTTATTAAAAATAATTATCTATTTAATATCAGGAATTTCTGAATCTATATATATAAATGATGGAACATAGATATTAATAATTAATTCATTTCAAACCTTCTGCTTAATTTGTATTATAATTGTTGGGTGTGAATGTACCTCCATCTAATAGGAAATCAGTATTTTAAGTCTTGTTGCCTTGTAGGTCATAGTTGAAGGAAACTGATTGTTATTGTTGGATTGCTAGATTGAATTAAATATAGATACTATTTTTTCGAGGCTTTCTTTGAGGACTCAATTAAGGAGTGGACACGATTGGATATTTGGCAAGGTACTATAGTCTTAAGATGTTTGATTACCTCATGGAATTTTTCTCTATTGATGAGTTTATTTTATTCCAAAGATTTAAAGAAATTATTTGTTAAATCTTAATTCTACTTGACATCGTAGAGTGATTCTAAGAAGTACTTCATCACTTTGATGCATCCAATACTGTCAATCAGATCGGTGAGGATGGGTTGAAGTATAGTGTACAATTCAAACTCCTTATAGGATTTGGTTTAAAAGATGAGTCGTTCATAGAGTGCTTCAATTAGATTAGACTTATTTAGTTTAGAGTATTGTCCCATATAGATGACTGTAAATTCTACTCGATTGTCAATCACGATTTCTTATTCCTCAATAGACACAGAAATTCTTTGGTTAAATGATTTGTTTACAATAAGTTAGGATACTCAACAGTCAATCTTGCAAAGAGTTCATACAGGAAGTTCACTCTCTGTCCAGATAGCAAAATAACAATGTCAGAGGTGATTTTCACTGCATTCACTAACCCCTTATAGATTTGTTCACTTTTATCCTTGCGGTAATTGGTGAGGTTGATAAAGATTCCGTCGACTGGTGTTCGATTCCAATCCATTCTGAGAGTTGCAAAGTTGGCCCCGATCACTGAGATTTCAAGTTAATGCATTTTCAACTATTCTAAATTGTGCCATCCCATTTGTTGATGTTGGATATTTTAGGTTACAGCAATTACTGACATTCCTTGGCTGAGAAACTACCATTCAGGATTGTAATACTTGGATAGAGTGTTAATTGAATTGACTGTTGATTTCAAGGACTCTTTAAGCCGGTTACATTCTTCCAGCGATGTATCGACTCAGATGCAGAGGAGCTATTTTATTTTGCTTAGTGTCAAAGAGCAGCTTCTTCTCTTCTTGATGATCAAAGATATGAGTAGGGTTTTTGGAGTTCACAACAAGATTCTTACTTATTGGAAATTGCATCTAAGTTTTGTGAACCAGAAAGCAACATTATTAAGTGTTGTCAGTGATCAAATGATACGGCGATTCAATCAACTAATTCATAGATTTTAATTGAGTCATGATATTACTATCTTCCATTGGATTTTGCATCTATTTCTATTGCTGATAATGTCCTTGATTTGGAGTTTACACTGATCGAGACTTCGGACGCTATTCATTACTCTCCTCTCCTGTGCATACACAGAATAACCTTTTCCAAAATGGCTATTTCGACATGAAAATATAATTAATATACACAAACACATACATCATCAAACTAGTTTGTTTATTTGTTAAGGAATCTTGACAGGATTTATAACAACCCCTGCCTTAGTAATTATTTATGGCTGCGTCAATGCTGAATGACTAGTCAAACTGTTCCATTCCGGACCAAGAGGCAAGGTGTGTAGTTAATCAAATTGTTAGGAATTAGCAAATTCGCTTGGCAATTTTGGAACTAAATATTTTGCAAACTAAAACATCCTTATAATGATTAATACCTTAGCATCTCTTTTCTCACTGATAATCACATTATCTAACTTAGCATCTAGTCTCTTCTTTTAGACTTCTCTAATCTTCTTTATTTTATTCTATAAAATCTACTCCTAAGTCAATGGTTTTTTCTCTTTGATCCCAAATCCAGCCCAAGATCCCCATCCCTTTGTATTTGCTGGTTCAGGAGGCAACTCCTCTTCCATATCTTTTATTTTCTCATCTATAAATGCATTTTCATTCTAATGATTCAATGATTAAATTTAATACTTCATCTTCATCCAAAACTAAATTGAAATTGGCTAAATTTTACTATAACAATTCATCTGGATCTGATTGCAATTTCTTTAAGTCTTGATTAGTCAATTTTTAATTCACTTATTTTTCATACTTCTATTTAATGTTTTTTATATTTAATCCTTCTATCAATTACTTCTTTTCTTCTTAAACAGTCAATTACTTCTCTATTTTATTTTATTATTATTGCTTTTCAGGTTCTAAGTTTAAATAATTAGACAAAGAAGTCTTCGCATCAATCTTCTTCTTCTAAGCTTCAGTTAGTTACTTGGTTTCATTAACAAAATTTGCTCTGCCATTGAACTCATTATTTTCAACATTAGTTTTTGTTTTATCCTTATCACCATTTCCATTAGGCTCATAATTATCATCACTATTCTATTCTTGATTATCTGATTCATCTAATTAGATGGCATCATCATTCCCAGATTTGAGCATTGTCAATAACTTCTATGCTATTGATTTTGATTATTACAAATCTTGTTTCTTTTATTTGTCTAAGAATCCAAAATTATTTTATTTTTCCTTCTCTCTCCTTTCTATATCTAATAATTCTTATTCCAATTGAGTTATTGCTTATTCTCTAAAGTTCTCTTCGTCAAATTCACCATCCTCCAATTCATTAAGTTATGCCTTGGCTAATAATTAATGCTTAAGATTATTGAGGAATGACTATTGTTGTTTCAGAGATTTCTTGTCTCCTCCAAATCTTAGAAGCTAAGAGACATACTTATTCTTAGTCGAGTGTCTAAGTGTAATTCTTTCCTTAGCTCTTGATAATCTTAATTTTTCTATTTCTTTCCTTCTTTCTGCAGGTGTTAGTTAAGCCATCAATTTAAGTTTCTCCTTGTTGCCTTTCTTTTTCTTAATTTATTTGTAGATTTTCGATTTAATTGATGAAATCTTCTTCATTTTCAGATCATTGTAGAATTGCAAATTGCCCTTTTGTTGATTTGATTATCCATTCAACTCTTGTTTTTATTCGACTTTCTCGACTTCCTCCATAGCATTCTATAGTTTGACACCTAAATGATTATTTAATAAAGCATTGGATGTATCAGATCTAATTACATTTTTATATTGATTTACATCTTAGATATCTAGACATTCCTCTATTTGGTAAAGTCTAACCTCTCAGACTCTCTATTTTTCTTCACAATGGGTAACCATTTTTTGATATCCTACTTCATCACAGTAGCAGCCACTTTACGTTCTTGTAAGTCTCTTTCAGCTTGAGTTTCTGGTTCTTAAACAATCCTCTAAATTTAATTGATTAGTCTTACTGCTTTTTCATGCACTCTTAAGTATTGAGTTTTAACACTATCTATCTACTATCCTTGATCTTCAAGTGTTTGAATCAGATTGGCAACATTAAAATCATCATCTGGAGTCTCTTACAATTTGACTTACTAATAGGCATCCTATTTCTCTACTTTTTTAGCCAACTATTTCTCAAGTCTTTATTCTTTATTTAATTTACCCATATTTAAATTAGTAATAAAATAATAATATATATGTAATCATTACACAAATTGCCAAGGAGTCAAACCTTCATTATTCCTCAAGTTTGAAGCTCCCTGGGAAATCAAAATGTCAGCAATGTTGAAGTAATTGTATGCAATAGCTTTGTGCAAAGCAGTATCACCATCATTCTTAAACAATAATAATAGACACTTACATTCTACATATTTACAAAGGATCCCTTGCGTAGAAGTAGTTCAACTATGTCGACATTTCCAGTTTGGGCTGCAATAATCAAATACGTATTTCCATCCTTTAATCTTTCATTGATCGGCAGATTCGGGTTATTTGCAAAGAGTTCCTCTAACTATTAATAATCGCATGACTCATACTTCAGCTAACTTTTGTTCTTCTATCAAATATTTAGCAATTTCTATAACAGGAATTGACTACCTCCTACGAGATTCAGTAATCTACGTTCTCATTTGCAAGGAGTGCTTACTCATTGAAGAAATCATCATCACAGCCTTTCTTCTTTCTTGACTCTTGGTAACAGTTGGTTTAATCAGATCCTCTTTTTGTGAAGATAGGGGCTGTAGTATTTTGTATCGTTTAAGTAATTGTGGCTTTCATTTTATTAGACTAACTAGTATTATTGCTGTTTTCTTTGATACTAATTTCTTCCTGGGGAGAGTCACTTCTTCTTCTTAAAACACTTGTTTGACTTGAAGTGGCTTCTAATAATTATTTGACAGGTTTAGTCTGTTGATTTATGGTTTGATGACGAGGAGATGATATAATTTTGGAATTATGCTTTTGATTCGATCTCTCACTAGATGGAGATTAATCTGGATTGGATTTCTTCTTCTATATTGGTTTGGCAGCCTTGATAAACATTTTGGCTATGTCAATTTTAATAGTAGATTGTCTATGTTATGGCTGATCTTCAGGCTCTAATTCAATTAAACCATAATCAGTAGTCAAATTATCGATTTCGTGTTGATCTTCAAATTCTCCTGTCAAAATGCTATTATATTGAAAAAACATAAGTTTTGAAACTTTAATTTAATCACTTTTCTTAAGATACCTCATTTAAGAATTAATCTTTCTAATTATTTGACCATCATCGAGAGCAGGATTAAGGCGATCATTAATAAATTTTGTATCTATTTAGAAATCGAAATCATGCAACATTCATGTTTCTATCCTCACAATCCAATGTATTTACAATGAATTGAATATGATTGCTTATATTAACAGTTTTTATTTAGGATGAACATTTGCAACATTTCTTAACATTGATTATCGATGCTGAAACTTTGATCACCGAATTCCGAATTATCCAAATGAATAATCATATTAATAGATTTAAGAGAATAGGAAACGATTGGGTTCGATTTCAACTTAGAATGTTGGATTAGAGAGTGATTCATGATTACTATTAGCAGGATTCGTACACCAAGAATAGACTCTGCTAGATTATTGACTTTCACTTGGTTTCGAGAAGGAGATAGAACCTCTTTTCTCTTGTATCAATTGCAAATGCAATAGGATATTCTCCTCCAATTTAGTGAATGTGCGAGACATCTTATTTTGCAAGTACATCTTCATGAACCTTCTAGTCTTACTTCATATAATAATTACTTTTTATATATTATAATATTGGTGGACATCCTCTTATTAATTCTCTTCTTCAGTTATTCCAACAATCTTAAGAATAGATTTCGAAAACTTCGTTGTCATTTTCTTGGGTTATGAGGTGATCTACGATGAATTTGTATTTACTTACAAACTGCAAAGCTTACTTCAACACATGCTTAGGCTTGTCGCTGTACTCTTGAATCTCATCATTCTCTTGTAATCGCTATCCATAATCTGGTATACTGAAAGAGAATATTCCAACTTCATTCTCTGGACTACATACAGATATAGTTAATTTTCGACGATTGTTCTATGGCAATGGTTGAATCTCAGCATTCTTCTCTTCGATGGCCTCCAAGACTTGAGATACGATTGTTCCTGCCTTCTACAACTAAGTTGCCTAGTTCTAAAACTAAATCGTAGAAAGATGATTAGTAAATGTAAATCTAGGACTCGTCATCTAGGTTTTGAACTTATCTGACAAAAAGCTATTCTCATTAGTATGAATGTCATCATGTTGAATGTGACTAGTAGTAATGATTTACCTGATCTTTTTCAGAAACATTTTCATGTTCAGATTTTCATCAATTTAATCAAAAGACTCTTCAATATTGGGATTCTTCATAAAGATTTTGTTCCTCCATTCCTTTTTAAATTCCAAGGGGCCATCCAAAGTAAAATTCTTATCCTCCTCCTTTTTTGACTTCTCTTCGGTAATGATATTTTTAAATTCCGCTGAAGCAACCAACTTGAATATTGATTGCTATTGTTTAATCTCATTCTCATGAACACTCTCTTAAGTCTTTAATTACGTAGCCTTAATCACTTTTCTTGCTACAACTCTTCCAGTCAAAGGAGCTGGAACCTAAATCTGTGGTAATTAAGGAAGTTGTAATGGGGGAATAATACTTTTTATAAATGATCTTTGAGTGATTCGACTGATAAAAAATGTGTTAGTGTTTGAAACCTCTTGGACAGTGTGTAAAGATTTGGCCTTATTATGACTCTTAGTTCTCATTATAAATATAATTAATTGTAAATGAGTGTTTTTATGTTTAAGCAATTTATTTTATTTAAATATATTTAATTCATTTAAGGAATGAATAATAAATGGCTGCTAATATGGCAAATATGGCCAAGAGTAGTATGGTTAGATTAATAAAGCAATTGCAATCTGCTAATTGTTCATCACTTTATTCATTCGCTAAAAACAATCATAAGCTTATCATACTTGAATTATTAATCACATTATTGCATTGATTAAAAGTCTAATTGTAAGTGATATTATTATTGATAGTCACCGGCATAGAACCACTAGTCTGCGTACTAATCAATGGCTATACTTTCTTATTAAATTTATTCTTGTTGTGCTATCATAAATCCTTAAGTCTTACCTTCTAAGGAATGGTCTTCCTCTTGAATTACAATTTGGCCAATTCTTGTCTAGCCAATTCCTATTCTTGCATCTAAGTAGCCTTATCTGTATAACTCCATTAGTTTTGTTTTAGCCACTCCCTAATGTCCTCTAAATTCTGCTCTTGAATTCTCTTAAACTCGTTTTGTACTTGAGGATCCAATAAGTTTATACCATACTTCTACGCAAACTCATACAATTTCTACTGTTCAATTTTGAATACTTACTTTCTTAGGCCTATTGAAATCCAATTAGGATATCTTTTCCAATTACTTCTTCGCTGCTATTGCTTTTTTCAACTTCTCTCTTAAGTCTTCAGCCTCTTTCAATTATCCATTCTACTAATATATCTTCACCATCTCCATTCCTCTTGTTTCTATGAATCTTCCTAACTCTGATACTTCCATTGGAATAGGCTTTGTGTTATCTAATTCATAACTCAACTCTTGATCATAATCTTGATAAGCCAAATGAGCCATGAAATCCTATTGGACATCCTCATCATCTTCTTGCTTTCTATACTGTTGAATCAACTCCAATTGTTTTCTTTGCAAATCTGTGTAATTTTTATATTCCAACTCTTTATATGCCAATAATTATGCTTTCACCTTCTCATAAAACTTTGCCAATGCTGCATTGTGTGGATCAAGTTGCTAAGCAAATTTGAGATCCTTGAATGCCATTTGACAATCTATTTGTGTGATATTGTCAGACAAAAAACGGGACTATTGCTATTTCTAACACATACTTTTGCACGCAAAATCAAAGCATTTATACATTAGGGACTCATTTGTAACCAGTAGTCGCACATCTTTGTACATGCACCTTGTTCCAACTGACGATAATAGCATTCTGCCATTTTCTCAAATAATTTGAGACGAAGTCCTTTTGCTCTTTAAATTATTTTAAGTACTGTCTATTAGAGATTGCTCAGGTTATTTTTATTGAATTAACTCTTCAAATGTGGTGTCTTCCCATCTCTTTGGCATTCTAGCCTCGGCAAATACAGACATGCAAATCTCAAATTAATCTATTGCATTTCCAAATTGTTCTAATGGATTATTCTAAACTTTCACATACCTAATTCATAAAATTTCAGACCACGTTCGAGTAATAATTCACATATTTTCATTTTTTACTAGAAAGATTAACGTTTTTATTGCTTGAATGCTAAACGAAGCATTTATTTTAGATAATATAATAATAAATTAATTAATTAAAATCTAAATATTCCTGATCAGTGTGTTAACTTTAAATAACATCGAATAAATTTAATAAATTTAGATCGACTTTCCTTATCTTGGATATTAGTACATCCCCTTAAATTAATGGATTAAAAGAAATATCAATGAGATCAAGCAAAACAAGTAGATATGGAAAGGGTGGGGAATTCTATTGGTTTTTGAGGCTGATTCGATCCAAATAGGAAGGAGTGTGTTACCTTGAGAGAATATGTGGATCAATAATAAATGATTAATAAGTTAAATTTTTAGATTTGTATTAATTTATAGATTGTTATTATTTAATAAATAATTTTTAATTGAATTTTAACTTTGTGTATGTGATTATTATAAAAAATAATCCAATATGAAATTTACATTTAATAATGTTAAACGAGAAAGTAATATTTGATTGAAAGTTGAATTTCGATATTGTAGGCAGCAATTTAGTGATAGTATTTATTATCAGTAAGAAATTAAATTTAATTATTCATTATTCAAAATATGCAGAGAATTAACTTTGCGAGTTTCTTCTATTTCGAGGCATTCGTTACTTTTGAATTGATTTGGGCGAGTTTGAATAGCAATGACAATTTATTGTGGATTCCAATCTTATTACACTATATTGGTCTAATTGTTAAGATGGCTCTGATGAAATATTCAGATTTCAAAGTGTTATGGATTGTGGGAGTGGGGAATGATGGCATAGTCTTCGGATTATTGTAAAATGACAATTAAGATTTAGCATATTTATATGTAGAGTAGATTTAAATTTTAGGTACTTATATTGATATAGTTTGAACTGCTGTACGACACAAAAATGTTCTATAATCAGAGTATTCTGGTGCTATTTTGGGGGATGGTTTCTCAAATTTTGTACAATTATGTGTAGGTGTGGAGATTGATGTTAACTTTGGGATAATGTGTTGCATTGCTTGGATTTTTATACTTTATAAACCGAAAAAAGAAGAAGTCCTCAATAGCCAAATCAAACTAATGTGTGCAATAGGAGACCATTTAGAGTGCAAAGATGCATATTCTTAAATTAATGTATGAGTGATCAGTAACCGAGGCCCTGGATGACAGATCAAAAGTTCATTGTCCTAAATGATCATTTTAAATGTCTCCACAATCAATCTGACATCTGTTAGTTGATGGAAAGCGATAAGGATGAAGCGATCGAACGTTTGTTGGATATAAGATGCGATACCTATTCATAAAATCTAGTAAAAATATTATCAGAACATAATACAAATATTATTTCATCGCCCTTCAAATTGCCATTTTTGAAACCCGACATCAGAACCATTTTATCATCTCTATTATCTGATATGAATTCCTATTACTCCTATTTTTGTGTGGCTGACTTGGATAACAAAAATCTGATTAATGTTAGATTAAACTTTTTTGTGTTGAGCGATAACTTTATCGACTATTTGATCATCCAATTTGAACCCTCCATGAAAACCATCAACAAATCTGTTTACACCTTTCCAGATAACTTCAAACTAAACAACACAAACAATTTCTACAACAACTCAAATCATTCAAAACAAACCTACGAATCTTTATCAAGTGAATTGCTAGGCAACATATTCCAATCTATTTCTCATGAGTTTGGAACATTTCTCAATTGCATTGTCACTGTCTCATCCGAAGCTATGGACAACGAACTTATCAATGAACAAGTCAAAGCAACTTATATCGAGCCTACTTATATCAACTCTAAATTACTCTCGTATGTACTTCAGAGTGTAAGGGATTTCAACACTATATTATTGAAGCAATTCGCTTTGAGACTTCAGGAATTCAGTCCCTACGAAATCATTCAGGAGATATAATATTTACTGAATTAATAAACAACACAAAGAAATAATTAAATTATAATCAACTGTCCTCAACAACTTCTTGTGTATAACGATCAAGATAGATTCAAATAAGTACTGTATCAATTGATGAGCAATTCAATACGCTTCACTGAGAATGGCATCATCACAGTATCCATCACCTTTTACAAGGATAAAATTAAGGTCAAAGTATAGGATAATGGCATTGGGATGAATCAGGCAGAACAGGTCAAATTGCAAAAACTATTGAAGGACAACACCAAATTACTAAGGATATCTCATAATTCAGTTGGATGTGGATTGGGCTTGAGCATCTCTAATGCAATCGTATTGAAAATGAATGGAAAACATGGAATCCAATTTACGAGTGAATTGTAAAAGGGCAGCGAATTCTTCTTCACAATATCCAATTCGCAATAACTCTATAATGATAGTGTGTATGTGGCTAGTCAAACCTACGTGAAAGTGTTAAATTAAACCTATTATTTAGAATAATAACCAATTTCTGAAAGCTCTCATAAAGGCTAGATCTTGAACAGTGATCACAAGGATGACAATTGCGACACATGGAGAGAAAGAAGTCTGTTTCAAAACCATGCTATACGTTTCAGATCAGCAGATTCCAAATCATTATTTGGCCAGAAATTATAATTGGAAGAAGATGAAATTGAATCACGATAGGAAGAATCGAAAATTATGATTCCTTCTTTATAAGCTAGCTTCAAGTCAGAAATAGTTAAATTTAGCATTGGCAGCAATTGTTGTAATAGGGTATTAATTGTAGATGATGAATATTTTAATATTCAGAGTCTGCAGTTGATTCTGCATAGATTCAATGCTCATTGTGATTTCACTTTCAATGGGTAGGAAGCAATAAAGAAGGCTATTTAAAAAATGAAGGAGCCTTGTCGACACTGCTAGAATAATGGTTATGTTGTATTCTTCCTTGATCTCAATATGCCTATAATGGATGGATTTGACACAGTGAGAAATTTGAAGAAGATGATGCATGAGAATCAAATTCCAAAAGGAATCTGTATAGCGAACACTGGGTATGCTGATTTGGAGAGCAAGCAGAAGGCCTTGAATTCAGGAATGGACTTTTATATGATCAAGCCTATAGAAATAAAGGAGTTGGAGTCATATTTGAAGAGAAAGTTCCCTTAATGATATATGATTTTCTATATTATAAATATTTAAAAGTCGTTGGGGAGGAAATGCTGATGGTGAAAAAAAGTAGTATTGTGAAAAGAAGGAACAATGATGAATATTGATATTGTGATCATGAAATGTCCAAAAAGGAATTACAGAATCTGTCATCATAGTTTTGGATGCGAAAGATGTTGAGTTTGATTGAGTCTGCTGCAAATTGATTTGCACACTCAATGACGCATGTGTCAGCCTCAATATTAATGTGCTTCACCAGTCGAGGATTGACAGCGTGACCAACAGCGATGCGCAACTCTTCGATTTTTAGATCTTGAGTTTGAATCTGCTTAATTTTCAATTTGACAGGCTCCTCGATCAGTTCATTAATCTTTTTCTATTTCAACTACTTGCACTAATTTTTGTAATTGAGCCAATCGATCTTACTCATCACTCGTAATCCGCCTTTGATCATTACTAAATTAGACTCTCCTTACTTTCCCTCTCCATAATCTCTTTAGGTATTAGGTTGTTGCAAACTTGAATGGCCTTGTTTACACTCTCGATGTTGAGAAAGGTTATAAATCCATACGTGTCGAATTTCTTCACCTGCAAGACCTGCTTATCTATCTATTTTTCATAATGACAATAACACTACTCTGCTGAAAATCTGATGCAACAATTATTGATCCACGACTCGGGGAATGTTCTCCACATAAATGGTCCTCTCATCCATAAAGTGACTATTGTCAACAAATGGAATTCTCCTCTTCACCATCCCTCGATCCTCATCCACCTCCAATATGTCACTTCTTTTCAATGCATATATTAGAATGAGCACTTGTTGCTTCGATCCTTTCGGATAATTACGAAGTATAACTTTTATCTTATTACATTATAAGAATGCCTCCAAAGGAATCCAACCCTAATTCTCTTGGAGTAGCCGTCTGAAATAGTTATCATGCAAAAGGTTCGCATCTCCCAAGTAGAATTCAATTTATTTGCAAATCCGGGGTAGTAAATAATCATCCTTCTCCTGGCGAGACGAAACAACTATTTTGGCTGTGGGGTCATATTAATCACCTAATTGGCAATCCAGACTTTGAAATTAATTTATGTTCTTCATTATTTATTAATTATTTTATTATTATTACCCTTCATATATATACACTACTATTTAATTAGTTCCAATATGAAAGAATGAAAAATAGGTGGATAATAAAGGGATTCAGGTGAATAAAATCAGGTATGTATTTTATGCAAAAGGGAGAGTAAGAATTTTATTCTTACCTACCTTTTGAAAATTACTTCCGTATTAATGATATAATGAAAGGAAATCTAAGGATTTTTTTACTGAAAATGATGAAATAGGTATCTTAAAAATAGGATTGATCAAGAAATAAAAAAGATAAATATTAAATATTTGGATTCTTAAAGAATTCAATAATTATTTATTTTATTTGGATTTATTAACACTCCTCAAAGGATATTATTAAAAACTAGAGATGAATATTAGTGGTGCTAATAATAAAGCTGATATATCTAAAACTTAGACAATTTAATAATTTAATAATCGATTTAAGATACATCAATATAAAATGAAAACTTAAAATATTAAACCTTTTGTATATGTATTTTATCCAAATTAAAAATTTAATTGATATTAGTATTTTGTTGTAAAATGATATCATAATATTTAACAAATTACATTCATTATTATTATTATTGTTATCTCTCCTCTTTAGGAAGATTAGCATGATAGATTTTTTCCCAACTAATAATGGTGTTATCAAGATTGGTTATGCTTTACTGGAGGAATCCATCCTAAGATAATGTGATAATGAAATACAAAGAAGGTATTCAAAGTGAACCAAAGAGGTCTAACAATCACTTTAAAGAATCCCATTTCAGATTTAGCCATAATATGCAATTTATCAAGATCCTTCAAAAATGGTGTTTATGGAATTCCCAATCTGCCTTCTTCATCATATTATGCACTGAATTCTTTATTAACTCTCTCAGACCAAATTCTGGAAATCTCAAAGACCTTAGCTCCTCCATTAAAATCTGCTGTATGAATAATCATTCCTGTTAATAATTTTAGATCATCATCCCCAGTACCAAATGGTTTCGTGACTTCATCCTTGATCCTACTTTCAAAATCTTTTAACAATGTGAAGTGGACCTTAATGTCAGTATATAAAATGTTATCTATGAGAACTCTTCTGAATTGTTGAGTTTGTTCCTTTGATAAGGAATTCAAGAAATTGAGTGAAGGATCCTTTAACATAAAAATAGTAGTTGCAGCATGATGCTATTCCAGAGGCTTAAATAATAAAATGATTAAATTACACTAGAATCATGATAGCGAGTTGCTAATTTGGATTGGCTATTAATCATAAAAATGTTAGTTCTGCCAGTGTGTGATACATCATGACACAAACCTGAAATTATAGTTGACATTCTTCTGAAATCATCAATGAATTGTTTTGCCTTTCCACATTACAACATGAAGTGAGAACTTTGCATCACAGCAATTCCATGATCATAATTGTGAAATGAATTATTTCGTCTGTTGTACTTCTTCTACAAAACACTCAAGAATTGAGCTAAACATTGTTTATTTAAATTGTATTAGGATATGAAACCATTCTTCTCTAAAATGCTATACACTATTCGATGCTTCTCTTATGATGAGTCTAAGACTAAGATGTTAAACTCAAATAGATCCAATTAAGAGTCACTTTCATTCACTTTAAATTGATTAGCATCCACTGTTTCTAATTATAACTAACACTTAACATAAACACTAGACCCTATTTTCTTTTACTTTTGTGGAGGTATAATCCATTAATCATTCTACATATCCTTATTTTGTTACTCTGGACTTCTACCATCAGTTTTGCGATGTCTAATCTATGATAATTCATTTTCAGGGATGAATAGTGCAATCATAGAATTGGCTACATCTTGAGTTTCATCCAATTAATTTAAAAATTTAAATGTCTGATGTTTGTTGTATTAAATTAATATTTGTTTCTAAATGTCCTCCTCTAAAGATTTATTGGCCTCTGCCTCTTTTTAGACATCATTTGTCATATTGTCAATTTTTAATGCCATGAAGTATTGTTTCAATCTTCTGGCTTCATTCTCATGGAAAATCACAGTAAACCCTTTAAAATCATTATCAACAACTTTGAGGAAAATTTCAAACTAAGGATTCTCCAAATTACTCAAATATTGATTTCTTCTATTTTCATGTATGTTCTAAATATTAACCTCAATGTTCGATATGATACTATTCTAAGCAAAGATATCCTAATAAGAAATCTTGTTATACAAAATGGCTTTGGGATCAAAGTTGATATTATATCTTTCTCTATAAATATTATAACAAACTTAATACTTTAAGGATTTAGAGATTGGTCTACTCAAGAAAATCAATTCTCCTTGTTTATTAAAATCGAATAATAAGGAATCTGTCGTCCTCAAGAAATACTTATAAAATGCTGACTTTTCGTAACACAACTTCACATAACCATCATACTTTTCTTGGATTTGAATGATCTATTAAGTAAGTGCTTAATGATTACCACTTAGTATAAGTGTTGATCCTATTCATTTTTCAAATCCATATCCTTTATTCTTAAGGTGACTGGGTTTGAATCCTTTAATTCGATTTTGACACACGAGGCTTCCTTCAACCTTCTGATATTTTCATCGGTTGAGAAAGTTTGTTCCTTATCCACCTCATATTTTATGCTAAGGACTTTCTCAATTCCCTCGACCAACAAAAATCTAGATATACGCATGAAACTAATTCCGATATCTTGAACTTAGTCAGCAAATCTAAGTGGATTGAAGAATTGGACCTTGGCTGTAATGATGGTTTCCACCAGAAATTATGCCAAATGAGTCACATCCTTGTTGAATCCATACATATTGGCATAACTTATATAGTGAATCTACAAAGTACTTTATGAATTTCCTTTTGATATTCTTCTTGTCTTTGTCAGCCCAATGAAGACAAAATAGAACTTCGTAATTCTTTAATTGCAATTAAAACTTCACAATTGATGTTTGGGCATAACCAATCGTCTTGCAGGTATCTTCAATTTAAGGATACTGTCTTTGTTTTGGATCTATTCTGTAAATACAGAAGGGACGAATGTAAGCTAATTCATCCGTTACCCTCTGAGCTTCTTCAGGTGTTACGTCTTTGATGGAATCATTGGAGGATTAGTACACTTCCCATTCTTTATCTCTGTGAATGAAGAAGGTGAATTCATCTGCATCCACCAGGATTTTAAGTAAGAATTTCAGGACTTAATATAAATTCTCATAGGAAATGTCCTCTTACATGAGCAGTAAATGTGTATGCAAATTTCCAGTGAAAATACTCTTTAACTCTTTATAGATCTCGTCTATTCCCTTTGCCATTTTCTCGTAGACGTCCTCGTCACTGGAATCCAGATCCTTCTCACTTATTTCAGCTAATCTGCTATTTTCCGACGAATATCTAAACCTAAATGGACTCACTCCATCTAAATCAACCTACTCTGTTGTTAGCTTTGAAATTAAGCTGCTCAGTTATATCAGCTTCTCTTTATCCTCTGGTACAAGCAAACTATGCTTATCAATATGTTTGTGTAAGACCCCAGTCAGTTGTTCAATCATAACAGCTGCTGCACTTGCCAAAGGCTGGGCTGACGATTCCTGAGGAGGGACAACCTCTGGTTGTTTTTCCTGCTGCTCTGCTACATCTTTCATGAAATGAACAGTCTTTGATTTATGTGATCTCCTTCTTTGTATTTGTTTGTTTTACGCAGCCAGGTAATCAAGCAGGGCTTCTCGCAATTGCATTTCTCTAAGAAGTTCATATTCAACTCATACTTGCCAGGACCACTATTTTACATCAACATACGACAGATTTTCTCCTCTTTTCGAGTGAGATTGCCTTTCAATAAGGACTTCTGTTCTGGAGTGATTTGATTAGTCTTGCAAAGATTAGTAACTACGATGAAGAATTAAGTGTAGTGACTTAATTATGGATCCATTTTTATATTTTATACAATCGTTTCAAAGTAATTTGCACTTGTGAATAAACAATGAAATTGAGAATACTCAAATGTCTAGAGTATAGTTCATTTAATAAAATATGATCAAATTTCCATCTTCTATTGAAATAGTTTCTCAAACACTGCTCCTGCTCCTGAAGGATCTTGGAAGTATTACAATCTTAAATGTTTTCTAAAATATTGATGGTTTCTTACTTATTGTATTCCCTGACATCTTTACATCCTTACATCCCTTTTAAATATTTTAACAATGATTCCAATTCCCTATCCTCCTTGTTATCGTAAAATGGAACTATAGGTATGCCATTGTCTAATTGCCAAGCATAGGAGTAAGAAGCGTTGTCTACTAGGACTAGTTGACTTAATGGTCTATCAAAAATTCTGAGATCCTTTGTATACATGCCTCCTGTGGTCATGATGCAACTTTCTCTATAAAGACTATGAGAAAAGAGAGTCTTCTAAGGATCTAGATGCTCGATAACTTTTTAGGCATAACAAGGATGTGAAGCCGTGAAGAGTATCAATTCGAAATCATTTACTAGTAATTCTAGCAACTTTACTGCTCCAGGTCTAATGTTTATGCCGGCCTTAATTGTTTCTTGGGGAGACACCTAAATGGATAAGATTAAATCGCTTGGGATTGCTAAACTTTCATTGCAATGAACTAAAGTCTCATCAAGATCAAAGACAATTGTAATTTTATCTAGTAATATAGTAAAGTTTAAGATTACTTTTGTAGCATTCCTTCTACTTTAACTTAACTTGCTTGTTTTACAGATCATTCGGATCAACTGGTTGTAAGTACGTAGCAACATATATTCCTTGATAAGTTTAAAAAAAGTGTTCCCTGTGCATTCGAGTGAAGTAATCATCCTTAGAAGGCTTGGAAAATGCATTCTTCACTCTTGATAGGTAGTATTCGTGAGATTCATCTTATTATTTTTTTGTACTCTCAAAATACTTGTTCACACTCACACTTCCCTTCCCATTACTTTTAGGCGTCACTTGCTGAGATTGAGTCTTTGGCTTCTAAAATAAGGCAGTTTGGAGCTTTTGTAAAATCAAATCCTTGCTTTGTCCCACTGATTACTGAGGACGATGATGAGCTTTCTTTTCAGATGAGGGCCTATAAGATTGGGTTCCTGAAGGGGTCGGAGGTTTAATCGGAACATTAATGTCCAATGATGGTGTAACCTTGGTCACCAATTGACTGAGAATCTTGGAGGATTGAGTCGGAGAAATTATTGGACTCGGACTCTTTCCTTCCTTCTTCTTGAGCATCTAGAAGTATTTCTGAACCGCTGCATTCACCTCTAAGTTGCTTAGTTTCTTGGCCGACTGTTCTCGATTCGGCTGTAATTTTTATAGCAAATAACTTTTCGAGAGATTGAAATCCATTTAATATCGTTGTTGTTTCATATATTTTAAATTTAAGGTAACCTTATTGAAAGGTTAACCTATGATTTATGAATAATATTGCTCAACTTCTAGACATTATGATCCTCTTGCACATCCTCCATTTGCTACATCATGCGATAATGCAATTATCTTATACGACTAGTGGGCGCATTAAAAATTGTATTTGGGAGTTTGGTAAACTTTGGCGGATTCTATGGATCTTACATGCTTTCAGCCTTCCTCTTGCTTTTCTTCTGCTCCTTAATGAAATTATAATCGTCATCGATAACTTTACGCACACTCTTTGTCTTCTCCATTGTAATTGAGCATTCCTTGTCTTTCCGCGGAGAACCCACTTGCAATAACTACAACATGAAATTGAATTTCTCTTTATTTGAGACCCCTTCCCGTTTCAGTTTTTCATGAAGTCTCTTCCGTTCAATTTGCTCACCCATACGTTTAAATAGCCCTTCGATTGTTGGAGGAGTGAAATAGATTTCATCCTTCTTAGGCTTGAACAACTTTTATATGTCAGGATTATGCAAAAGCTGATGGAAGGCTACTTCATTCACATAGTTCTTTGCATTCTAATGACATGCTTAATTGGCTTTTCGAAGAAGCAAACATAAATTCGAGAAGGGTACTTCATATTACCAAGTCTTTTTTTATATTATGAAAATTGTCATACTCGAAGCATTTTGAAAATACGTTCAAGAGTAATCGAGTCTTCATCATCTCGTATGAGATTATAGAGATCCTGCAATTTGTATGAACAATCAGGAGGATATCCATGTAAGTAACACTGTGATTTCATTTAGTTTTATAATTTATGATCCATTTGAGTATGATAGATGCATTTTTAGATAATATATCATTGTTATGATTATGATAAAAATATTAATAAATATCAAGTTACGCGTCTTTTACTAGATGTTAGATCAGAGCTTTCCGTTTTCAATCCCCCTGTTTGCATGAAATTGTTACTCATCAATGCGGACCCTTTCTGGGGACTAGTTCTCAGAGAAGTCTGTTGTTCTAATCGTTTTTGCAATTTCGACTGTCTACTGTCCTCAGATATAATCTTATCTAATGAACGAGGTTTCTACTGCTGAATAGAATCTACATTCTTTATGTGTTCCTTCAATAATCTTTGTTAATCTGCTATTCGTACATTCTCTCTATAATCAAAGTAAAATTCATCAAAAATTTTAAAATCCTTTTTGAAACCTGCTTTTCCAATCAACTTCTCTCTCACTTCCAAGTCTCCCTATTGCAAATTCTTAGTCTCAAAATTCAGTTTCTGAATATCAGGTCTAATGGGCGGTGTCACTCTTTTCATAAGGATATCTGTCAGATTAACCTTCTTGAACCATTTGTGTTACAAAATTTCTCTGACTCCTCCTCTAACTCCCAATCTCTTATGAGGATCTTTGGCCAATAACCCAGACATGAGATCCTTGATTTCTTGACTTAGGAATTGTGGAAAAGTGACTTATTCGTTAAGTATGGAATCATAGATTTTTTGAGTATTTTTACTGTAGAAGGGAGGCAAACCTGTAACTAGTTCATAAAGGAGAGCTCCCAGACAATAATGATCTACTTATATGGTGTGTCCACGTTTGAGGAGCATTTCTGGAGCCATGTATTCTGGAGACCCACAAAAACTATAGGCAAATTCGTCTGGAGTGGTGAGTTTAGAGAGTCCGAAATCAGAGATACGAATATGCCCATCCAAATCGAGAAGTATGTTTTCAGGTTTGATGTCACGGTACATGATTCCCATTTAGTGCAAGTACAACATGCTGATGCAGATTTCCACAAAGTAAAATTGAGCCTACTCCTCTGACATTCTCTTGAGGGTTTTGAGTTGATAGAAGAGTTCTCCTCCGCTACAGAACTCGAGTATAAATACAACAAAGTTGCGACTCTCAAAGGAAAAGAGCATTTGGATTGTAAACGGATGATGGATGAATGCCATGATGTCTCTTTCATTTTGGAGCAATTCTTTGATTCATATATATAGATAAAATACCTGCTTTCTTGTACTTGATGATGAACTCTTTGTCTACCAGTTTCATGGCATAGAAGTGACCGTTCATTTTTGATCTCACCAAGTAGACCTTTGAGAATCCACCCGCTCCAATGCATTTCAAAATTTGAAAGTCCTTAAGTGAGACATGTTAAGCTGTTAGTACTGGTTCTTGGCATTCCAATTGCAATTCAGGCCAAATGATTGGTCGTTCTTCAAGGGTTAGATAGTAATCTATGAGAATGTTGTGGTCAACTGTAGTGAATGCCACAATCTTCAGTTTTAGCTTCTACAGCAGGGCTGCCCGCATTTAACTTGTAGTGATGTTGCGAGTGAAAGTGAATCGAAATTACTACTGCCCAACATGTACGATCACCAATACGACATCCATTATCTATGAGTTCTGGAGAGTTGTTTCTCTCTTTACAAATGATCCCTCTTGAGTAGTTTAATTGGTGATGAGCTTCGGCGAGACCATTAACTTCAGTAATTCGCTATTCTTTCGAGTTTTGAGGGAGAGTTTGGACTTCTCTGGAGACAATTTATGGACTGGACTTAGTGAAGATTTCTAGAGTATCCTAAACCCCTTCTGAGAATTGGACTTGGTGAGATTCATTATTATATTATTGATTATAACTAATCTAGAACTCACATTGCATTTATTAGATTTATTAGCTCACATTCCCAACTAGATGTGCCTCTCTGGTAAATATGGTCGAATTGTTATACTAAACATTTACATATATAATTATTCATTAATTATGATTCCTACTCTGCAACCGTCGCAGCAGCTTTAACCAAAATACATCTTCGGATTGAACAGCAATTTACGGAATAACCTCTACTTCATGGATGATACTCGAATCATCTATCCAGCAGGCTTTCATATAGTGTGTTACTCATTGCAGGATAAGAGTCAAAGTTACTTCCAAGGATTCGAACATTACAGAGGGTTCTCTTGTATGACTCTCTCTCCAATGAAGAGATTTCTAGCAGCAGGTGTGAAAGGAGAAAAACCTGCAATTCAAATTTACGACACGATGTCCTAAAAGAAAAAAAGAACACTAATCTATCATGATGCCCCTGTCAAGGAATGGGTATCTGTTGCATTTGGACCTAATGCTGAAGCAAAAACTTTGATTGGATTGAGTGGAGGAGTCTCTGTCAATGGCAGTCCTGTTGATTCATATTTATGTTACTTTCAAACTGATACAATGAAATGTTTAGCTTCTGTTAAAGTGGCTTCTGGAAATAATGAATGTCTAGAAGTAGCCTTTTAACCTAATGATGCCACTTTCATCACTGTGATCGGAAAAGGAATTTTCAAATCATTTAAGATGATTCAAAATGAAGGCGAAACTAAGAGCTACACTCTCAAATAAGTGGCAGCCTCGTTATAAAAAGCACCTGCAGATTTATCAAATAATTACTGTTGTCATGCCTGGATGATATAACATCCAGATCATTTGGTTGTATGCACCTAATTGGGAGAAGTATTCCTCTGTGATGAAAATGCTGAATATGTTAGGTACTTGAAGAACCCTTACCACCAAAACAAACAACCCTTTTTGATTGAAGTGATATAGGCAATGCAATAAGGATTTGCAATTGGAGGAGACAATTCTACAATTTATATATACAGCAAAGAATATGAAAATATCTAAATGCTTCACGTGAAGTCAATATCTGATATCAAATGTTAAATCAAAGGAATCAGCTTCACGCCCATCAGTGAAGATACCATCATAGTTACTCTGTCTAGCAATTTAATTTATAGTCTGAAATTGAAGACTGAATAGTTTTTGGAAGAACAACAACAATTTGAATTGGTTTCATTGCCTTTTCACTCCTGTCCTCCAGTAAATGCTGGAATTCCAATCAACGGTATGGATGTGTGTGTACGAAAACCACTGATAGTGACATGTGGAGCTGACAAATACATCCGTATATGGAATTACGAAGAGAAAAGCATGGAAGCCTACAGATTCTTTAATGAAGAAGCTTATTGTGTAAGCATCCACCCTTCAGGATTCCATATTGTAGTAGGATTGACTGATAGATTAAGATTGATGAACGTCTGTGTTCATAACAATCAAATTAAACACTATAGAGAAATCGGGTAATTCAAATAATGCAAAGAAATCAAATTCTCTAATGGAGGACAATACTTTGCTGCCGTTAATGCAGCTAACACTACTTAACATATAATCCACATTTATAGATTCTATGTTGGAGATAATCCTGCCAACCTATAATTTAAAGGTCATAGTGGTAGAATTAGATGCATAACATGGAGTAGAGATGATACAATTTTAGCCACATGTGGTTAAGATGGTTTGATTTCCTTATGGAAAGTAGGTGCTGATACAACGGGACAAAGAATGCTTGATATCCATGCTAAGGCAAATGGTAAGAATATACCATAGTCGAGTGTTGCATTGACATTTGATACTAAAATAGTGTATGTCGTGGGGGAGGATCGTCATCTTAGAGAATTTAATTGTCAGGAACCAACAGAAAATAAAAGAAATGTAGAAGCTACCTTATCTTAAATTTGTTTCTCAAGCAGTAACAAAATATTATTTGCTGGTGTATGCGATGAGAATAGATACTCTGGAGCTGTAAGATGTTATAAATATCCCTTTGTTGGTCCATCTGCTGGTACCAATGTTGAGTATTAGGCTCATGATGAACGAGGTATAGAGAAAATGAAGATCACTGCTGATGATTAGTATCTTATTACTGCTGGTAGGGATGGAGCCATCATTGTGTTTGAAATTAAGGATAAAGATGCAAGAGGATAAAAAAATAAGGAAGGATATTAACAAAGATATGCAGATGATATCATTGTTACCAAAGAAGATAAGGCTGATCTCAAAACCACCAGGGATAATCTCAAAACTTAGTTGTAGGATATCACTGCTCCTTAAAATGCTATTAATATTTCATCAAAGGAGGATCAAATCAAACAATTGACAGATAAAGAATCTACCTTGAAGTAACAATATAAAGTAGCCTATGACACTTTAGTAGAAAAGAAGAGAGAAACAGAAAAGCATATTCAAGAAACCAGAAAATAAATTATGGAAGAGTTTGAAGCTGAAATCCAGGAATTAGAATAAAATCAATAAAGTAAAGTCAATAAGGAGGCAGAAAAGTATGAGAAGACCAAAAATGAGAAAGAAATTCATCAAACTAAATATGAAAAGGAAATTGGAAAATTATAAAGAGAACATACTGACGAACTCAAAAAATTGGAAAAAGATTACGATGCTCGTTTACTTGAAGAAAGACAGTAGAGAGAAAGAATGGAGAAGGAATACAACAAGGAGAAAGAGAAGTACAGGGAAACAATTGAATAGATTAGAAAAGAGACTATTGGTGAGATTGAAGCACTTGAAGAACAGAATCAATAATAGATTCTTTAAAAAACTGATTAGGGTCTTAAGGCTAAAAGTGAAGTCAGTATGACAAAGAAGAAGATTTAATCTTTATTGTAAGAGGAGGAAAAACAAAATGAAAATCTCAAAGATTATAACGAATAAAAGAAATAATTGGATGATCAAAATCATCAACTCAAAATAGCTATTGAAGAATAACTAAAATAAATTTAAGATAAGGATAAAACAATAGGAGAGAAGGAAAGGAAGATTTATGAATTAAAGAAGAGATCATAGGAATTAGAAAAGTTTAAATTTGTTTTAGATCATAAAATTAAGGAACTCAAAAGAGATACTGGACCTAGAGATGAAGAAATTAACAGAATGAAAGAAAAGACTAATATGATGGATTAGAAATTAAAAAATTTTGCTTATTTGAATAATAATCTTGGAAATGTGGTTGATGCTCTTGATTAAGAATTAAAAATAATGAAAACCAACATCAAAAAGTAAAGATAATTAATTTCATTCCAAAATGTGAGGATTAAGAAATTTAAGGATTCTGTATATTAAGCTGTCCAGTTCATTCAAAATTAAGATGAATTAACAAAAAAAGCACAAGAAATCTTTAAAGAATTCCATAAAGACGATGTAAAACCATAATAAGTCAATGCTGACATTTTAGCAGAATATAAAAGTTAAAAGCAATATTTAGAAAAGTCTGTTGAAGGATTGAAAGCCAATCTTTAAGCAGATGAAGAAATACATAAGGCTGAAAACATTAGGATTATGAGAGGCAATGTTAAATTGATTATCGAAATCAATAATCTAAGAAAAAAGATGAAGTAAATAAAATCAACACATAATAATTAAGAATAGAAAGGTGACAAAAAAATGTCTCAAACAGGTACTTATAATAATAAATTATTTAGCTAATTCTGAGACTTATAAGGCTAAACAAAGAGCTATTTAAGAAAAGTAACTGATTATTGAATAATAGGAATTGGCAAAAAATTCTTTGCTCAGTTAGATTTAAGAATTGGAAGCAGAACTTTCAGTTATGGGAGAATGATAGATTTTATATTAATTATATTTTTAATTTAAATTAATTCCCTTATATTTTGTGAAGTATCCTATTTTATAAATTATCATTAACATACTAAATCATTTAAAATTTAGCAAACTGATATCACTGTCCTCTGGAATTTCTTGTATAGTATAGAATAAGAGATATGCGTTCTTTGTTTAAACCTCTCTTACCTTCTGAACATTGGAATCATCAAATTCATACCATTCATCCTTTTTTTTTACATACGCGGTATAATGTGCTAAAATAAAGATCATCTATTACTGATATCCCTTCCTCTTTTATTGTTAATTACAGCATAAAGGTCATACAATACAGGCTGTTTTGATCTTCGACAATCCTTTATGTCAAGAGAATTTAAAGGAAAATCAATATATCTTTCAATTTATTCTCCATTACTTTTGTATTTTTGCAAATTAATAATCAACATTATCGGGGGTTTATTTAGATAAGAATTGTTTCTAATTTGAGTGTTTTACCTGCATGAAAAGCATTCTTATGTTATAAATGTATCCTCTGCTGATTTTTCTAGACACTTCTAAAGCCTAAGATGAATTAGACTTCTCTCTTCTAATTCATCTTTTCTTTTCTCTAATATTTTGGCAAATTTTATTTCCTTCCACTCCAAAATTATACTTGGCTTTGTAAATTGATCGAAATTTAATAATATCGGATCTTCTTCACATCCCATACAATGAGATTACGTAATATTGTTATGTGGCCGTATGTTCTCACAAAATAAGCATTTCCTATTCTAATCTAATACTCGAATTTTATATGGGAATGATGGATTTGAAAAGAAATTACAAATTTCCTATTAGGATACATTCGATGATTTGAAAGGAGATTGAACGTTGAAATGAGTCTAAAATTAATCAAATACTTACAATGTTAATAAATCTTGAAACTTATTTGTAAATGTAGACTTTTAGTTCCAAAAGAGACAGCGATTAAATCGGTAGCAAAAGGATGATTGGCTTTAATGTTAAATTATATTGCTTCTTAAATGTATTGAAATAATAATGTAAAAGTGGGACTTTCTCATGGGTGTGATGTTTAATTTTCTCTCTAAATTTTACAATTTTTTATTTGTCCATAATATATTCAAATTGTTTTTAGTTGTTATTTTGTTATTGTAAACGATATAGTATTTTATATTTAATCGGATTCGATTGGATTACTTAGACTATTTTACCTTGTTTCCATTAATTATTAGGATCCAAAAAATTGATTAGGTCATTTAACTTGAAATCTTGAGATGGATAATTAAACATTTAGGAAATTGTTTCAAATTCTCTTTCTGCTTAATGTATACTTCCCAATTAATATAAATTTAGAGTCTTATTTTGGTTAATACCCAATTTAGTTAATTCTTGATTTTCATCAATATTGATAAAAATTTTTATAAATTCCTTCTTATAACTTCTAGCAAATTCATATTCATTTTAAGCAAGACCTAAAATTGAATTTATCTTTTCATATAGATCTCTCATAGTAAAAGAGCCATCATTTTTTGTTAGGATAATCGTTTTCTTCAGTAAGTCTTTTTGATTTACAACAAATTATTCATCGCGATCATAAATAAATTTTAATTTCATAAAGATTAATAGCCTTAATTTAAAAACACCAGCTTCTTCTTAAATTTTTAAACGAAATATTTTATTCTTTTCTGGTTCGTTCATCTCATATTGACAACTCGAGCATTGTTTTTAAGTTAAGTAATCTCCTTGAAAAAGGGTCTCAATGACTGTATCCTATTATGTGTCATACCCTTTTAATTCATCGGAAATCTGAGTTAATAAATAATCTAAGAATTCGTCTGCATCTTAGGCTTCATACATCTTAAATCTGGGGCAAATCCTAACTAAAGCATTTTAAAAAACTGAGGGTGATATTGATAATTCAGCTGTTTGAGTCATTTCTTTTGCTAGAGAACTTAGATGTTGTACCAAAGAATTGTTAACTTTAACTTTATTCTTGTAGCCTTCATTAAAAAGAAAATTAAAAAAATATTTAGTGTTTATTAAACATTGTAAGGCTGCATTCATATAACAAGTGTTGCCAAGGTTTTATAAACCAGGATATTTAATATTATAAGATCTTCCTTATATGTAAGAGTTAAATTAGGCCCCATGATTTTCTTTTATTTCTAATTAAAAATCATCGAAAAAACTCTATCCTTCAATATGCAAAATAACATATTTAAGATCTTCAGTAAATCTTTACGCTAAACACATTTTTTCAACTCTTTGAGAAGGATCTTCAATTAAACTTTTTTAACCTAATTACCAATTACCTACTTTGGATTTGGGCTTTTATTTAAGTTTAGTTAATGTGAAGTACGTTCCAGATGTAATATTTAGACTTGAAATGTTATCATCTAAATCTAAAATCAACTCCCAATCTTCATTAATTTTCATCTTATATAACAGATATTCTGAACCATTTATGGTTTTAATTTGAAATTTCTAAAATAGTTTTCTTCTGACATCATGCATTGTTGAATCTTCAGACATTTTAAGTTTAAACCATTTTTTATACTATACAATTCCATTCGCATCTGTTTCAAAAGCTTATATAATAGTTGGATGAACTTCTATCTTAAAGCCATCTTTATCAAATTTTCCCCTTCTCTTAAATTCAAGTCTTTTATCTGTGATTCCATACCAGCTCAATAACTCCTTCCAAGCATCTTCTCCTACTTCTTAAAAATCACACTTTTGTTTTGCCTGAAGCTTCAATTCTCCTTCATATTCCCCTGCTATGTCTCTGTTATCAATTGGTCCTGGTCTAGCTAACCATAATTAAGAACTGATTTCTATAAATTCCTGTTAAGGTTTTTGCGTGACATCATCTATTTATTACCCAGGGTTAGCAGTTGCCATATTTACATATTACTTCCAGTTATCCCACCATTTAGAGCTTATTATATAAACTTTATCATTTTTTATTTGATCCTTTAACTATTCTATCATTTATTTTTCCTAATCTGGCCTTAAAAATATTTTAAATGACATTGTCTTATCTAGTTTGAGATTACCTTCAGCCCAAGTTTTGAATTTGGATCTCGTAAAATTTTAATTTCTTCTTGTACTTTGATCTAATAAATTATCATTCTCTTAAATAAATAAATTAAATTCCTTTGAATCCAGCATTTAATCATTATCTAAGTCATATAATTGAAACAATATTTCTATTTTTCCCGTTTATCCTGCATTTAAGAATTTACTTATTAGTAGGCAGATTCCATTAAAATCAATCTGATCCTCCATTTTCATATTAAAATATTTTAACAGCCTGTTTAAAAGATGCTCTTTATATTTGTTAAGTATTTACTTGATTTAATATTCGGTATCAACCGACTTAACTTTTCCAAATTTAGACCATATTCAGGCTACAATGCATAATATCTTTATTCTAGCACTTTGAGATATTGGTCAGGGAAAATAGCTTTTGATTTCCAAATATCCTCTTCCATATGTTAATATTATGTGAATTCACTTTTTTTGTTTTTCTAACAGCAAACACCCATGATTTGTTGGGGTATTTATTAGAAAATATTTTAATTAAGCTTAAAATGTAAAAGTTCAGGAAATTATTTTGTGGGTTCTGTAATTAAACCGAATCAATAAGCACTTTTTATGAATTGAAGAATATTATGAATCCCCCAACTCCTGAAAATTTTCAAAGATTGTTACTCACAGTTTAATAGATGATTAAATCTAATCCCATCAATTGGAAATTTATGCATCGGATTTAATTATTGGAGGACTAATTTAATTTGGGATTAGATATACCCAACCTCCTTTCTAGGCTTAAAGATCAAACTATTGACCCTTACAAGCAATAATTTGTGATTGATATTATGTAATCATACTTTAGGAAAGATGAAGAATTATTTAAGGATTTGTTTAACCAATTATTAAGAATGGATGAGATACTCTTTACGACTTAGTTAAAAATGCTATAGACATACTATTAATATCCAGAATTTTTTGATCAAGATAAAGTATTGCCAAAATTAATTCAGAATATGATAGTTTAAGAGGATTTGGAAAGCTATGATTTAGTAAGTGCATTAGAGGTATTCTCCTACAGTCCTTCCTAATTAACTGAAAAAAATAGATAATTGCTTTAAGATCTCAAGGAGAAATTGAATCAATAAGTAATCAAAATAATTCCAGCTCTAGGATAAAGATAATATAGAGAATTAATTATTAACTTAAGATCTAAAGAGTATTACAATGAGGAATTAAAATAGGCTGTTTTCTAATATTTTCATGACAATAAAGAAATTCTTGGATAATCAACTTTGTTAGAATTGCTAAATCTGTGCAATCTAAACCTCTATATTAATGATGATCTCAAGTATCAAATCTTAATTTAGATAAATTTCCTGAAAGTAAATGCGGTAAATGAGTCAAAATTAATCAAAAAAATTGTGTTGCCTTCAGTATTACTTTATTCTAGACTATTAGATATCATAGGCTGAACAAGAGATGATGGCAAACCTTATCACTTTGTCAGGTATACAGTTGGATAGGGAGTATATTGACTCACATTTTATAGGTAGTAATTCTTAGAAAAGAGAATAGCTTATAAAACTTGAACGTAAGGATGGGCAAATCTCCCAAATAGTTCAATAAATCTTGAGATATATAGATGGTTAATTTAACACATACTTAAAGTAATATTATGATTCACAATTTTAGTGTCATACAAACAATTTAAACTTTTGAATTATTGCTCCCAGAATTGCTTTAACCAATGATTGAGGAATTGAAGAGAATATTAACGAAACAAGTTGTTGGTCCAACCGATCTGCTATCTTTATTAAATTATTTTGATAGCTGCAATATACTATTTGATGAATAGGACTAAAAAGGAATGGAGTAGTTCCAAAATTATTTGAATCAAGATTACTTTTCTTATTAAAAAATTGATTATTTGTAGAGATAGTTCGCTTACAAAAGGAATTAAGATAAAATGCGTGAATTATTGGACTAGAGTTATAACAGTGCCTGGACATTAGAGTTGTGTTCGAGATAAGTATTGCTCTATGAATATTTTAACATACCTTTATCATAGGCATTTAAAGATAAATTTTAATCAGCTATTGAAGATTATGTTTTAAAAAAGAGATCCCAGATTGAATAAATATAGTTTTATAAGTGTATTGTTTAAGCCAAATGGGAGAAAAACCTTAAATAGGAACACATGAATTTTTACAATGAAGGTCAAATTTAATCTTAGAGAACGAGAAGAGAATAAACCAAGAATTTAAGACTATCCTCATTTTTAGAGTAAGAAATCACAAACGATATTTTACAATATATGCCCAAAACATTTATTTTGCAATCTAATCAATATATGAATGGTATGGAAATTGATATCGTCATAACCAATCAAAAAGGAGAAAAATTATATTTCTAAATTCATGGTCAGACTCACTTTTATCATGCTTCGACTATTTACAATTACAAAACATTATTGGAGACATTCTATTTAGAAAAACTTGGGAAGCACAGGGCCATTAATTATTATGAAACAGAAGCAGTGTGGAAAAGTCAAAGAGAAAAAGCAGTGGAAAAATTATTAAAATGTTTAATGTGAATATCATTATTATAGAGAATATATTATTACTGTTATTATCTCATCTAATTGGGAATACTGTCGTTGCCTTCTTTTTTAGAAAGTGTTTTACACTATGTCTAACCTATTCCAAATATGACTTATTTTGTTTGACATCTTCTTCTTCAATTAAGGAATTTCTAAATAGCCTTATATACTCAAATGGAAATAATAAGTATTTTGAATATTTTTTTATTAACTAATTTAATATTTCTGCGTTATTTTTTCTTATAGGCCTCATCAATTTAGTGATAACTCTATCAATATTCCATTCCCTATCAAATTTATCAAATTCCTTAAGCTATTCAAATCCTGATATTTAAGTTTAGCCTAAATCTCCTTCAAGCTTCTTAATCAGAAAGAAACACTTCTCATATTCCCTAGGTGACAATTTAGGTAAGATAGATTATAATTTATTTAAGGCTTCTTAGCAATCTCCTGGTTTGTCAGAAAGAACTGTTTGATCACTTTACTTATTGGATGCCCCTGATAATAATAACTTTTTTTCTCTTTTATTTTTAAAGCTATCTAAAATCTAAGTTTGTTATAATAGGCCTGTTCTTTGCATAAATTTTGCAGGATGAAACGAGGTCTCAACCAGCCATTCTGGAGGATTTAATTATGCATGCTAATCTTCAAAAGTAACAACGTTAACTTTAGGATGCCCATTTTAATGGATACTTAACCCTTAACTTTATTGTTCTTGAATTTCATTTTCAGGGACTATATCATTTTCTAATTGATATATTTTAGCACTATCCGATATTAAAATTTACTCATTTAATGCAGAAAATCTAGCTTTACTTTTTTTTATTTGTTTCAATTTGCTTCTTTCCTGAATATTGTGAAAGTTATATCTCATAATGACTTTCTCCATATCAGGTATATAATGAACAACATTACATTGATTAGTAAAATGTCTTTTATCGTGACAAATATAACAAAATTTTTCTGGTATGATTTGCAATTGGAATTTGTTGGTCACTTTTAGAACTTCAGAACGAGGTATCATTAATAGACTAGAGAAATCAGCAGATTTATAGTTTATGTTATCGCTTGCGGTAAAGAGTTCTTGCAAACCAAAAAATTAATTCTCTTTTAGTGTGTCAATTACAATCTAAAATATTTATATTCAAACCTTATCTTGCAATACTTCAACCTTTCCATTTTCTATTATATAAATATACTCTTATGCATTTATGTGAACTCCAGGCTAAAAGACATTAAACTCTGTACTTTAGAGTAAACATTCTAAAGCAGGTTTAGGAAATTGAGAAAAATATGGGCATTTAATAATTAAAGATGAAGCTGATTCCAACTTTAATTTTTATTGTAGATTCTCTGGCAATAATGTGATAAGTCTTATTTGTTCATTTTTTTTTTGAATAATTTCTTAATTCCAATAAAAATTAAAATATTCTCTTACCTTCATAGAAAGTTCTGTGCTTAATTTTTTACAATGTAAATATTCATTTATGCATGTCATCTTTTATCTAATCATTTCATTATTCTCCTTCATTTGAGTAAGTATCAGACCAATTGTGTTGACAGAATAAGAATATTGCAAAGTTGATAGGAACATGTAACAAATACAAAACATCTTTTCCAATGAATCTAAATATATTTATTATATACTTGTAGGTGAGATATCTCCATAGCCTACAGTAAACATGGTTACACTCATAAAATAGAAAGACTCAAGAAATTGTACCTACCAGCTTTCATTTCTTACATCCATCATCCAATTCATTTAACCTTGACTATCGTAATACTATCCTAATTTTAACCTATGAAATTACTATACAGTTTATACCATAAGCAACCACAGAAGTGCTATATTAATAACACTGTAGCTATCAATTTAAATAGATCTATTACAGAACTGACCATTTTAGTAGGTTTTAAATTATACTGAATAATATCCACCAATTTCATTATGTTTCTCAATTAATAATAAAACAACATAAAAAACCATGTGCTTAATTAATAATCTAGAGATACTAGTATCCCAAATAAAATACTCCCTAGTTCTATTGCCAAACCAATATTGAGTTGCTTTTTAAATAATTGGTACCGATTTTTAACCGGTAATCCTTTATGAAAGTAAATAGTAAAGTTTCTTATCACCAAATCGAATGCAAGAAATACACAACTGATTCTAAAATAATTTGCATGATCGTTCTACAAAAATGGAAATGAAATTATGATAGGTGACCAGATTATCAGATAAATACGTATCAGACAAAGCAAAAAGTCCCAAATTAATTTCATAATATTATTTGGTTCTATTAATGGAATATAATTATATAATTGGGAAAAGCATCCAGACAATTTATTTACTACACCATTTTTCCATGTTCTTATTTTAATTCTTATCTATAAATCTATTGTATTGATATTTTGTTGTAGAAAATTACCACTTATCTTCCCTTTCTATTGCATATATGAACTTGCTTAATCGTTTAAAATTTCATGTTATTTTTGAGAAAATTTACAATCTGGCCTTATAAAGCTAATCATTTTGTTCGCAAACTTTAATGAATGGCAATTAGTAATCAATTTAGCAAATGGCGATTTCTTTTTAATCAGTACAGCTTAGTTTTCTCTTTGTTTATCAATTGACAATATTTCTTCAGATTCTGGTAAATCTGGTGGTTGTAATTATTCGAGTGGAATTGAATTAATTCTCATTGTTGTTCTACTATACTTTTGAGGAGAGACTAACTGCTGAGTTGTTGAAATACCTGGGTTAGAAGTTTCTACTTTCATTGGACTCATTTCTGAAATTGAATTATTAAACCCCTTAGAGTTTATCTCGTGTTCTGTTTATGGTGATATCAATTTGCAATTGCTGATTGCTGTATACTACATTTTAATTAAATTATATATCTGAAGATACTAGATTAAACCATTTACTTATTCTACAGTTGTGCACATTAAAAAACTCATTCGAAAAAAGATCAATTAATAAAGTAATCAATTATTTATGATACAAAACACTATTTTACTTATTTATTATATCTTCTAGAACCAGCTTCGAAAAAAGAGAGGTTTAATTTATAAATATTAATATATATATTATTTCTTCTACAAAATCAAATTTTTGTGAATCATAATTTTAAATTCTTAACCTTTGTGACATGATTTTAATTTCCTAATAAAAAATAATTATAAAATATTTAATGCAAAATCCATTAAAAAAAAGTCGAACATTTTTAAGAAGAAAAACAGATTTACTAAGGGATTATCTAACGGGGGCAACTGCCCTTTTACTATTTGGATTGTTCGTCTCATTTCAATATAAGAAAATCAATCCCCCTGATCCTGTAGATGAACCATAATGTATAAATTAAGAAATTATCAAGATAGTCAGGATTATAATATTCTAGATTTTGCACAAGATAAAATAAGAAAAATTACAAATATCAAATACAATTAAATTCAGGACTAAAAATAATAATTATCTGTTGAGAAAAAAAATTCATAATGAGATTATTTATTCCAATAAAAATATTGTTTCATCTGTTAAAGTCTCATTGAAATCTAATACAACGCAGTTTTTGGATCTAATTAAATACCGAAGTTTCATTTTTGTTTAATAATATGATATATGATTGTTTCTATTCTCTTCAACATTTATAGTAGAGAGTAGAAATTAATTAAAAGGCAATAAAAATTGAATAAAAAGTCTCGTATATGAATTTAAAAATCAAGCATAATTCTTATTGATAATAAAATGAATATCAACACAATTATAAAATATATTGTAGAGAAATCTAGTCAAATTATAAACAAAATTCTTTCGATTAATTTATTCTCCAAAATTCTAAAGTTAATGTAATCATAAGCCCAATAATTAAAGAATCTATCAGATAAGTAATTTAAGAAATAGTTTCATTAGAATTGGTAACAAAAAATAAGATTATTTAACAATCATAAATTTCAAATATTTTTGATATGGATTTTTTCATTTTTAAAACCTAAATTTTACAACTTTGTTTCTTCATGAGATCAAAAAGACCTTCTTTTGTATTTCTTTTTCTCATGAAGATTAATTTTCCAACAAGAATAATTTGTGAAAACTTAAGGAAGTCAATTTTTTTTTAATTTAATCTACATTTATATCTTAGATTTCTTAATTTATTTTTTAAATACATTTCATCTCTTTTTTTTATAGAAAATTTACTTGGAAATTATTTGTAATTTATTAATCCTATTTTCTATGTACATTCTATTTACTCTGACCTGAAGATATGTATTACTCTTATTGCAAATAGATAACAAATGTATTTGCTTAAATCGAGAATTCAAAAAAGTATAAACCCTTTTCTAATTTGACTTAATATCTTTTGAAATATTCTATTTTACTACTTTTTACATTCTCTTTGCCTGCATAATAATATTTAATAGTGTGAGAATCACATAATTAAGATTCATTTTGCATATTGTCGTTATTATTGACTAAATTCATCCATAATCTAAAATAAATAAATTAAGCTCCAAAACTACTTGCCATTTAATGATATATTGCTTAGATTATTTTAGTATATTTTTATCATTTTTCAATGTTTCACTTTGGATTGGTGATAATTAAAATAATCTAAAATTATTGTTTATATTTTTACTTCAAAATTAAACGTTTTTTGGCTTGCTGAATTGCTAATTAAAAAGCAAGCAATTTCTTAAATTCATTTGCTCTAGAAGATGAGTCTAATTGAAATCGATACAAAAAGCCTAAGGATGAATATGTCTAGTGAAATATTTAAAATTGATTAATTATGATTATAAGAGTTGGTTGTTTGAGGTTGGATTCTTAAAACGATAGAATTAACAATTAATACTTATGTGAACGAATAAGTTTTAATAAATTTAAAGCTCGTTTTGGGAGTAGAAATTGGTGAAAAAGTTGTAGTTATTAAAATTAATTATTAATGGGGAATTCATGCTGCACAAATCAACCTCCAGAGTAAGTTTATTGGATGATTTTGATAGAACAGATAAGCAGGTTGAGACAAAGCCAGAGGATATGAGCAAGTTAATTTAATAGGAGTCTAAGAACGAGGAAGAACCTTTAAAGTAAATAACATGTAAGAATATATAATAATTTGAGCAATTCCTACTTTATCTGTGTAGCCTTCGTTGTTTATTTAGATGAAGAGGGAAACCATTTATGGCACTTATCAAGTGGGGAAGCTATTGGGAGAAGGTAAAACGAATTTTGATGATAGGTGCGTATGGGCAAGTTTCCATAGTAACCCACAGAGTGACAGGGATGCAAAGGGCAATGAAGGCAATTCGTAAGGACTGCTTATTTGAGGAGGAGCAGGCGAAACTATTTTCTGAGATGACGATTCTGAAAAACCTTGATCATCCACACATAGTGAATTTATTCGAGCTATTTGAGGATGATAAATTTTATTATTTGATAACAGAGTAGATGCTAGATTGATATACTTAGATACTTACGTGGAGGGGAATTGTTTGATCGTATTCAGAAGGCGAAAAATTTCAGTGAAGCAGATGCGGCTAGATATATGAAGTAAGTGATGTAGGCCGTGTGTTACTGTCATTCAAAGAATATAGTTCATAGGGATTTGAAACCCGAGAATATTATTTTCGCTTCCGAAGATTAATATTCAATCTTGAAAGTGATTGATTTTGGGACCTCAAGAAAATTTGAGCATAATTAAAACATGTCTAAGAGATTGGGAACGGTACATAGTCTATCATGATATTGTATTAGCCTTATTACATAGCACCGGAAGTTCTCCAGAAGAAATACAATGAGAAATGCGATGTGTGGTCATGTGGTGTCATACTCTACATTTTATTGGCTGGATACCCACCTTTTTATGGGAGGAATGAAACTGAGATCTTTGATAGAATTTTAAAGGGCAAGATCCCTTTTCATAGTAAATATTGTGAATAATGACTAAGCTACTGAATGGAACAAGATATCTAAAGAAGCCAAGAATCTGATCTCGAATATGTTGTGTTTGGATGTAGAAAAGAGGTATTCTGCCTAATAAGTGTTTGATGATCCTTGGTTACAACAAGGATAAGGCGAAAATTTGATTGATGATAGTTTCCTTAAGAATTTAACAGAATTCAGTGCGAAGAGTAAATTGAAGCAAAGCTTTATTGACTTTCATGGCCAGCCAAATGATTCAACCAAAGGAGGTCGAATAAATACAAGAGTTATTTAAACAATTGGATCGAAATGGGGATGGCAAATTGTCGAAGGATGAATTAATTACAGCATTCTAATAGAAAGTGTAAAGTGGTGATCGGTTAATCGAAAATATGGAAATCAAGATCAATAAGATTGTTACAGAGATAGATGTGAATATGTCTGGGTACATTGATTATACTGAATTCATTGTGGCTTGTTTGAAATATGAAAAGTTATTGACAATCGAAAAAATTAAATAAACATTCAAAATATTCGATATTGTAAAGCAGTAGTTCGATATATTAATTAGGATGGTGATAATTACATTTCAAAAGAAGAGCTTCAACACATAATGGAAGGTGTGGATGATGACATTTGGAAACAGTTCCTAGTAGAATGTGATCAAGATAATGATGGTAAAATATCGGAAGAAGAGTTCATCAATCTTCTATCAGATAAATTTTGATATTTTCAAGAATCATGAATAATCTCTATATCTGCTGCTTCTGCCATACTTTCAATAGATGACTCATCTTATCCTCTCTTCATCCTAAATCTACCATTCTCTCCCCACTGTTTACCCCAACTATTCTAAAGTAACCAATATTTGACTCCATTCTCTTCTCCCCACCCGTAACACAACACTGAATGATCAACCTTTTCCTATTTTATGTTAAGATTATCAATCATACCCATTCTGGTTTAGCTAGCCCATTGATAATCCAATCTGGAATTGTGGAATGAAAGACTCCTCCAACATAGAACATGAAATCAAACGATGGCTCAAAATTCAACACCACTGGTCCATTCTTATGGATCTCCTCCATAATGTTCAACTCATTCGACTTCCCATAAGCTCCCCCAATAAATCTATAATTGATGACCCTGTAATGTTTCTTCTTTTCAACTGCTTTACATTCTCCTAGCTGTCCCTTATAAGGATACTCCTTCTCTTCGAAAATCATTCCATCCAATTCTGTCAAGTACTTCTCCACCAAAAATGGATAACCACCATCACAACCCTAATTGTAATAATTGCAATCGATTGATTGTTATGGTGACAAATCAGCCTTCACTCCTTTGATTCTCAATCTAGCTGATAACATAGTCATGGTTGAAATAGTATAACATGATCCACATCCCTTTTATTCGTATATCTTCTTGCCCAAGTATTTCTCCCATGAGAATTCCTTAGGCAAATGACTTACATCATATTCCAATATCTATTATTTTTTTTTTTATTTCTCCAACAAAATAGTTGATGAATGCTTTCTTCTTCCTGCATACTTATTCAACTACTTAGTCGTCAGTCCAATTATTTCACCATATGCCTTAGCCTTCCACTATAATTTTGCACTGTTAATCTACTCAACGAAATTGAGTGCATCAACTCTTGACCAAACCTTATTCATTCCTGAATTCTAATACTAGAAGAATTGAGGCTGCACAACATGTCCATTATTAGCACCCTCAGATACCTTGTGAGTCTTCTCTATTTTAATTGCTCTATAACATCCTCTTTCGTTAGTCTCAGTATTCTAGTACCAACCGATCAAGGTTTCTCCACAATACGAATAAGCTCCAGAATAGTTGGTCTTGTATTTTGAAAAGGCAAAACATTTGTATTTCGAGAAATCAACCTCAAATCCTTCATCATACACCATTGTCCATTTGCCTTACAGTTTCTTCTTTTATACAACATTGTTTTTAGCAGTTAGTATAACTTCATGCGTAGATGTCTTCACAAATGTATTCTATCCTGCCACTTACGATGTACGTTCATTATCTGGTACATTATGACCACATGTCAATGGTCCACTGCCTAGGTGAATCTATTAATTACCTTTAATTTAGGGTTCTGTAAACTCTAATTGCCATTTCCCTACAATTTAATGACGAACGCAATGCACCGGCAAATCTGCACGAACACTCAGAACTAGTAAAATCACCAATAACATAATTAATTCGTTTTTTTAATCGATTTCAAACACATAATTATAATGGCGAATTCAAAAATTTCTTCAAATTTTCAAGTCCTGGAATATCTATCTGAGTCTCTTTCATAAATTGTACATCATCAATTTGTTCCTACCAATACTTCAAGTTCTCGTGAATTTACTCCAAACAAACTTGTGCCACCTTTTCACTATACAGAGTTAGACTATCAAGTACTTCTGCAATAAAGTAACAAATGCATTGAACATTGGCAAGACAATAGCTTTTAGAAATCCCTCCTGAGACTTGGTAACACACTACTTTCTGTCGCACATGGGAGACACAGGCACTTTCAAATATGATTCCAAATCTCCTTGCAAAAAGAACTCCTCAATAATTCTACGACTCCATAGTTTATGTATTTATAATTTCTTGGCTCCATGACCAACATCTTAAATGGATGATCATTGAATACCTGCACATTTAATACAAATAGACATCAACAGATTTTTATCCATTTCTGTCGATTCTGTCAATTCTAAGTAATTTTAGAACCTATTCATCAATTGGAAATGCTTTGTGAGGTCAGTGTCCAAGATTAGATTAAGACAGTACTTTCTGAATCCTTTCTGCTCTACCTATCCCAAATTCTGGATGATGTTGAATTGATCTTGGGAGAGAATTTGAAACAATAAAAAAGAATGATAATTTTCAAGCACACTCTAATCATTATCTAAGCATATATATATCATTACACAACATAGCTAATTTACACCTATTGCTCATCATAAATCCATTATTCAGACCTGGATGTCCAATATCATGTACCAAAGATGAAATTATCAAACAAGCCTATTCAAATTCATCCAGCATTTCATTTACACCATTCTCCAAAAAGAATCCAGTTGAATTTGTTACGTCTAATGCATGCATAGAATTGTGATATAGATTGTTATGATAAGACATGTCGACTTTTAAAGCGAATTCTCTAATCAATTCAGGTTTAGTGATCTTAAAAGTTTGTGCAATCTTGAATCTCTTAAAAAATGTGATAGTATTTTCAAAAAAGATTCTCGTCTAATTGTTGTCCTAAGATTTGTTCCTATAAAAATGAAGAAAGTCTGCATTAAAATCTATTCTCTCCAACTCTTCCTCCTGAACATGGTCCTGGATGTCCTATATGTATTCAAACGAGGGTTGCTTCTATGTGAAATGAGATAATAAGAATCTATCCAATAATATAGGTATCATTACTATTTAGCATCCACGCTGAATCCTTCCTATTCGTTGATTAATTAATTGCTCCTTAGAAATTTAGGAAGCCAAATGGACTCTTTCTTCCCCGAGAGTAAGTTCAATAGATCATCTATATCTTCAGTGGTTATTTTCATTTCCTCGATATTCTTCTCCGAGAAGGATGGACTATTAGAACTCTCGTTGATTCTGCAATTTTAATCAGTCGCACTCGTCATCAGTCTTTGCGATTTTCTTCTAAACTGTGGAGGCTGATTATCATTTTATATACTCTAGAAATGATGGTTAGAGATGTCTTATTAAATTGAACTCTATTCATCCGGTACATTATCTTCAGGCAATTATTTAAGTGAGAATGCATTTTAATGAATTTCTGAATTCATTTTTTTTGGTTTGCGAATTCCTTTTTAAAAAGTATTATTTTTCATTAATAGTTGTTGATATTTGATTAATCTTAACTTTTTTAACAAATCATTTGCTCTGGATGATAATTGTTGTTATGCTTCACTCTCCTAATAATCTTACAATTTCATAATTTATTCATTGTAATACTCCTTCATTTGATCCAATTCTTTGGTGAAATCAGCCATCTTGCTATTGTAATCCCTCTTTAAAAATTGAGTTCTCCATTGAATTCCTTCAATTGCAATCACAGCAATAACAAAATACTTGATTATTGAGAACACTTGATTTTGTAAATAAATCTAGGTAATTAAGGATATCATAGATATTGAGTAAGTAATTTCACGAATATGATGTAGTTCAAATCTAGATGAAATTAGTATCAGGAAAGCAATAGTGATAAGGTAATTTTGACAGTGCTAGTTGCTTTATAAATATTGTGATTCAAAAATACCTTTGTTCTTAATACACAAAAATTAGATTGCTGAATAATTGGAGGCTGATTCCCAAATAAACTAAAATCTTAGGATGGCTTCTGCTGTCTGGTTTCGTATTTCTGATGATGTTTGCTACAACGAAGACTAGAATGATTCTGAGACTCATATGATATTCTTGATTATCGGTGGATTCAATCAATGGCCAAAGGGCTAAGATGGATAGGAGGAGGACAGCATCCAAAGGCTTGGTTTAATTCAAGTCGGAACGCTTGGAAAAGACCTCCAAAAACTTATCTTTGATTTGATCATGCATTTCAGAACTCATCAAAATAGATAAATATTATTTTCAAATATTCAATACATCTTTTCTAGATACATCAATCCTTCTTTAAGACATATGATTATCCACTCAATATTGGGTCTGTTTTAGGGTTCAGGTTGAAGACATTTAATTGCTAGATTTCGGAGACATTTCATTAGATGCTTTGGTCCAAAGGTCTTTATGAAATCAATGTTGGATCTTATTTGATAAGTTTTGTTTTTATATCTTTCTTGAAGATTGGCGAGATTACTTTTTTTGAAATCCTTACACATATGAATAACTTTTTACTATTGGGTATTATTCAAACAGAAACTCATACATCAGTATGCCAAACGAGAAAATGTCTGATTTATGATCAATTTTTGGCTAACCTATTTATGAGTTGTTCGAAGACTCCTCAGGCAGAGACTCTGGAGCTGCAAAAGGAAGAGTTCTTCCATCCCCTCCTTATATTATCACCTGATCTCCCTTCTTGTACATAGCCTCTCCGAAATCTGTCAATTTGGCATTGTAATGTTTTGCAATCTCCAATATATATAATGAATACCAATATATTGCCAGGCTTCAGATCATTGTGAATCACTCCATAATAGGACAAATATCTGAGTGCATGTGCGATCTAGAATAGAATGTATAGTCTGGTGTTCAAACTCTAAGTAGTCTAGAACTTCGATCTAAAATTGTCCAATGATGTATGCTAATAAAACTCCATGAATAGATGTTCATTAAATAATGGCATATTGTTCTTATCAAATGTATCTGCTTTATAGAACTGGGCAATGTAAGGGCAATACCCATTAAAAATCAGCTTCTTTTTATTATCATACAAGGGTTAGGACAAGATATCACTAAAATATTAGTTAAGTTTTATACAGTATTTTCTTTTCCAACACAATCCTACTTGGCTGTTTCTTTTCTGCCTTCTCATTCTATTGCTTATCTACTTTCTCCTTCTCTCTGTCCTTATCCTTTTTTATCACTATAGTTCTCTTTATAAAAGCCTGGACATCATCTTATTCTTTATTGCATAGATGCTGAATTTATTTTACTGAGGGTTCTTCCGTTTCCACTCTGTTTGAATTATTCGGCTGACCTTATCTTGGTTATCCTGGAATGTCTTCTGTTTCCTACTTTCCTTATCCTTAATTCTAAGCCAAAGTGAAGGCCAATTGACCCTTTTTTACAATGGAAAACCCTCCCTCTCCAATTAACTCGTAACCATCACCATTGTCTACTTGATCGGGATTAGAAAACTTAATGAAATTCATAATCTTAAAAGATGCATTTGTCTATTTGGGATAATTAAAATGCTATTAAAACTATCTGGTTTCATCTTCGGTTATTGGAGTGGTGCATTTACTAAATTAATGTCTTTCTCTTACTTCTATACTATTTCATTAATTCTCTACAAGTAAATGTCAAATTAAGGAGGAATCTTACGATATTGATCTTATAACTTTTACTCTAAAAAAGGGAAGACTTTATAAGATAATTTATTGATTAAATGCATGAGCCTATAAATGTGATATCCAATTGCATAATGGGAAGTGAAATGCAGTACTTTTAGTAAGCTTGATAGTGATCCTTGATTTTAGTTGTCATTCTACATAGGAAGGAGACATATCAGATCTGTCCAATGTTCTGAAATCATCACCGAGTTCAATTTCAATTATATCTGTCCAGTCTCATTCTCTATACAAAAACACCCAAATCGTAATGAATTATTTATTCTACAAAAATATCTTGCCAATAGTCGCTGCAAATACTAAAAAGAGAAGAATGTAGCTTACTTTCTCTTTGACTTAAATGAGTTAACCATCTGGTTTGGCAATAAATGATTTGCAGTCAATTCGCTTCCTTAGAAAATTAATTGTAGTTGTGCATAATGCTAAGAATTTATTTGAAAATCTAATTAAGATTATATTTTTAACTCACTATTCTAATGTGATTGTAAGTTACCACTACTTGGTTTCTTCATTTTGCGTGATATCAAAATGTTTAAAATTTAATTCTTCAAAGTGTTTTTCTATCAGAGGTCTATTCAAGGCGAATTTGTCAAATTCAGTCTCCTCGACGTCATTCAATTCCAGCAATTTAAACTCTAGTTCCATGTCTTCCTCCTTTTGCATTTTATTTTTAAATTAATTATATATTTTATGGATAAAATGATGCCACACCCAAGAAAACTCTATTAAGAAAAGGTGTTTTAAAAACATTGTTAAATAAATTTCAATATACTTTATCTAAATATGTCAAGCAATCCTTCAAAACTAAGACTATCTTATCTATATTGGGTCTAAGTGCTGGGTCTGGTTGCATGCCTATATGGAGATAATACCAATAATCTAATACATTATAGACACATTCTTCCCAAATATTTCATAATCACCTGTGGTCCCAAAAGTTTATCAACACTCTCGTCATATCTGATAGCATAAGTCAACTTATGTAATTTCTCCTCCAAGGGTTTTAAATTTTATCTTCTAAAATCCTAATTTTTGATAACATAATTATATTACGATGGGGAATCGATCGAACAATAGTTCAAAAAGCAAAACACCAAATGAATAAATATCATAAGCAAATGTGTATTAGTTTGCTTCTAGTTTCTGTTGGATCTCTGGGGCACAAAAAGGCAGGGTCTTTCCTGGTTTCTCTTTATCTGAATATTTGCTCTTATTTATGGCCTCACCAAAATCAGTAATCTTGGCCATTAAAGTCTTGGATATCAAGATATTGGCCGACTTAATATCCATGTGTATGATGCCATAGTTGTGAATGTATCTCAATCCCATGGCTATGCTATGAGCTATGAAAATTCTGGTTGATAAACTGAGGACTTCTGATTGTTTTGCTTTAAAGAAGTCCAACGAAGAATGATAATATCTTTCCATCAACACCTTATCAGGTCTTTCTGGAACACAATAAAATTAAGCGATATAAGGACAACATCCTGAAAATTTGAAATATTTCAATCGATTATTAGCTAAATCTCTAAAAATATTTGAATTTAATATTACTTTGGGTCTAGAGTTTGTACTTCGCTTAATTTTGCAACGATCTCAATTTCCTTTTTCACTTTGTCTCCTTATGGCTATTTGTCGGTCTTAATAACAAGAGGTCTCTTTTGAGACTGCATTTATTTCTGACCTTCTCTTACAAACTGATAAAAAATATCCTTAGAATAAATATTACAGAATCCACCCTCTGATATTAAAAATGATTTATCCACTTCTAGATCATTCAATTCGACTGGTTTTATTTAAATCAAACATTTAGTATCTGTCGTAACTTACTTTTACAAAATGGGTCCTAATTCTTCATAGTCCTTACCGCTAAACTCTAGATGCATATCGCTATTTAATTGTTCAAATAATAAATTACTTTTTCACAACTTTCTTAATCCTACTTAAAAGAATCTCAGCATCCTTTGGTAATTTCCTCCAAGACATGTTACTTTCTCCTATTTTCTTACTTTTGCTTTCGCTTTCTTCTTGATACCTAATTTTATCCATGTAATTTTCGAAGACTTTAAAAAGCTTTATGTTGATCTAATTGATCATAAAGAGAATTCTCATAAAATGGAATCTCAGGGAATGAATTGCTGTCATAATTAAAATATCCAAGTAAGAGATGAATTCAGATTCATACAAATTTTGTTTAAAGAAGGATTAGTCACTATTGTTACATTGTAGATTAAATCCGAGCTACCCAAATACAGGATTTATGAAAAAGCTACCTACTCTAAGATTGTTGTTCAAGCGTAGCATATAGCGACTAACTGAAAGTCTAAGAATCTAATATTATTTATCAATATCTACTTTGGACTGGATTAGAATCAAGCCATTGTTGTTAGTGAAGTAAGAGAGGATTTGAATTTTTAATTGCTAGAAATCTATTTCGATTTCGAACTAAGTGGTAAGTATTCCAACATGAATTTCTAGAGGGAAAGTCAACAAATAAATTTGATCATTAATATCACTCTAGCTTACGAAACTTTAAGGGTATTTTTCTTAGATACTTTATTTCAATTAATCAACCTTCTCTTTTCTTTGATCTTCATTAAATTAATCCTATTATATTTCACTATTAGGAATTAAATTTGTAATTCCCTCTTCATCCATATTGCAATAAATATTAATAAAGAAAAATATTAATAAATGATTGAGTCATCATCCAAATGTTTGATTTAGATTATATATGTTGTCTTAGCAATCATATTTATTATTCTTTGCAAGTTGGATGAATGAAAAAATGGTGTGTTGAATACCATCCATAATTTAACTATGTTGAGTGGAATCATGATATTATGTCAAGAAATAGGAACTCTGGGGTTTTGGAGATTGTAGAAATTTCGATTCTTCTTTAGAATGGTTTTTTAAGAGTATGATTCAATTGAAATTATGAAATTAATTTATTATAGGTATATGGATTTTTTTTCATTTTTTGATAGTAGACTCGTCTTCGGATAAATCCTTATAATCTAAACTGATATATTCTTAAGTACCTTGGAGGTAAGATTGGAGGAAGGATCCGTTCTCATTTATAAATGTTTCCGCCTTTTGATAATCTTTACCGACCATATTGAGAACAATTGCAATATCTTCATCATTAGCCTCCGAAAAATTAAGTTTTAATTAGTCAAATAATTTAGAAACTAAGTTTATTTAAAATGATTTTTACATTTATCTTCTTGTTTCTCATAGATTTTAATGAATTTTGCCTTCACATTTGATTAAGGATAATTGAGCTCTTGTCTTTCCGCTCCAATTTACACGTGCTTAATCTTCTGATAGGAATGTCGAATCGGTTCTTTGCGAATTTTGACTTATTTCCTCTTCTAAGGTTTATAGAGAGGTTTTGGTGGTTTTTTGATGATTCGCTTTGGCAATGGAGGGGATTAGGAACTTTCATAGTCATATAGCCTTCCTTGTGCTTCAAGGGTATCAAGGTCCAGCAGTTTGGCTGTTTTTTTTTGGGGTTGAGTTGTATTGAGGGTTTAGGTGGGTGCTGGTTTATCTATTTTTTCGATTGGTACACATTCTTCATCATCTGAGATGAGAATAAATTGTTGTTATTTGGGTGGTAAAGGTGCCTATTGAATTTGAGGGTGTTTGTGTGGTAGAAATTGATTGTAATTGAAATATTGTTGAGGGAGATATGGCGGGTAGAAGTATAGAGGGGTTTAGTAAGGGTATTAAGTGAATTCATAAGGAAAAGAATGTGGATGCATGTTGAGTGGTTTATGAATTTTAGGTTTAATTTAATATTTTTTAATGTTTCATATGAAGAAAAGAAAATTTGTTTTAAATATCTTATTTAAAAATGAAATAAAATTGATTATTTTTATAATATCATTCACTAACAAGTTTCATAGTTTCAACAAATTACGAGTCATTCAATATCTCAGAACTTATATCCAAGATACTGAGATCATGATTTTTGGATCTTTTAAAAATTAAAATGTCTCTTTGCTGTTGCATCATCTATACAAAATAGGACCTATCGAATTGAGATCATTTATACTATTTGAAAAGGACTACCATCCTCACTGTTAGTGACAAGTAACGCATAGACATAAGGGAAATTCCAAAAATCTCATCGTAATATACTTCATATTGCAATCTTATACACAAGATGATTGATAAAAATGCGCAAAAATCTAAAACATTCCAGGCTGTTGTGAAGAATTCCTTTATTTAGAGTAAAAATATAAAATAATAATTTATAATACTCTTCCTTCCATTAATACCTTGAGTGCCAGATCTGCGCAAATTGTGAAAGTCAACAGTCCCTCACAAATGAGAACGGGAGGTTTGTCCAAACTCTAGATATATCAAAGTGAAGAGTACTTGTGTCGATCCAAAATGACCTAATTTTGACATTCAACCATCTTACGTAAATGAGCAGCATCGTAGAAATAATTAGCTGAATCAAGCAATACGACAAATAACACAAACTTCTGTGTAGACTAGTAATCAAGTATTTCGAATTCATCCCCCGTTGTCTATATTATTTTTCAAATAAATATTTAATAACATATATGCATGTTAATTTTATAGAATTATCTAAAAACTCTAAATTTAATCTAATTCTCTACTCATGCTATTAAATCACATAAATAAATCAGTATTTAATAAAATGAATATTGAATAAATTTTAGAGAAATAAGAAAATGCAATTATCGAGAGCGGATCTCAACTGCTCCCCTCCTTTACCTACTGGCAAAAGACTAAGCAAGATCTCGAGTAGTACTACTACCTCAAGAGAAGTCAGACATCACTCTGTCACACTCCATTCAAAAAGGACATGACCATAATCACACAATTATGCGAACGTACATGTGATAAGGACAAAGAACTTTAGCATATCTATGATTTTGTAGACGTAGAAACCATGCATAAACAACTCGAATTTGAATAGGTTTGCTCCTACAAATATTTCAGAAATCATCAAACCACATTTAGAGTTGGAACCCATCAGGATATATTTGATAATCTGGTAAGTGATGTGTGTGGATATGGTAGTTCTTCCAAAGATTTAACAATGCCACGCTTATCTTTGAGGACGCACATGATTTACCTCTCAAATTAGAAAAAGCAATGAGTGCATCAATTAGTACTCATACCATATCCCAAATGATCAAAGCCTTCTTAGTACCTTAGAAAACCCCTTCTAAGTGGGATTAATAAATGAATACCAAACTCAAATTCCTCTCAAAATAATTTCAGCCTAATCATACGTTTCAAACTTGCACCCTGACTCAATAACATTATGACATTTTAATGCCAATCATAGCCTTCTGTAATAGAATCGTCTAATTTGCATAAGTAACACATGATATAACTACTAGAATATAAACAACTAAAAGGATGAATTTATTTTTGAATCCAATAAGATTGCCTTAATTGTAACTTAGTGTACTTAAAAAATACCAGATTCAGAATTTTTTATGTAATTATAACAATACTTCGTAAAATCTAATGGGGCTTTTCAATAGCCCAAATACACCTGTATTGATTCCTCAAATTATGAGTAATATTTGGATGAAATTTACAACTTACCATAAAGGTATCTAATGCAACAATGGTATATATTTATAAAATAAACATTTGAATTGCAGGATTCAAATGAATTAGAAATAATAAGTTAATAATAATAATAATTTAATAATTAAGTCGTTGTTCCAACTAATGACAAAATATCTGTAGATAAATCTATCTAAGCTGCAGAATAATAAAATCACAGAGATTACAAATTAGTACTATTCATAGATAATATTCAAAACTCATTTAACCTAAATCTTATTTGTTTAAGTCCCCTTTGTGGTATGAACAAATTGTAAAACAATGGTGTTTAGAATATTGTAATTATCACTTAACACTCTTATCCTGCTAAACTGTATAAGACTGAATTTAATATCCATTTTCAATTTTATCCCTAGATCCCAGTTTAAGAATTGAAAATCAATCAAACCATAATCAGCTAAGTTCAAAATTACAATATCGATTATTTAAATAAAACAGAATAAAATTTCGATGCCATGATTCTTGAGATTGGTAAATAGTTTTAATAGATTAATTATTTGTTAAATGGACATGGATTTATCACTCTTTTTTCCTCCAAATCCTTCATGCAAAAATGCTAAGATATATGGAGTCAACATTCTATACTCTCATCCCTTGGAGTAAATAAAGAGTTTTAGTGGATCAAATATTAGAATGTACTTATCATTTATAAATACTGAATAGAAAAAAAGCATCTATGAAATAATTAAACTATTTCTAAATAAATGTAGATCCAATACGATTTTTGGCGATACTATGCCGTCAATCTACACAGTGTTTAATGATCTATTTTTGGATCAATTACAGGAAGCAATCTAAATACAATTAGATTATTAACTTAAGCATCCCTAAACACTAAAGAACTAATCCTAAATAACAGTTTTTTTATTGGGAGTTCCTTGGGCTAGTCAATTTATGTATTATCAAGAGAATGGACATGAACAACTACCTTAATTGCAATTGAACTTGAAGTTAGAGTGGCTTAAGAATTAAAAAAACAATGTAATAAATCCAAATATTAAAGTATGATAGAAAGTATTTCAGTATGGTGAATGCAATCAGAAATATCTCGAGATTATAGCATATACTTGATCCATTGATTCCATGCAATTTAGTAGTTTTAGATGAGAAATTTTAACAAAAATTATTGTGGAAAGATCAGCAATTTCCAAATGTACTGACTTTTCCTGATCTAATCAAAGAATTAAAGAAAGTATCTATATACATTCTATATCTTTTAGTAAGGAACCACTTTGGTAAGATCAGAGATTTTAGGTGAGAATAGAAAGGACACTTAAAAAATAGAGAACAATAAAGGTTAAACTATCAAATTTAACATCAAATAACCAGTTTAGATATAAACTTCAAAGAGAAAGATAATGTTAAATAAAACACTGTTGGGGGATATTTACAACCCTTAAAAGAAATCACTTCCTGTAGAATAACAATGTGAAAAAATAACCATCGAGCAATTGATTGGACAGACTGACACCAAGGATAATGTTCATACAACTGAAGAATAATTGGAAATTGATAATTTGAATTGTGTAATCTGTTGGTCTAACACGCCTGATAAAGTGATGTGCAAATCTGAAAAGTGTGGTCATGTGGCATGCTAAGATTGCTGGAAATAATGGTTATAAACTAAATTAGAGTGTCCATTATGCAGAGCTAGAGTAAGAGAGAAGTTTCTGATAAAATTTGATTGACTAATTGATTTTTGTAATTTAAATAATGGATTATTACAATTACAGATACTTGTATTCTAGTGTATTTCCTTTGATATAATGTAGTAATAGAGATATTTAATTAAGGAAGGATGATTAATATGGGGAAGCTATAAATATATAGTTAAGAAAATGAGATAAATTTAATTAGATATTTTATTAAATGAACGGAGAGAAAAGAATAGTAGGATGGGATGAGTTAGCTGAACATAGTAATCGAACATCACTTTGGGTTGTGATAGAGGGATAGGTGTTTGATGTAACAACATATTTGGCCGAACATCCAGGAGGTGATGATATCTTGATTAAATATGGTGGATTGGATGGGACTTAAAAGTTTCTAGAGGTGAACCATTCAAATTATGCTCGTTCCCTCAGAAATGCTAGATTGGTTGGAACACTTACTTCTGATCCCTAACCAAACGATTACCTAAAGGCTGTGAAATCTAAAAAACAAAAAGTAGAAATCTGATGATCAACTCTTAGAATAATTTTAATCCAAATCGTTAGATTACATGGGAGGAATTAGGATAGCATAATAAAAAGGAGGACTTATGGATTGTTATAGAAGGAAAAGTGTACGATGTGACAGATTTCTAAGATGATCATCCAGGAGGTCCAGCAATTCTGTTGGGAAAAGCAGGAGATGATGCAACTGCCGCATTCCATGATGCAAATCATTCTCAGAGTGCTTACAAGTAATTAGAAAAATTATAAGTGGGTGTTATAACAGGTATAAATAATTGAATAAATTTAAAGGAGTTAAACCAAATTTGAGTGGTAGTGGATCAAGTACAAATTTGATATTCGTAATTCTATTGATATTGGCTATTGGAGCAGGAATATTTGTGATTACAAAATGAGGGTTTGGATTATCATAAATTATAAATATAATATTATGAATAATTTAAGAGCATTACTATTTAAAATCTAAAATTCCTATATTCATTTAGGATAATACAAAGGACTGTGTTTAGAATTTGATGAAAGTATGAATGATCTAATAAGAATTACTTGCATATTTGTCTGGCTCGGAGACCATCGACCATTTCTTATTGAGAAAATTAATTGTGGAGATGGAGAAAGAACGATTTGGATCAACAATAACGATAACTAAGGCTCTTCAACAACTGAGTAAGATTAGACAGAATGATAATATTTATTTATAGTCGATCTTAGGCATTGCTGCAAGGCATAATCTCTGCCAAGCAATTCCGATGAAAGTTGATTTAAGCAAAATAACAGCTTAGAATCTAGTACCTGATTTGCTCTTGTATTTGTCCTTGACTGAGAATAGTGGACTGGTTGAATTCTGTCAAAAGCAACCCATAAAACATCGGAAAATGTATTATTACTTACAATACATGTTACCACATGAAACCAATTACAAGAAGGGTCAGTACATTTTATAGGAATCCAGTATGTAGAAATAATTCGAGGAGACATTGAATGAGCCATACGTCAAAGAGTACGAAGTGGGATTACACCATTGCGATTTCTTCTTGCCAAATTCGAATACGATAGTGGAGGTGAATGGATATAAACATTACATTCACTTCAAGGAGAGGAAGACTGGTCAATACCAGTAGAAATATAATTACCTGATAAAGAAGGGATTTAATGTTAGAGAAATAGATAATAATGATAACCGTATATGATTTATGTATTCACCATTTGAAATGTTAGCATCCACACTCTTTCATATAATTAATAGATTGCTATGGGTCTTTGGCATTTACAACTATTCATAATATTTATAGGATATACTTCCACTGCCAGACACTATTACATTGGCTCCTGCCTCATAGCAACTAATGACATTATCGCAATTCACACCACCATCGAGTTGGATATCAATTTTAGGATATCTTTGTCTCAGTTGAGTTACTTTGGGCAACATATCAGCCATGAATTTCTATCCACCAAATCCAGGTTCTTTAATTAGGTGATTTTATACCTACTGTCATAATCAAGATCATATCAAATAGTTATTTATCAAATATTTCTATTAAGGTGTGATCTATTAGTGTTTTTGGCTTTAAAGCTAATGCTGGTCTCATGCCTGCATTCCTAATCATTTATGACAATTCTTCAATGTTGCCAATGTCTGATTCATAATGCACAGTCATCTAATGACCACCTGCATTTGAGAGATCCTTAATCCATTTTCTGGGTTCCTATATCATGCAATGCAAATCAATGAATGTCCTATTTTACAATCTCTGAGTTAAACATTTTATGATGGGAGGTCCAAAAGTGAGATTGGGAACGAAGTGTCCATCCATTACATCCAGATGTAACCAATCCACTCCCATTTTCAATAGCTTATCACATTCCTCATAGAATATAGAAAAATCACATGTCAAAATAGAAGGTGCAATTTTTATCATTATTATAATTATATCAACCAGGTTTTAAATACATAATCTTAACTAATGTCTTTTAACACACTCTCCTCTTGTTAACTGCCACTAAACTATCCATTCAAAGTGTACCCCTCTTCTACAAGAAATACCTTCCCCTACTATAATTAAATCAATTAATTGTTATGTGTGAATTCCATAGTTTGACCAATCACAATTAAAGCAGTAGCATTTTGAATAGTCACTTTCTTATCTGCCAATTTCAGAAAATGGACTGTGCAATTATCATATTGGTTCTCATTCCCAGTTATGTTTGAAATTGAACTGGTAATATTATCATGGCATGGCAATTAATTCTTTGCCGTAAAAGACAATTTCAGAGGTCCCTTTTAATTATTCTACTTCTTAATCTTGGTCGATAAGAAATTGGCCATTCTCACCAGTTGATCCCTCTTTAGAACATCCTTAATGAGTATCCCCCATTCCAATTATTTTTCGAATGAACTGTCGATAGATTACACTTATTGATATCTCTTTTCTGCTTACTATGATTAATTGATAATCGAAGATTCATCTTGCACTATTTAACTCTCAAACTTTTAGGATTCATTTGCAGATTTATCTTGAATCTCATTGATATTATTTATCACAAACTACTCTTAGATCTTCGACATTGTATCATCCACTTACTTTTCTCCTATTGCCTCCTTAGCCACATCCTTTGGATCCACCAAATAAGGGCCCCATTTGACTGGTACCTTTTCCAATTGTTTAATTGCAATTTTCAATATGTCATCCCCCAATTTGAAGATGTTATTGGACCCTCTCATTTGGATCGGTATCAATAATTTTCTTGGGTTTCTAAAAACAAATTTGAATTCTGTGTCTCCCTCTTCTTATTACTCCTTAGGCACAATCTTATTATATTCTGCTGCCCTCACATAACCAACCATATCCACAACTCCAATCAACACTCCTGTAGGATAACGTGCTGGAAAAGGAGGCACATTATTCAAATTACCATACAATTATGAGTATTGATGTTCAATAGCAGATATCAATTCTGTCTCAGGCTATTTGGCTCCTGCATGAATCCACAAAGGACCCTTGTAATTGGTTCCCCACATTCTTCCTTCGATTCTCTTAAACCCTTCGACCACCAACTATGCCCAAGGTTAATGCATAGACAAACATCCAATTCCATCCTCTACTTTGAAAAATTATTCATCAAACATGTCTTACTGCTATTCTTAATTTACAACTTTGAGGAGTTCTTTTTAAAAATCTTGGAAATACTCATCTGTGAATTAGACACCACAAGTTGTTGGTTTGAACTATTGGTTATTCTGATTCATTTTATTATTCTTATTGTTCTACTTTTTTGTTTCCTTTTTAGTTTCATTATTTAAGTTAGTAATTATCTCATTGTACAATTTTTAATATTCCTAATTGTCTGCGAGATGCTAAGTCTTCGAATTGGCTTGATTCTTCTTCTTCTATGCCAAATCTGCCTCCTTTAGTAATTATTTCGCTTCGTCTCTGAACTCATCAGCCTATTTTGCATCACACTCTTTCTCCAATTTAAATTGCACTAAAACCTATACAAATTATTAGTTTACTTGTCTAGTAATCAAAAACCTGTTTTGTATTAATGGTTTATTCAGCATCAGCCTATTGCATTAATTTGATGACAGCTTAAGATCGAATATCTTCATTTTGCCAAACATCATCTACAATCTAATAATAATCTGCTTGATCATCGATAATGTTTGATTAATGAACATCTCGCCTATGAAAATCTAATAGTTTATCCTTGTGCATCAACGCCTTTGAATAAGCTGTCTTTGATTCCATATCGGGAAATTGTGAATCATCAATAACAATATCTCCTTTCTTCATGATTGGATTCCCACAAAACAAACATGGCCCTTCTCCTTCCACTGAACACACAATTCGACCACAACTAATACAATTATTTATTAGCTTATGAATCTGTGCCTCACACTAGCATTAGTTTCTACTCATATATTAATTTCTTTAATAATTACTTTTTAAAACAAAAATCAATGCTTAAATAAAAATGAAGTTTCTATATTTTAATACTCAAAATTATCCTATACATTTTGTTCCTAGATGTATAGTTTAATTGTAAATTAATAAGCCAACAAATTTATATTATAAAATAAATCTCGGCATTTTACTTCAATGATTGATATTCTGTTCAACTAAATCATGATGGCATTTCATTGATATTAGAAATTATTATTGTTCAATTAAGATCTCTTTATAGGAACTCTAAAATAGAATTTAATCGATTTTATTGAAGATGTATAAGAATGCAAAAGAAAGTATTAGATAATTACTAAGAATAGATTAAAATTAAGTTTAGCCATAGCTATAATAATTTTCAAATTTCCCTAATAATAATTAATATCATTTTCAATCTAATGAATTTAGTAACTAATAGTGTTGATTTAAACAACAAAATGTTTGAACAAAGTATAATTCTTATGAAAAAAATTGATGAATATATTAATTCATATAAAAATTGATTAATGCATATTAATTCATTTCAAAATAGATCAATATGATTAAATCATATCTAAGTTGATGAATGTGTGTTGAATAATATAAAATAGATTATACATCCATAGTCTCCAGGGATAAAAAGATTTTATAAATATAATATTAAATATATTAAATTTCCTTTAATTTTGTTTGTTATACTATATTAGTTGTTTTTTACCAAGATTTCTATAAGAGGAAGTTAAAATTTAATAAATAAAAATTTCAGGGATTATAAAATATCGAAAATTTAAAGTCATCATCTCTTGATTCTTTCGGTAATTCTTTGCTAGGTATTAAATATAAGCATTTTAATTATTCTGAATTAATATGATCTAAGATAAAATAAAAATCAGAGGTTGTTGGTACATTAATAGAAATTGGACAATACAATAACAAATTTTGGCAATATCTTTCATCATCTCGACTTTTATTTTTCTGATTCTTTTATTGATCATTTGGGAAAGTCAAAGCTAAATTTAAGAAATTCTAAAGGTGACCTCCCAAGAAATGTTCATGAGATAGACTTCTCAATAAATAAATAATATTTGGATATAATAACGCAGCCTTGAATAAATGATTCTTTAGACTAAATAACAAGTAATAACAACCAGAGCTATTTATAAATAACTGGATTTTCTAATTAATAATAACTACAATAAGAGTGTTAAATTTGAGAGTCCGCATATGTGCTTAAACAACATTTCTGCTCTCGATTCCTATTGTTTTTCATCAGCCACTACATGTGGAATATTTGGAGAATAGGAACCTGAAAAAGAGTATGAAGAAACTCAAAGCTTAATTGCAACAACTTTTATTTTGACATCTTTTCGTGTAGCTCTTGATCATACATTCAGCGCACCACTCTATTATTTCTCAGATAATAAACTCTTATTCTTCTGCATAACAGCTGGAGGCAAGTTTCCTAATTCATTCAAACCAAATGAAAGACCATATTATCTAGAATTTTTAAATTATACTAGTTAAGATACACCTGTGGATAGGGTGTATTTTGCAAGTCCTTACAAGATTATTGCCAATTATATAAGAATTCCCATGATTACATCCTTAATCAATCGCTATGATCGAATTGTAGGTATGGTAGCAAAAGATATTGATTTTGGATATGCCTCAATTGCGTAAAGCAAAAATACTAATACAGTTCTATATGTTATCGATATTGAAGGCAAAATCTATTATTCCATCATCTATAACTAGATCAACCTAGCAGTTTACTATTTTAATGAGACATAAGTAACTGGTTTTAATTAAACTGATTTTGAATAATTGATGAATCAACATCATAATAAGCCTCTCCAAAATGATTGTCCGCTCATTTAGAGTGACATCATTTTGTGCAGATTTAACTAAAAAACAAATTAAAACTAAATAATAAAGTCTTCTTAAATACAAGGATCCAATTTAATTTTGGTAGTTTTGGTGGAGACAAACAATATTATTGAATAATACGATAACAACTTAAAATTGATAAATCAATCTTAAACTCAAGCATCTGAATCGATCCTTATTTATTTAGTGGTCTATCCCATTGGAATCATTTTTCTAAGTAATATTCTTATATACATGTTATTTCGATAATTTAATTAACTCCTTAATCTCATTAACTAGAAAGTTTATTCTAATAGAAAGGACCTAGTTCTTGCTTAATTTCAATAAGAAAACCAATTTTTCAAATCATATGCTGTTACAGAGTTAATTGAAGCATGCATCAAAAAATTCCTAAATTTGGAGTCTTTTGGTAAGTCAAATACTTGTATAATTCAAGAAAACCTTAACTACCCGAAATATACTCATACTTAAATGAAATTTTAATAAAACCTTGTTCTGATTATGAAAATTTCTAATCTAAAACTAATTAATGAGCAAGAAACAAAAAGTACTATTTTCAACAACATAAATAATTTTATAAGTAAACAAAAATTATGATTTTATTTTATAATCTGATAACCAAGATTTTCAAATTATTTACAATTCCTATTTTATATTTTTATGATCAATTCTTAAAATATAAATGATAATCATTCATAACATTTTGCCACAACCTTACACCATAATCCATGTGTCAATCAGAAAGCCAAAAAAGTTAATTTGAATCAAGAATCTCTTTGATAGCGTGGAGCTTGCCTGAATTATAATACTTATATGAGCTCCTATAAAATAATTGAATCGAATGAATATTCATTATTATTTGATTAGACCTAAAAATCGAAAGCCTTTGGTAGAGTTTCAGTCATATCAGATTAAACAATTCAAATCATAATCAAGTTGGATTTCACAAACAAAAAATATAAATTTCAATTAAAAATTTATTGTGATTTTTTTAATATAATTACATTTGAACATATTCCTTGCAAATAATTATTAGCCAAATTTCAGTCTAAAAAAAAGTATGAGTTTATAAGCATTTTTAATACTCTCGTCAAAATTAATAATATCTTGAGAATGTTTACCAATGCCTTACTTTAGATACAACAAATAATAGACAATAATTATGATCTCTAACTTATCAAAGAGACTGTAATGAACTTGAAAAATGCAAACCAAGTAGAAATAATGGCTTTGATGGAGATAATTCTTTAATAAATGTCATCCTCATTTAATCATGAAAAAGAAGCGTAGTTTTTAGACTTGTTGAAAGAATTACAATATTTACTATAAAATAAATTTACAACTCTTTGTGTCACTAGCGCTAACACTAATAATTTTTTAGAGTACAAAAATAAGTGTAATTCCTAGAATAAAGGAATTCTATTACTAAATCATCAAGGATAATTTAGTATTATAATGTATTTATTTGAGTTCTATCGGATTAAATATCCAGAAACATTGTAGAATTAAATTCAAAGAAAGAACTTAAATAGAAGGACTTCTTCTCTCTTGTTAGCTAAGCTTCAAAAGGGAAACTAAAAAAGACGCTTCAAAAATGTTGTTTATTATCGAACGGAAAAAGTATGGATTCATTTTAATTGGCCATACATTCTGACAGAAACAGAAAGAAAAGTCTTAAATACTTAAATTAAATTGCCTCGAATAATAAAAAAGTTGAAAAGATTAAGGCTGAAAGTATAATCTAAATTTATATTTTAGAAAATGTTTAAGAAATGAAAAAAGAATAAATTTTGGTTGCAAAGTATTTAAAATCAATAGAAGTGACAATCTATTAAGCCACTCTTCAATTTGACAAGGAGTTTATTGAATAATTTTCAAAATCAGATGATATTATTTTGAGTAACTTGGATAGTTTGAATAATACAAATGCTAATTAATTAGCCATTTGTGAAGTGAAAGAAATAGATGAACAACTAAAATTTACAGAAAAAGAATTATTGTCAGATGATTATATCTCTAAACATGAAAGTATATTAAATATCATTACTCTAAGCCAAATGGGACAAAAGAGTTAAGAAAATGAAAGTTTAAAAATCTGATTGAAGATGACCAATATGAATTATTATAATATATAAAAATTATTATTAAATAATTAGTAATGTATCTATTTCTATTTCTTTATTGATTCAAAGAAGTGTATTTAAATTGAAAATGCATATTATTAAAGTATATTAATTTAAAATAATAATGAAAAAAATGGGAACAATGGGGATCGAACCCATGACATTAAGATCTTCAGTCTTACGCTCTCCCAACTGAGCTATACTCCCAAAGTTAATATAAACCTGATTTATTAGTTAATGAAATAGCTGATGAGATTATTGGCGAAAGTACTTTGGGAAGACATTATTTTAAAAATCAGAAAATTCTCGCCAAATCAGTTTATTGACTAGCAGTCTGTATAATGGTTTATTCTTAGAAGGTTTATTTAAAATTCAATTTGTGACTTTGTGCAAATCTAAAATCCTACAACTCACTTATATTATTATATTATTGTAAATCTCAAGTATTTTAATAATTTAAAAATGAATCAAAAAGTTTGGATTAGCATACCCAAAGGCATGAGTTCAATGCATAACAATGAACTAATGAAGTGTACTCTAAGTAAGAAGAATGGCAAATATAGAGTTTTATATTGTTACGATAAATATATATTTTATGGAAAGGTTTAGATGAATATTATTGATAGGTCGGAGTGATCGCAACAAAATACCTCAAACTAGATTTCGATATCAAATTTGAAATACTTTACTAATAAAGCAATAGAAATGGAGAGACAGATGATAGTTTAGGTTAAATAATTGGTATATAATTTCATTTTGATTATGGAAATGGAATGATAAGCTCAAAATTAGGAGGAGATGAAAATTAAATTAAGGAGTTGAGAAATTTCTTGCGATCGAGGATAAATTAATACAAATTTCATCAATATTTTAGAGTTTTTAAAAAAATTGGAAAAGGAAACTTTGCAACAGTATAAACGATTAATAAATAAAGGTGTACTTTACAGAAAGAATTGAAGATGGATAATAGTTTGCAGTCAAAGCGTTTTCAAAATAAGCAGCTTATAATGAAGAGAATGGAAAGGAGTCAATAATAAATGAAATTTAGATTATGAGGGAATTAAATAATCAACATTTAATGAAATTATATGAAGTATATGAAACTGAAAATTCCCTTTACTTGGTATTGGAATTGCTTTCTGGAGGTTCATTGCATGATTTGATAAGAGAAAAAAAGGGATTGAAATTGAAAGAAGTCCAACAATTACTATCCGGTATATTGTTAGGATTAGAAGAAATGCACTAGAAGGATATTATGCATAGAGACTTAAAACTAGAAAATATTCTATTCAAACAAAAGAAGTAAATTACATGTTTGATTAAGTTAATTGCAATCTGTTGTGATAGCAGACTTTGGGTTGGCGACTCATGTTAATGAAGCTAAATATTTATATTATCGATGCGGAACACCTGGATATGTGGCTCCAGAAATAATTAATTAGAAAGATTCAAAGCAAAAATATTCTTCAGTATGTGACGTATATAGTTTGGGTTTAATTTTTTATATTTTATTATCTGGCAGACCTGCCTTTATGGCTAAAACATATAGAATGATAGTTAAATAAAATAGAGATGCAGCAATTGATTTTACAATAAAACAATTAAAAAATTTGCCTGAAGAGACTATGGACTTATTGAAAAAAATGTTAAACAAGGATCCCAAATCAAGAATCGATGTTGCAAATTGTTTGAAGCATTCTTTCATTAATGATATGGCAAGACAGATTTAAGAGACAGAAATCAATGAGGATAGTGATAATGATTTAGGTTAGATTGATGAGGATGTCGATGTTGGAAAAAGGATAAATAAAATAAATTAACAGTATAATTTAAAAATTATTGTAGATATTTTGTATTTGAAGCTAGTAGACATTTGAATTCTCCAAATTCATCTTCGGATGACTCACCAGGAATCATCTTGAAAAAAACAACAAAAAAATAAAAGGAGATTGATTCTTCTATGATGTTATCTGGACAATCCCCTTTATTTAAAGCAAGAATTGATTCAATTGGAAGTGTTCAGTCTCTTGATATTTTATCCCCATAATTGACTTAACAATAGTCACCTGCAATTAAATAATCAAAGTTTGCTTAGAATAAATAAAAAGGTAATTAATCAATTCTCAAATATATCACAAATAATTGAAATAATGTGTTAGTAAATTATATTTATTATTATCCCATACTTGCGTTAGGATGATTATCTTCAAATCAACTGACGTCATTTCAAAGACTTTTTCTGCGTTTAATATGCCAATTCTTGGATTGAAATTCAGTGCCATTTGTAATAATCAAATAATTTAAAAATGTAAAATCAAATCGTTCATGAAAGTATTTCTGAAATGAAGAAATACGCAAAGGCGTTACAAGGAAACAAAAATTATGTTGCTAAAAAGACTGCAGAAGACCCTGAATACTTTAGAAAACTTTCACAAGGGTAAAATCCCAAATATTTATTGATTGGTTGCTCAGACTCTAGAGCTCCACCTAATGAGATTACAGAAACTGACCCTGGAGAAATTTTTATTCATCGTAATATTGCTAATGTAGTTGTTCCCACAGACTTAAATGTAATAATTTTTAAGAATTCTTTTAGATCAATTGTGTAATTCAATATGCCATCGAGCATTTAAAAGTTCACAATATTGTAATTATGGGACATACCTTTTGTGGAGGTGTTAAGGCAGCTATGAAATAAGATTCTGTTGGAGGATTGTTAGATTTATGGCTGAATAACTTGAAATTGGTTTATGAAAAACACCAAGAACTCATCAACTAATTAGAAGACGAAGACGATAGAGTTGCATGTCTAGCTCATATGAATGTGAGAGAATAAGTACTTAATGTATGGAAAAATCCAATTGTCTAAAAATCTTGGCAGGATGGACATCGTATAAATATTCATTTTATGCTTTTTAGCCGTCATGGTTCATGGATGGTTATTTAGAGTAGAAACAGGTTTTATTGAAGAATTAGAAATCGAAGAAAGTATCCCAACTAATCTATCGAAGGTTTTTTAATTGAATTTCAAACCTACCTAAACACATAAACCTAAGCAATAAAAAGATGATAATGAAGAAGAGAGATCTAGATCTCCTTCAATTAGAAAGAGATTCTAAAGGATGCAGAGTAGATTAGAAACTGAAATTAAAAGATTAACAATCACACTTTAAGATCCTAATTAAGAGGTTGAAAAGGATGTCATTGACTAAGTTTCAGAAGTATTGTAAAAGGATCTTGGAATTTAAAACTGAGGATCATTGAGTTATGGAATAATATAGATTATACATTCTATTTATTTATTAATATTTACAATATAAATCTCAATTAATTAAACAATTAGTCGAGAAATTTATTGATGGATTTAAGAAAGTAAAATTTACGAATGATATTATTTCAAAATAAAACATAAACGGTGTTTTAGGAATAATAAATTCTTTTGCTTCCATCATTTAATATCAATTATTGATTATCACTAAGTTTAATTAGAATTGGATAAACATAATCTTATAAGAATATCTCAAATCATATATTTATACTAATTTTGAATCTCTAATTCAAGAAGATCTAAATAACTTAACATAAATAAAAACAAAGAAAAAAATTTGAAATTTCATAGTTATCAGATATATTATATTACACTGATACAAAAAGATTCATAAATCTAAACGTTTACCAATTTTTTCAAGAAGTTAAGCTTCTGTTAATGTTTACATCTCTTCATAGAACTAATTAAAATCCATGTTTATGTCTTTGAATTCTAAATATGGATTTAAACAAATAACTAAAAACCATCCTAATTACAATAAATCCTTGTAAACAGGATCGGTTTCTTTGGTTTGCTTAATAATAGATTTAATAATTTCTAAACATTCTTACACCACTTATTAATATAATTATTAAAAGGAAGCATTTTAATCAAAATTAACATCTAAAACTGACTTAATTTTTGATGCTCTTTTGTTGTCTGGTTGTGCTAATTCTTTTTCAATAATTTATTTTTCTTTCTTGTAAATTTCTAAATAAAAGTCCTCTGTATGTTTGATATCATTTTTAGTAACAGTCAATATCTTTTTATATTCTTAACTGATTAAATATCTACCCCAAGTTTCTCTATCAAACTTTTCTGGGTTCTTGGACAATAATTAATCAGACATCCTTTTGAGATGCACATTTTGATTTTTGGAGATGCAAAATATTGTTGTATAATAGAGTTCTTAATTCAATTTCAAGATTCCTAAATGTGACATCTTAATAATCTTTTGGATGACATAATTAAAGAAGAATGCAATGTTTCTTTCAAACAGAAAATACGTATTGTATTTTAACATAGCCTTGCGTCTTTTTTGCTCAGTGTCATATTGGTTAATAAGTTGTAATCCCTAATAACAAAAGATCGAATACTTTTTCATGATTAATATCATCAATAGATTGTTTTTCTTCATTGCTTTAAGTGGATTAAGGAGTTGAAGGTTCTTAAACGATCTAATCAGGTTAATCAAGATATCCCACAACTAAATTCATTTCCATATAGAGTTTGTTTAGACTTTCAGAACGAGACAATTCATCTTTTTCTTTCATCAGTTATTCTAAGTTATTTTTAATTTATGCCTCTTAGATCTGAATGATTTCATGATGAAAGATTTATTCCCATGAGAATCTATCCTAAGAACAGTTTAAAATCAATATACCTTTTCTTATACAACAAGCATATGTCTTAACAATTGCTTTATTTTATCACTTCTAACAGGAGCATCTGGGATAACTAAAGCTGTTTTCTTAATATTCTGCAATAGACTATATTAGTTATCTCCATCCCAAGGCGGCTTGCCATACAACATCTCAAACAACATAATTCCCATAGACCAAACATCACATTTAGATGAAAATGGCTGACCTTCAAGTATCTGTGGGGCCATATAAAGAGGCGATCCAACTCTTGAAAAGTAAGCGGGATCTAATTTAATGGATATATGTATTACCGTTCATTCCAGTGTCAATGACTCTTGCAAAGCCAAAATCGGTAATTTTAGCAACTCCTTTATGCAATAATATATTGGCTGGTTTGATATCTCTATGAATAATTTTCAGTTGGTAAAGTGTTCGAAATCCTTCAACTAGATGCTTCAAAAAAATTACTGCTTCAACCTAAACAATTAGAAAGAGAAATACTTCGCTGAGCCTTCTCCCATATTTTGTTGATAAATACTTTTTTAAGTCTCCATCATGACAGTACTCCAAGAATAGGTATAAATAATGGGGTGTTCGAGCAACATCATATAATTTAACAATGTGCGGATTATTAGCTTATTGTAAGATTGAAATTTCTCTTTTGATATGTTCCACCATCTTGGCAGAATCCTTGATACTCTAGATGATAATTTATTAATTATTACAGCTATTGAAATTGCTTTAACAGCAACTTGCTTCGTTTCATCATTTTTCTTAAAACCTCTATAGACAGTACCAAAGGCACCATTTCCTAGTTTTGTGTTGACTATGATGTATTTGTCAATTTATTTGGTAGACCATTCTTCAGACATTTCTTTGTATATTTATAATATTTCTCTGTTTGTAAAATTTATTCATTGTTATATAACAAGACTTATGGATTCTAATTTGAAACGTACAGAACACGATTAAAAAATTAATGTATTTATTATACTGTATTGACATTAATCTACTCAATCATCAGATCATTCTTTTTGCAAGATCGTTGATAAGATCCTCTCTATTTCCCCAATCTCCTTGATTGATAAATGATCTTCTTTTGGCAATGAATCCTCCTCTTGGTCCTCTTAATTTGAATGCCCTATTTCATTGATAATTACATTTCCTTACCACAAAAATCTGTTAGCTTCCTTGAAATGTGCTCCCACTGTAGTGATTTCATGAATAAGATCTTCAATTCCATGAATACCATATTTTCCAAGTTATTAATCAATTATTGTGTTTGAGGTCAATGGAATTCTTTAACCATTGACTTTGGCATATCCTCTCTTGTAAATCAAGTTCTTAATCACTGTTCTTGAAGGATATCCATAAGTGATGTATGGTTCTACTTTTCGGATCATTTCAATTGTTGCTTTGTTGATTCTGACAAAAGCTGCATTATGTAATTGTCTCAATTTCAAAAGCCTAAGAGTTTGTCTCACTTATGGATTCAACGTGTTGATACTAATTTTAATTCTAAATGCTTTACCCTCTGATTCTAATGACAAGAATCAATTTAGCTTCAGCTGGGACATAGAATCCACCTTCGCTCTTTGCCTTACGAATGTTATCAACTAAACTCTTTTCTGTTGCCTTATATTCTGCTTCGTAAGCCTAAGCACTCTTTTCTAATTATGCTCTTCTAACTTTATTCTACCCTAATCTTTCTGCTCTTTTTTTAACAACGAGGTCTCTTAATTTTGAATCTCTTTATGTTTTCTTAACAATACTTTCTGGTACTTTTTATCTAACATTATTATAATTGCATACTCCACTTATATTTAAGCCTTCTTTTATGACATTTTAAAGAATATTTAAAATCTTTAATTTTAAAATCAAAATCACCTTTAATTTGTGACAATTAATTATTTATATAGACTTCATTTCTCAATAAATAAATAAATAAATATTAAGCGATGCCTTTTAATTTAAATTCCTGGTACTCCTACTTCTATCAAATTCTTAAGATAGCTCATCATAACAATTCTTTATTATTATTCTTTTTCAAATAATAATTTCTATTTATGTTAAGGATTACTTCTTATAAAATAACGTTTATTTATTAACATAATATTTATGATAGTTTTCTGCTATAAAGTGTAAATTGAGAATGAATTGTATGTTTTCGAATGATTTTCAATACAATCAAATTTAAAATAACCAGTTTTTAATTCTTCTTAGAAGAATCTTTGACATTGGTTATGAGAGCTAATCTTTAGAAAAATTAATTTTGAGATTTAGGAATTTTCAATTAGGAATACAAATGATCTCAACAAGTCTTTCTTCATTAAATCAAAATCTGGAAAAAGTATATTGTCAATATCTAGGAACCCATTGAGTTGGAAGAATTATTAGTAAAATTAACATAATTTATAATGATAATAACTAAAAGAATAGATACTATTTAGTTCTTATGTTTTTTTACTTCGAAATTTAAATAAATTATTAAATTAACAATTCAATATTTTTAATTATTTATTGTAATTTATACATGTAGTCCACGAAAATTTAAATTTATAAAGTATTAACCTAATGATTTTTACAAATACACTAAAATAAACTTGGATTTAATAAAGTTAAAATTTTGATTTGGTTTTTATATAAAATTTTGAAAAACTTAAGATTAGATAGACAATCGATAATGAGAAAGTATTTGTATATTAAATCACTAAATTATTCTACTAGATCTTACCACATATTACACCCAAAAGCTACTAATTAAGTTTTTGTAATACATTAATTAAAAAAATTATTTCTTAAATTCTATTATTTTTTCATTCACTAAAGAATTCTTATACATCAAACTAATAATATAAATGAATTACAAGTTAAGTTTATTGGTATTAAAGGATTAATTTTAATAAAAAGAATTAGGAATTAAATTCTTAGTAGATATGAAAAAAAATTAGATAGATATGAATACCAAAATAATTCAACTTTGTTAATTGTTTCAATTAATATATGAGCATATGTCTTTAGATTGTTTATACATGGTATATGCTAACTAAGAAAAATGATGATGATTTTATGAAATACTTAAATCTTACTAATGCAAATGCATCTTTGAAAGATCTTCCTCAAATTACATGATTTACACTAATTGCTTATTGTAACACATAAACTATGAATTAAAAATTTTTTAGTAACATGATATATATTTATCTTAATTTTATTAATGAAATAATAAACATATTAAAGTAGCGTGATACAATTAGCAGCCCAAAGCTCTGAAAGAATAAAGAAATATATCAATTCTAATCATAATTCAAGCTTTGTGAAAAGTATCTCATTGGAAAAAATTAGGTATTAGAAGTGGAAGCATTCCATTATTAAATCCTGAATTACATGAATTTGTTAATCGAACCCATGATCCCAATCCTCCAATTTATAATAAACGATATAAGCCTGCTAAAATAAGAGCATAGGAAGCTTAAGAAGAATTTAATAATAATCATCTTCAGGCTGGGCCATACAATTGCTTCCCTAAAAACATGAGAAATGAAATCTTGGCTGCTGAATAAATGCCTATGAGATATGGTAAGAACCCAAGAACAGAGAATGAAAGGCTTTAAGAAAAACTGGAAAATACTTCAATTATAGATCATTCATTCAGAAATGTAACAATGATCTCGAAACCTAACTGGAAAGCTACTATGAAAGAGAAATGGATGAGTCAAGATACATTTAAGTCATAATCTGCAAATTTCAATTCTAAACAAGCTTGGAGTTAGATACCTTATCGCAATCCAGAGGATAATTTTATTTATCTTGAATAAGAGAATTCTCAAATTGATTTTAAAAGGTTCCGATAGTAAGAATTAGAAGCATCAGGAAAGTTGCCTTTTAATCCTGTAATAAAGAAAAACCCTTACACCACATATTCCACAAGCCTACGTACATTTAAATAAGATGAAGCATTTGGCATATAAGAAAAAACTATGTTCTCGCAAAACACTTAATTAAAATATTATAAAAGCGCCCTTGTTTCAACAAAATCAGTAGATCATCTAATGCCTTACAATCATAGTAATAATATCCAAGCTCTAAAAAACATTTTTCCGAATGCTGAAAAATAATATCCCAAATAAAAAGATATAAATCAGAAACTCTAGATTTAATCTAAAGATGAATTTCCTAAACTTCATTAAGATTAGCCATCTCCAATTCACGAATAATCATAACCAGAATATATTATAAAGACAAATTTCGAAAAAACCAGTGTTCCCTTAAAAAAAGTATACAAACCATTTAAACCTTATTCTGAAGATGAAGCCAAATAAATAGTGGATAAATATTTTTGCAAATAATCGTTTTGATTTTTGATTATAATGATAATATTATAAATTATTTATATAGGATTATGAATCACTTGAATCTATTTTGAGATGCACAAACATTATCTTCTAAAGAACTTAAACTTGCATGCTTTAAAAGCCTTTAAAGAATATCAGTCTTATTGCTTTATAATTCTTTACAAAGTCTTATAATAATGATCACCCTAGCAAATTAAAATTCTATGTATAAAATTACTTGAATTATGTATGCTAATATTTAAATACTCTCAAAATTTGATAGAATTCATTTAATTTTGATATTTCTTCAAATAGATTCTAGCGCGACCGCTTACAAGTTTCATTTGATGATTCAGATTAGATTTATTAGCATCAATAAATAGACTAAAAACTATTATAATAAAAGTATTTACTATCAATGGCACATCTAATTATGTGAATGTTTCAATTGAGTCTATTTTAATTAACTTCAATTCTGATAACAAAATATCATCCAAAAGCTTCATTTTTGTTATAAATTATTGATAATAAGAGGCAAAGCATATTATTGAAATAAACTTCAAAAGAAAAAGTAAACTATATCTGTGAATATTTTTTATTTAGTGCTTAGTTAAAGATCATTCTTTGATTCTAGATAATCATATTCTTTTTATGTGCTATTTTATATATAATATGTAAGATAACATAATAAAATTCTAAATTTTTTTTAATGTAAGAGTTTCATTGTTGATATTTTTTATATCCAAATAAACAATTACAAAAAAATATAATGAAAACTTATAGTGATTAGCAACAAAAAGACTTTTTAATCAACTTTTAATGAACCTTTTCGAGCATTTTCAGAAAATAAAAATAATAAAATTATTTACATAAATTAATTGTTATGTCCTGTAAATATGAATTGTTATCCTTTAATAATTTTAAACAAATTGATATTTTATGGAGATGAGAATTAATAATTAACTAGGCAAACAATGAGATTTCAAAAAATGTTAATAAGTGGATTTATAATTTGCAAATACTTTTTTTTCTATTAATTTAAGGTTAGTTATCAAATCATATTTTCACTATTTATGATTTGATTTGTCTTGGTACAATTTTTGCAATAAATAAAAAATAACCTCCATTATGTGGGTACAAGCGATGAGCAAAATGATCTGAATGATTTATTAATTTTAATCATTACCTTTAACTCCTATGAGGTTTCAATAAATATTAAAATAATAAATATTGGTTTGAAGATTGGATTCCTGAGTTTTTCTTGTTTTTTGAATTTTACTAAAAATTTGAATTATATTTAAGATTAAAATTAAGTTTAAATAAATCTGATTGTTTTGAAATTTCAGTCATAACTTGGAGAGAGTTCAAATCTTGAACTAAAGTATAGGGTGAAACTTAAAATTTCATATCAATTCTAACATACAATTTAAAGTTGATTATATGCACTGTTTAAGGTGTTCTTAGAATTTAGCAATAAATATGAGTCTTAGCAGCATGAAAAGTATTTATAGAATAACCTCTTTGTAGTAAGAGATTCAAATTATTCTTCTTGCTGTCTGAGTATTGCGTTTGATAAATATTATTATCCAATTCTTTTTCGCATCCTTAATAAATATAAAATTGATCAAGAAATAAAATAAATGACCAAATCTTATCACATCAATTTTATAGAATAATTCTATTGCTGAGGGACTTAAAAAAGTATATATCTGCTTTTCAAATATAATTAACAAAAGTAAATATTTTTAATTTGCTTTTTCCTAAATTTGATAAAAAACATCAAATTAATTAGGTTGTGAATTGCATTTATTAACAGTGTTATATTAAAATTATAGATGGAAATTATTTTTGTGGTTTTTTCTTCATGTTGATCTGCCGTTTACTCACCATACTAAAAATTATTAAATTAAATTGTTTTTCTATCACTTAGGAGCAATAATTTATAAAACAATTTTAATTGAAAACTCATAATAATACTTAAATTAATAGAAATGGGAAATATGTGCTCAAGTTGCCAAAACAATAAAAAGAGAATTAGGTAAAGAGTATATCGATAATTTGAATAGGCCTCATTAACAAGACCAATAAGATTACAAGAAATTGAATTACAATACAATCCAAAAATATGAAACGTTCACCTATTTAGAATAAAGTCATTACTTAAAATGGTTAGGAAATTATGGTTAGAATAATTAGAAGATTGGAAATTGGACAGCGGCATGGAATGGAGTGATATTAGACAATGTTGGCGGTTAGTACTCGGAGGATGGGAAAAAAAAAGGTTAATGGAAAGAATTAACAAAGATGTTTTGGAGGTATTTAAGAATTAAGAAATTATTATAAGAAATGCTCAAGTTTATATAAGCGGAGAATACTGTAATGATATAAAAAATGGAAAATGGATATATCTCTATGATGAAAATTTGATGTTTGATTATTGAAATATTAATTAGTGGAGGTGGGTCCTATAATAAACAAGGACTGAAGAATGGCAGATGGGTTGATTTAAGTGATGAGTTTTAGCGCGATTCACAAATTATTTACAGTGGTGAATATAAAAATGGTAAAAAAATTGGTAGATGGGATATATCGTATAGAAGGAGTGATCAATTTGAAAAAATGTAAACAAACCTAATTAAATATAATTTTAGTGGTGGAGGATCATATAATGAAAATGGGGATGAGATTAAGTTTGGTAACTGGATTGAGTAGGGTGAAGGGTTTAGATTAGATTCTTAAGTTATTTATAATGGATAATATAAAAATGGTAAAAAAGTAGGCAAATGGAATGTATTGTATAGAAAATAATACGAAAATGAATTTAAATAGATGTACATATATAATATAGAAAATTTATTATAGTGGTGGAGGATTATATGATGATGAAGGAGGCGAGATTAAATTAGGCTGTTGGATAGAAGTAGCTGATGGATTTGACAAATATTCTTAATTTACTTATTAAGGAGAGTATCAAAATGGGAAAAAAATTGGTCGATGGGATATTTGGTATAAAAAGCCTTATTCTGCCGATAAGAGCGAGTGGATGTATTAATATTATATTTAAAGCACATAATAAATATTTAATAGTGGAGGGGGATCGTATAATGAAACAGATTAGGTTTAGTTTGGTAGTTGGATCGAAGTGTCTTCCGAATTTAATTATTATTCTTAAATTACCTATAGTGGAGATTATTTGAATGGTACAAAAAATGGTCGATGGGATATTTTATATCGAAAATAATATGAAAATTAATTTAAACAAATGTAAGGGTTATGAAATATTTTAAGTGGTGGAGGATAATACAATAAAGATGGAAATAAATTGGGGGATTGGGTTGAAGTATCCGAACAATTTTCTTTTGATTCTTAATTAACTTATAGTGGAAAATATTTAAATGGTAAAAAAATTGGTTTATGGGATATATTTTATAGAAGGAGTAATCAATTTGAAAAAATGTAAGCAATATTTTTATTACAATATACTTTTAGCGGAGGAGGATCATATGATGAAAGCGGAGACGAGAAAAAGTTTGGTAACTGGATGGA